>OX457153.1:9097827-9697827 GCA_949752895.1 Dendrolimus pini
TGGGTTCTCTGAGGCGCCACACAAGCGGGAGTCGATCGCGGGTGGATTAATTTTACATGCAGTAATTCCGCCCCCGACCGATGCGATTCTGATCCCTGGCCAGAACCCAATGTATTGTGCGTAAGTCGGATGCATTTCCCCCGCCTTAAAAAAAAGTATAATTGCGGCTATTGCTAGCAGATTACATCAATCCAAAATATGTTGGGACTGGTTGCAGATTGCTGCATAGACAAATAATTAAGTTTTATCTATATTTTTAAGTTCTTAATTTATTTTATAATAATGTAATATAAAATATGTTGTGTTTTATGGATCTTTGTGACTGAAATAAATAAATTATTATTTATTATTAAAATTAATTTAATTAAAAATAGTCTTGAACACTTTTCGATTGGCAAGTTATCACAGGGGTGTTTACAAATCAATATAATTTAATAAAAAATATGTCTCATCTGGTAATCAGATGAGGGTCATCTTCACCGTCTCCTGTCCTGCTTTAAATGGTGCCGCTACTCTTAGAATAAACTAATAAACACGCAATTACGGTAACGCAAACGAAGTTTAGCATTCACATGCTACTTTGCTAGTGTTCATTGAAATATTGTTACGAGATACGCAGGACTTGAATTGAGATACCGTTGGAATTGCTATAGAATTTATTAGAACTATACAAACACGTATAAAGTAGGTGCGAATATAACTGGACACTGCCAGTACAAACTGCACGATTCAATAACACGCGCAAAGTCCGTCACTATATAACTTGTCGAATGTACACACGTCTTGCTAGTATCGTAATCCTCGCTAACTGCCTTACCCCTCCGTTCGGACATTGTTTTATACTAATTATACAATACAACAAAGGATTAGTTGGACACACCTGCCATAAAAGACTGCCATAAAAGATGAATACACAATGAACTGTTTTTCTAATTACGAATTTTACAAACACAAAGTAAACAAAAGAATTCCAAAATGCGGGAAGGTAATAAACTGCGCTTTATTACAGGCAGGTAGATGTGCGTTTACCTTTGTCGGCATGTAACAATATGTTAAGTTGTTTCGGAGTCTCTACAAGGGACCCTTTCAAATAGATTAAAAAATAAAAATTATGACAATGTATGTATAGTCTCTTTTTTACAATTTTTTTATTGCATTAGCTTATCAGACAGACAGGACAGACAGTTCCTGATGGAACGCGGTTACCATCGTCTATGGACATTTATAATACCAAAGGTAATGTGCCACTAATGCCGGAGTTGTGTTCCGGCATTAGTGGCCAGGTTCCGGTCTCCCTTAAGAGAGCAGCAGCGGGTTTGTAGCACCTTTGCTGTTGCAAATGTCCACAGGTGATGGTAACAGCTTTCCATCAGGCAGTCTACCTATCTGCTGAACTCTTGCAATAAAAAAAACACAACTCAAGGTTGTTACACCCTACCACCTGGCTGTGGGTTGCTTTGTGGCCTTTTACGACAGACCACCCCAACGTAGGAAATTGTATTTCTTCCGTCCCTGCACTGATAAAAGTATCTATATATTATAAAATACGAAAAATAGTAAGTATGTATTATAATTTTTCAGTGATAGTGTTTTTTGAGTAATTTAATAATAATAATTTATTTCAAACACTAAGATCCATAATTACAATATATTTTATAGATTTATTATTAAATTAAATTATATTATCCCAAAAATAAATTAAAATCTAAAAAATATAGATAAAAATTAATTAATGTCCTGCAGTCAGTCAGTCAGTTGGTAATTTGATATATTTATTTAATAACCCAAACAAAATCACTTTATCTTCAAACACTTTGAATACTGAGTAGAGTTTGAAACTTGAAATATTGTATATATATACATTTGTATAATTACTTTTAAATTGTATATCCAATTATTTTGTCATTAAAAGATGATTTTACTTTATTATATTGTTGGGGATTTTCTTTACCTTAATTTGTCATTACTGTTTGCTCTAGGTGTTACATGCGCGTGTTAGAATCATATTTGTTATTATAAAGTAACCATATGACAAAAGCAGGCAATAACCGGATAGAGTATTCATTGATGTAGTAATCGGAAGTCGTATAATCGGATGTCAACGTAGAAGAATTCATTATCAAGCCAACGGATATTGTAAATGGAGTAACCGTAAGTTGGAAGTTTTACGGATGGCGGAAGTTGGTGTTATGACAGAAGTAAAGTGGCGGCACAGTATTACAGGATGGTATCGCTGCAGACGCACTACTAGTATCTTAATAAATACTCGGTGTTCAAGCAGAGGTGGGCTAGTCTACAAACGATAGTCATCTAGTCTACAGCTAATCTACCACGAGAGAATACCACCAACAGTCCTACGGTCTACAACAACAACAATCTACCACGACGGTAGGAAAGAGCGAAAGCACTGTTGGGCAAGGGGCCCATAGAATACTGTGGTCGATGATTACTATTCGATAAGCGCAGTATTCTTTAAGGGCAAATTGCTGCTCGACACCTGACAAGCATAGAGACAACTCTTGGAGTTGTCTTAATATTTCTGTATTATTCAGTAATTACAATAACATTGTTAATGTACTTGTCCAATTTGAAAACCTGCCCGTAAAACTTCAAGTCAAAATGTTGTTGCGATTCATTTTATCACTTGTCAGTTGAAGATTTTCCACTTGTCCGTTGCGATTAGTTTTTCCACTTGTACGTTGCGATTCGTTTTTCCACTTGTACGTTGCCATTCGTTTTTCGACTTGTCCGTTGCGATTCGTTTTTCCACTTTTCCGTTGAAGTTTCACTTCTAATATGTGTCCCAGCACACATGTTTATTGGTTCCGGATCGAATTCAGTTCTTTGTTTGATAAAATAAAATATTTATTAATAAAAAATTATTTAACTTCAAAAAAGCTTAGGTTATTACTTAAATTTTATGTATATTTATATAATGTAAGAAAAGGTTATTTATTAATAAAATCTTTTATTGATTATAAAGTATATTTTATTCTTAGTTACAATTCTTGACAAGAGCTATGAATGTCAAAGAAGCCAGTGAGGAGTGTAAGAATAAGCCTGAATGGCGCTTTGTTGTTCGTGCCTACCCCGCAAGGGACCTGGTGTGAAGTTATGTATGTATGTACAATTCTTGAATATGTACATCATTAGTATCATCATTTAATGAATTTAATCTAATTACCGAAATACGGCTAGCGCTGTGGGTTATAGTGAGAGACGAGGAGCCTGCCTACCGCTGCTGTATGAGTGAGAGAAAGAGAAGCTACTAATACTACGTGTCTCAGGACACATTTAGGTTGTAGAGTTCGGGACCCGTAAACATTTGGGTCATTACCAGCGCGCAGAAATATGCATCAGGTCTGTGATATTAAAATTTCCCATTAATCTATACATCCGTACTATACTTATCTGTGAAGGTACGGAAAATGAATACAATTTTCTGTGGCCCCGGCGGCCTGTCATAAGTGGCGCAAAAACACCCCACAGTCAGTATATATTTATCCGTCTGGATGACCACCACCCCTGGTCTAGAATATGACGCCGTAACAACCTCGAGCCGTGTTCCGGCATTAATGACCAGGTTCTAGCAGCGCATGTAACACCTATATCTTTAAAATTCGTCAAAATCATTAAATGACCTCTAAGACCTATGTATAATACGGCCGGCGTAACTTGGCGAATGGGAATATAGGCTCTGCGAACTTTAGCGCATGTAAACTAGTGAAGAAAATACAGTGACCCACTAGTAAAAAGCAATGAAAAAATACAGGGATGAAGGGCGACCAATTGTATTCACTGACGAATCCTATGCCCACTCATCACACGAGTGTACGTGCTCTAAAGTTCGCAGAGCCTATGTTCACATTTGCCAAGTTACGCCGGCCGTACTGTAACACCAATAAAAAAATTGATTTTAATTATTTTTATTTGAATAAAACACGATCTGAGTGCCATCTTCTCCCCTACATCCGTCTATCCCTCGGGAATAGTACCTGACATTTAAAAAAAATTGCGCGGCGACAGCGGCCGACTAAGGGCGGATATATTGTTGTATTTTAAAAGAGAGGTGCTGTTGTATTTTAGAAATCTATTAGTTGTTGTTAAATTAATAAAGGTAAAGTGGTATTTAATGTACTGTAAATAGAAGGTTATCGATAAGGATGTGATTCAATAAAACAATTAGTGAGCCAGTTACGCTTTTTATTACAATACTCCTTTTATGGGCAACGACCCGACACACCTGGAGATTAAATCTCCTTGATACAATTAGAAATAAATAGTCACAACCTTCCCTACCGATATTTCAAAACTCGTCTATTAACTGAAAATAACCTTTATGTATCTCAGGGATGGAATTCGGTCTAAGACCAACAACGTATGGATTTGCTTGTAAAGAATCTTATAAACAATACCTTAGGAACCACGGGTTATTAAAATGGTTGGTACTTTAGTTTTGAGCGCCACTAGTTGAAGTGAGATGAGCTGGCAACCAGTCCAGCCAGGGTATAAGCGTCTGGAGACGGTAGCGGGTTCGCCTACTTTCTGAGTACCGGCGCAACCTCCAGCTCCTACGTAGCTCCACTGGAATATGCGACAAGGTGCTCTTTAATCACTGAGTACCAGATAACAAGACGGTCGGCGACGGGTGGCTAAGCAAAGGCGAGTCAAAGCTCGTCTCAAGGATGGCCTGATGAAAGAGTACAAACCAGGGTCCGCTTTCCCAGTCGCCCTGGTTTGTCACCAACAAGTATGGTAACTCGTGCCACGATCCGCATGCGTGGTCTGAACTGTGAGGGTCTAAATCTCTAATACTACTAATCTAAACTTTACTATTTTAATTGTTTGGAACCAACATAAAAAAACTGCAACATTACTGACCTATTGGGGAATTAGACAAGGATGCAAGGGTCACCTGGGCTTCCAAAGAGCGCCCTCCACATGGACCACGCGTCTCTGTGTCAGTACACCATTCTGTAACGAATGCAGGACTATACCCTTTGAAGAATGGGTACGATGCGAGGATCGTGGAAAGAGAACAAAGGTTCCATACCTCACAGATTAATTCACTGACTCTAAAGGTGCTACTATGCACCACTAAAAAAATCGAAATGTGTGCTGGGACACATATTAGAAGTGAAACTTCAACGGACAAGTGGAAAAACGAATCGCAACGGACAAGTGGAAAAACGAATAGCAACGGATAAGTGGCAAAACGAATGGCAACGGACAAGTGGAAAAACGAATGGCAACGGATAAGTGGAAAAACGAATCGCAACGGACAAGTGGAAAAACGAATCGCAACGTACAAGTGGAAAACTAATCGCAACGGACAAGTGGAAAATCTTCAACTGACAAGTGATAAAATGAATCGCAACAAAATTTTGACTTGAAATTTTACGGGCAGGTTTTCAAATCGGACAAGTACATTAATAATCTGCCCGTAAAACTTCAAGTTAAAATTTTGTTGCGATTCATTTTATCACTTGTCAGTTGAAGATTTTCCACTTGTCCGTTGCGATTCGTTTTCCACTTGTACGTTGCGATTCGTTATTCCACTTGTCCGTTGCGATTCGTTTTTCCACTTATCCGTTGCTATTCGTTTTTCCACTTGTCCGTTGCGATTCGTTTTTCCACTTGTCCGTTGAAGTTTCACTTCTAATATGTGTCCCAGCACACATTTCGATTTTTCGCAGGTTTACTGCAAATTATGTTTGGTTAGGTTAAGTACATTTTAATGGTGTATGTAATACGGCGACCCACGCACCGACCATTTTTAACGTCAACACTTTTGTCGTTCGTTGTCGTTCACTTTTGTTATGACTTTCGAAAAACTGAACAGTTGGCAAAGTTTTCTTGTTGTTATTTTTGTTTCCTCAACAAACTCTATTTATTTTTTATTTATTTATATTTTTTTTACACATACCACAAATAGAGGCAGTGATGCCTTGTCACGTGGAGAGCAGAGCTATAGTTCGATGCAAACTTAAGTTTGCCTCCATTAATAGCGGCTCGGAACATCGCACTTTCCGATGCGCAGAACGCAATTTTAGGTATTAGAGGGATGAGGTAGTCTGAGGACGCGGTATATCCTCGCTCGCTCTCTCGCTAGCTTTCTCGTTTACGAGACTTTCCCGGCGCTCGGCTCACCAGAGCTGCCAATTTAGCGCTTTAGGAGCTAGATATAGCGCTTTCTAGGGCAATCCAGCTCCCAATTTTACTAAACAACTTCCAGCGCAAAATCTTGCGCTTTTTATAATATACAAATATGTAATTAATTTTATAATAAATATATATGAATATTTATACTAATATTATAAAGAGGAAAGATAAGATTGGCTTTTGCTTGCATGAAGAGGCTCCGAAATTACTGAACCGATTTGAAAAATTCTTTCACTGTTAGCAAGCTACGCTATCCCCGGGTGACATAGGGTATATTATGCATATTTACAAAAAAAATAGGGATCATTACTAAAACTCCAATAATATAGTCCAAGGTATAAAAAAATACCTAAAATCACGTGCGCTGCGAAAACTATTGATGATAAAATAACAAATAAAATAAATTACTGAACCGATTTGAAAAATCCTTTCACTGTTGGCAAGCTACGCTATCCCCGGGTGACATAGGGTATATTATATTTACAAAAAAATTAGGGATCATTACTAAAACTCCAATAATTTAATCCAAGGTATAAAAAAAATACCTAAAATCGCGTGCGCTGCGAAAACTATTGATGACAAAATAAAATAATGTACTACGACTTTGTAGTAGAACACATCATTATTTACAAAAAGTATCGCGACAACATATATCTAACTATTATAGTTATGCCACAATAAGCGTTTTTTTATTATAAAAAATTAATTAAAATGCCGCCGCTAGAAAAGGCTTTTTATTTGTATCTTGATATTAATCCTTATCAAAATAAATTACTTCATATTCAAGACTGCTTCAATACCTTTATATAACTTTTTGAATTATTCAATTCGGACATTCCATTCGAAAGATATCACGAGTTTAAAAATGTAAGAATTAGTGACGGTGATCACGTGACTGCGACATCTTTTCGTGAGCCAAAACTCTGGTGGGTAGATGTCAAATAGTTAACACGTATTAAAAGTGCTCTCTAATTTTAGATTTAATTATTTACAGTTAAATTATTAATATCAAACATATGTCTTTTTAAAGTAACTAGCACAAATCACTTGCCTGAGTGTTATCTCCTGTAAATCTACATTATTTCTGCCACTTTCACGGAAACACTTATAACCCACTGTGTGCCATCATGGACGCAAACCCAAAAGGCCTTTGCTGAGCTGTCCTCACTTTTCATGCAACGAATGGAAGCCTTTGAAGGTGAGCTGAGAAATGCAACACCAACTACCAACATTTCCACACTGAGTACGGAATTCTTGTCATTCAAAAACCTTATTTTGAAGTCATTGAAGTCTCTCCAGGATCAAATGATGCTTATGTCACGTTCTATAGATAATTTGGAGATGCGTACTAGACGCAAAATATTACTTCTGCACGGAGTGCCTGAAGCAAAGCAGGAAGATGCTGCTGCTCTGGTGAAGGATATAATATGCACTAAATTGAAACTCAGTAACTTTTCATTGGAGAACATCAATCGTTGTCACAGGATAGGCAAGTCCACTTCCTCCAAGCCGCGCCCTATCCTGCTCAAGTTGACTGACGTTGCTATTCGCAGCAAGATATGGTCAGCCAAAACTCAATTAAAGGGCTCGGGCGTGACATTATCGGAGTTCTTGACAAAGTACAGACATGACTTGTTCATGCGTGCAAGGCAGGAATTCGGCATTTCGAAATGCTGGTCGCGTGACGGCGTAGTGTTCGTACTAGGTCAAGATGGATCGACATAGTATTAGTCGCATCGAAGACTTAAGTGGAATCAATCCCACGCAGACTACTGCTATGCCTGTCTTGCCTGCTCGTGCTTCAAAGGAGCAGCAACCCACAACTCGTCGTATGGCCGCTAAAAAATAGTGTTATGTAGATCGTCAGTCATAATATCTATTTTGGTTTTTTTATTTTATTTTATTTTATATAACACTTTTCTGTTGTAAGTTTTAATGATTTCACTTTCTTGATTTTAGTTGTTTATTTATTTTGATGTAAAGTAGTAGGTAGGTATAAATTTTAGTTGTGGCATGTTCCGAAATCCATGTGGAGCTATTTAGAAATATGTAATGGCATGCCCGGAAATTTATGTTCAGCTTATATTCACATACAATAAATTTATATTATTTACTTAATAATATTATGATCATCTGTCGCAGGGTATTGAATTTATGAAATGTATTTTCAGTTGTCTATTTATTAATATCTAGTATATTGATGTATAATAGATATTAATAGTTATATGATTAAACTATTTATATCTAGTATACTTACTTATTATTATAATATTTTTACTGGAACACAGGCAGTGAAGCTAGTTTGAAAGTTAATTTTGTTTATTGTTTTGGTATATATTTTTATTAGTTAATAATTTACATATTTATATCTTACATAATTATTATATATTTGTAATATTTACTTGTAATGCAACATTCAAGTAGTGATGAAAGTGACTTGGACGATTTTCTTTCTTGCTCGGATAGTCTTGGTTCTGATGATGCTCGGCCCCTTCAAACAGTAATAGATTCTAACCTGTCAAAGTTGTCCCAAAATTTCAATATCTTACATATCAATGCGCAGAGCATTCCGGCTCATTTTACTGATATGCAGGCTTCACTTAATAATCAGAATGTACATGCTATCATGGTGTCCGAAACGTGGTTTAAACCTTGTCTCCCCACTTCTTCTTACACTTTGCCTGGTTTCCACCTGGTGCGCCATGATCGAATTGGTATTACCGGTGGAGGTGTTGCCATTTACTTACGCTCGCACATTCCTTACAGAGTCATCAAAACATCACCTCAACCATCTCCACCTGACACAGGGGAATATCTATTTATTGAAGTAATTTTAGGTTGTAAGCGTGTACTTCTCGGTGTGTTTTATAGCCCCTCCCTCCGGGTAAACTTCTTCTCTTCTTTTGAAGAGCTGCTATCCGATTTTAGTGTCTCCCATGAGCATATAATCCTCATGGGTGATTTCAATACATGTCTTTTAAAGCGTAACCCTCGCGCAATCAATTTTGAAAATGTAATCAAATCATGCAATCTCACTATTCTTCCACTATCTGCTACTCACCATTTTCCAAATTCTTCTCCTTCTCTTCTCGATCTTATTTTAGTATCTTGCCCCTCTTATGTTTCTACACACGGTCAGTGCTCAGCAGATGCCTTCTCATACCACGACTTGATTTTTGTCTCTTATAAATTGCGCCCGCCCAAAACCAAACCTAAAGTTTGTATGCAGCGTAACTTTAGTGGCATAGTTATGGATAGTCTCATTAAGGATGCTCGTGAAATCGACTGGTCTGAGGTCTACAAAGCAGTTTCTGTCGATGAAAAGGTGCATGTATTTAATGCAGCTTTGGTTAAGTTGTATGATTTACATGCACCCTTAAGGGCCATAAAAATTAAACACTTACCTGCTCCCTGGCTGACAGATGAAATCAAATCCTTGCAGCATAAAAAATGTTCAGCTAAGAGCAAATATAAAACTAAGCCTACAGAAGCCAAACGTGCCAAATTTGTCAAGATCCGTAATCTCTGCAATAGGGTGTGTAGGGACGCCCAACGCCGTTATATTCACAAATCTCTTGAAATTGATGATCCTGCAAAAATATGGAAATTTCTTAAAACTCTAGGAGTTGGCAAATCTTCGAATAGTTCACTATCACAAGATCTAAACTTCGAGCTGTTGAATCGGCATTTCTCCTCTACTGCTAAATTTAATAGGCAGTCTAAAGCTGCAACTTTAAATCACCTTTTTAATGTGTCAACTCCTGCGTATCCTTCTCTCAACTTCTGTCAATTTTCTGATTGTGATGTTAAGAAGAGCTTAATGTCTATCAGCTCTAATGCAGTCGGCAGCGACAGTATTAGCCGCAATATGATCATTCCTATATTAGACGATATCATTCATGTAATCACCCACATTCTCAATGCCTCTATATCTTCGGGTACATTTCCTGACTCTTGGAAGGAAGCTCAAGTAATTCCATTACCTAAAAAACCCAATCCTTCTTCTTTTTCCGAATATCGTCCCATTTCCATCCTACCTTTCCTCTCTAAAGTACTGGAGCGTCTTGTACATAAACAACTCGGCGTTTTCCTTAATACCAATTCCCTTATCAATCCCTTACAATCTGGTTTCCGTCCAGGACATAGCACCACTACTGCACTAGTGAAGGTCACTGAAGATATCCGTCATGGTATGGGAAATGGTCTATTGACTATATTGTCGCTGCTTGACTTCAGTAGTGCTTTCAATAACGTTGATTTTGATGTCCTTCTAGGTATCTTGAGTTCTCTTAACATATCTCCAACAGCTATTGACTGGTTTCGTAGTTACCTGTTTGGACGCCGGCAACGCATTCGCATTGATGATGTCTATTCATCATGGTGTGATTTGTCTGCTGGTGTTCCACAGGGCGGCGTTTTATCACCTCTCTTATTTGCTATCTTCATTAACTCAATTTCCAATAACCTTTCTTCGGCATACCACCTCTATGCAGATGATTTGCAGATCTATACACAATGCAATGCTAGTGATCTTTGTGAAGCTATCCAGAGAACTAATAAGGATTTCACTAAAATACTCGACTGGAGCAAAGCCCATGGTCTTATGGTGAACCCAAATAAAACGAAGGTTATTATAATCGGTAGTTGTAGACTTATTTCCAGAATTGATTGGTCATCACTTCCCCGTGTTAAATTTGACGACGTAGCACAGAGTACATTGAATATATGGAGACGACGTAGTCATAGAAATCAGTGAAACTGTCAAGAATCTGGGAGTTGTCATTGTCAGAGAACTGTCTTGGCGGCCTCACGTAACTGAAATCAGTAGGAAACTTTTCGCGTCATCCGCTTCGCTCAGAAGGTTGAAGAATTTCCTACCTACTGCTGCTAAGGTTATGCTTGCACAATCCTTGCTTCTTCCCCTACTTGATTATGCAGATGCCTGCTATCTCGACATAACCCAGGAACAACTAGATAAGCTAGAACGCCTTCAAAATGTTTGTATCCGGTTCATATTTGGTTTGCGTAAATATGACCATGTCTCCGAATTTCGTAATAAGCTTAAATGGTTACCTATTCGCTTTCGCCGGAATGTTCACCTACTCTCACTTTTACACAATATCCTTTACAATCCCTGTTCTCCCCAATATTTAAAGGAACTTTTTAGTTTTCTCTACCAATCTCATCCCTGCAATTTGCGCTCAAATGAAAATCTTTTATTAAAAATACCTGCACACACTTCTTCCTTCATAGGAAATTCTTTTGCCGTACAGGCTGTTCACCTGTGGAACTCCCTCCCTTTACCAATCAGACAAGCTAAATCAATTTCTACATTTAAAAGTATGGTCACTGACCATTATTGGTCCATTAAATAAAAAACGTTGCATTAAATTAATGTATCTATTGTTTGAATGTATATATATTTATAATATCATCATATATCTAATTATATATGTATATATGATTATCTATATGTATATATATATATATATATATATATATATATATATATATATATATAAGTAGTATAAGTATATAGTACTTTATTTATTTATATATATTTTTTTTTATAATACACCACCAAAATTCTTATATTAAAAATTTCGTTTAAAATCTCCTGATACCGGGTTGCCTGGAAGAGATCGCTATAAGCGATAAGGCCGCCCATTGTTCTAATACAAATGTATCCGTATCAATTGTCTAAGATTTAAGTTTATGGTGAACAATAAAGAGTTTTCATTCATTCATTCATTCATTCAACTCCATAAGACCCCCTCTATATAGAAGTTTCACTTCAAAAACAAATATGTGTCCAACCGACTGCTAGCAAAACAGGAGAAAGAATGACGCAGCACAGGCGAGTTCGCCGGTCAATCAAATCCCTTTCTCTTCGAGTAGCTGCTATTCATTTCGTCACATACTATGACATTTTGTGTTCTAGAATTTCTAAACTGGTGGATCAATTTCGGCGACTTGTGACCGTCAGATATCGTTGCTATACTTCCATTTACCCTTAGACGGGGCTGACACTTATCCAGGGTATCCCGCCTGGAACCTCTACCCACGTCTACAAATTAGATACTGTTGAAGTAATTGTCGGGATATTATTAGATTTTTAAACGGGAATACAAAAGACTAAAAACAACGACATCTGACGACACGCTACTGCAAGTCGTCGTTGCCTTGCCTATGAAACAATATGGCTACTGATTGCAAGGTGGCTAGAATTGTTTTTTTTTTTTGAGGCGAGGGTAAATGCTAACCGATTTACGCACTCTCTGGGCCGTCACTAGGAAACGGCACGCATCCATCGGGGGCGATAACGCTAGCAATAGTATGCTTTGTTTGCGCTCCGTCCGCGATGGCGTGACACAGAGGAGTGTGGCGACTCCGAGCGATGCTACACGAGCGAGCAACCTCAATACCCACTAAAAACCCCCTCCTCCCTGTCGACCCTGCGCTTTTGTTGTGATGGAAAGACTGAGATATAGAACATACTTACGCAACAGTCGATCCAGCGCAATAAAGTGCCTGGAGTGTGCCCTGGGAGAACACACCCCACTTCGAAACGGGGGCAGATGAATCCCTTGCGTTTGCCTAGTAGCAAGGGGCCCCTCGTACCGGAACCTAACTCAGGGAGGGAAGTAATGCGCGTACCTGCCTCTCCGGGTGCCAGCTGAAGGCCGGCGACCTCGGGTGGAGACATTAATAATAATAATAATAATAATAATAATAAAAACTTTATTTCGGACCGGGGTCCATATTTAGTTAGTGTGTTAGTTACAAATTATCTTATAAAATAATGATTAGTAGTGTTAGTAATATTATATTTTACACAAATTTTAAACGTATAGCCACTTATTTTAAGCCTATGACTACCCCTATCCAATGTTCTTGGAAGGGGCAGTCAAATCTAGCTGCAATAGCCTTCAGAAGACTGTTGGTGCTGCCGCGCAAACGCTGCATCAGTGAAGCGGATTTTTTGCGGATAATCGCCTTAAAACCGTCTGTGCGGGCCTCCGCAAACATCCCAGACGCACTGCAGTGTCGCGGCAACCCCAACAGCATTCTGAATACATTATTATATTGTACTTGTAGGGCGTTGATGGCTCGTTGCCTATAGTCCACCCACAGGCCGCTCGAGTAAAATGACTGACAGTAAGCTTTGAACAGAGTAGTCTTTACTTCAACTGTGCTTCGAGCAAACCTGCGAGCCAACATGTTGCCCCGAACCGCCAACGCCCTACGTTCCCTTTCTATATCCTCGTCGTCCCTAAGGTCACTCGTTACAATATGCCCCAAGTACTTGAACCTATCAACCATCTCAAGAGCTACGCCATTGAGAAATACAGGAGGGACATGGGTAGGTATACGCTTCTGTGTTTTTTGTGTTTTAAACACTAAGATTTCACTCTTCTTAGAGTTGTACTTCAGCCCATGCTCCTCCGCGTAGTTCTCGCATATAGACAACAATGTCCTTACGGCGTTGATAGACGGACCCAGCAACACCATGTCATCCGCGTAACTAATGTTATTAAAACAAATTTCATCTATATAGCATCCGACGTGAGTGCTGCTGAGTCGCTCAATGAGCTGGTTGATGTAAAGGTTGAACAGCAATGGCGAGCTGATTCCCCCCTGCCTCACTCCACATTCTAGCCTATATTCATCCGATAGTGTACCGGCCCATCTCACCTGGTTTGTCTGGTTTGAGTACCAGAATTTGAGAATAGAAACAAGTTCGGTCGGCACACCCGCATCTCCCAACTTGTTCCACAGAAGGTCATATGCAACAAGGTCAAACGCTTTAGACAAGTCAAGAAAGCACGCGTATACCGGCGTCCTCCTCTTAGTATAGTACTTGACAGTATGTTTTAGACTCAGTATAGCGCTCTCAGTTGACAGGTCAGCCCTAAAGCCAAACTGCGCATCAATTAAATTCAATTGACGTGTGAGTCTGCTGTTAATCACACTGTCAAGTACCTTAGCTGTTATAGTCGCAAGTGAGATTGGCCGATAATTGTTTTTATCTGAGGAATCTCCCGTCTTGTTTTTAATTATAGGCACCACTACTGTGCGCATCAAACTTTTGGGTAAGTAAGAGTGAGCAAGGCACAGATTAAAAAGCATCGCCAATGCTCGAGGCAAATGCACACCAGCGTATTTGAAGTGCTCGACGCTGAGACCATCGTGACCCGGTGATTTACCTCTTTTCATGGTTTTAAGAACTTCAGAAATACTCTTGGCAGAGATCAAACCACCACTAATACCGACGGCCCCACCGTCCGACATCTTCCCAGATGCCGAACCTAAGGGCGACGATACACTAAAGTGCTCCCTAAATAAGTCTGCAATCATTTTATGATCTTGGATACCGCCCACAGCTGCAGGAAGGCTAGACTTACAGTTTAGTTTATTTGTATTTTTCCAAAAGCTCTTGAACTTTTTTTCAGAATGATTTAATGCCAGGATGTCCATTTTTAGCTGTTCCTCTCTATCTTGACACCACTTTAATTTTCTTTTAAAAGTCCTACGACTTTCAAGCATTTCACTATAAACAATACCGCCAGAGGGCTTCCCCGCTGTCACCCATGTTAAAAATTTAAGTCTAGCCTCCCTATGAGTGTCAGCAACATACTTATTCCAACCAATTACATGTTTTTTCTTCCTATGAGTTTCTTTCACAACATAGCTCTGTATAGCTGCATTGGATAATATACTTATTACACTACTGTACAATTGATCAATGATTACATGGTGATCAGTATTTAAGCAGAATCCATTGCCACATAGTTGTAATTCTGAGGGAAAGTCTACTTTGCGAAGACCCACGTGACACATTTCGTGATATTTTTCAATCTGCTTAATTTTCCTATCCCCCCACATAATACGTTTTATAAAATCATCATTTATGACAGGAGAAACTTTCTCGTTAAGCCTAAAAAGATTACACTCTATTATTAGTGGGAAGTGGTCAGACCAATATACGTCATGTTGAACCCATATGTTTCTGATGGTTGCTAAGGCTGACTGAGTGACAATACAGTGGTCTAACCACCTGAGACACCCGTGGGCATCGCTTCGAAATGTAAATGTATTCGAATGAAGTCCTAATTTAAGCTCATCCGCACAACACCATAGATTATCATTACAAAAATTCATTAGTTCCTTATAAAATATTTCATTAGGATGGGCATTAAAATCCCCCAATATATAAAATGCTTCCACACCGTTAGTCTTTTCTATTTCAATAATTGATTGGATCACACCTAAACATTCAGTAAACAAAGAAATGTTCTCGTCACTATTAATGGGCATATATACGCTAAAAAAAAACTACAGTCCTATGACTTACGGTTACTTTTATTGCCGCAATCCGAGAGTTATCACAATTAATCACAGAAACTGATTCAAAGGCACTTTTTCTCCACAACAATGCAACACCTCCATATGGCCTACCAACCAGCAAGCCCACTGAGGTGTCTACCGCCGAGGTACCCGTCGCACTGAAATCCTCATCAATAGAATTTAACATTGGCAACTCATGCGGTAGTAACCACGTTTCCTGGAGGGCTATCACGTCAGCTGACTGACATAAGGCTTTGACACCTTCTAACGATCTTTTGATCGACTTGCAATTGTAACTGATTAGTTTGCTATAATTTGTATTATCCATTTAGTGGTGAATTAGTCTTTGCCGCTTTAGTTCTAAAATTAATAAATCTCCTGAAAGAGATACCTGCTGGCCACAATGAATCATTTAAAAATAAGTCCAATTTATATTTCGTCACGTAAATTTTATATGCATTGTAGTCTCGTTCTTTCGCCATCTTTAATTTTACTAACGAAACTGTTTCCCCCGTTTTTTTCAATATATACTCAATGATATCCTTTTCTGATACATCTCTATGTACATTAGATATAAATAATGGTAACTTGGTTTCAGCTGCCCTAAAGATGCAACTTCCTTCCGATTCTGGAATTGCGTTACCTTTCCTAGCTATAAATCTGTCTTTTAACCTCTTCTTCTTTACTACTGTCCACTCTTCTTCCTTCTTTTTTCCGTTAACTTCTTTCTTACTGTTTATTATCTGCGCAAAAGATGGTCTAGAGACTGGTAATGGGGCTACAAACGGCTCGTTTTCGTTATTACTTGAAACCATATTTTCTGGCTGAGAAATACCACATGAAATATTCACATTCTGTGTTTCTAGTAATCGTTTGTCTTTCTGGTTCAGTGCGCTTTGTTTCGCGTTGAACTGGTTTGCCATTTTATTTAAAACACTTTCTTGT
The DNA here is from genome assembly GCA_949752895.1 of Dendrolimus pini. NCBI lineage: Eukaryota > Metazoa > Arthropoda > Insecta > Lepidoptera > Lasiocampidae > Dendrolimus > Dendrolimus pini. The sequence continues at coordinate 9,114,283 of OX457153.1, forward strand.
TGTGCCTCATTTAAACACCTTTCCTCTATAATTAAATTGGTAGATTCCGTCGCACTATCTTGAGGGGCAGGAGGGCTCCCCACACACCTACTCGGCGTCTTTACCACCTGAAATTCATTATTTACATACGCTGATATTGCCATCGGTCCGCTATCAAACATTGAATTATCTAAAACGTATCCTCCACGTTTCATATTCACATTCGTTCTGACATTGTAAGTTGGAGATTCACGGCAAGTTTGTAGATAATCTTGCATTTCCTTTTTTGTACAATAGTTTTGTTGTATGTCTCGAATACTCTCCTGTAATAGCACAATTTTTTTAAGCAACGGTGTAACATCAATATGGTCGAAGGTTACAGGGGGTAACCTTTCCAAATCTTTCGCCACAAAAACTGGTATTTTTTCGGGATCAGTCCCTTTAAATAATGCAATAATATCATCCAGGTTACGTTGATTTTTACCCTGACGTTTTCTTATTGTTATTTTATGTTGCAAACATTCAAAAAGCAACGACTTTGCTTCTGCTATGTCATCGCTGGTAAAAGCACTCTCACAAATACGAATAAGGCTTTCTTCATCCATTACATCCAATTTATTTTGTACAAACGCTAATAATTCACATATCACAATATTACAAGTCGCACATTTTAATCTACCGCCCGGCGACATCTTTGCAACGGAGCGAAAGTTCATTGACCGCGCGCGCCCGATGCCGCGGCCCAGCGCTGACTGATTAGCACGCGCTGCAGGACTTCGCTCCCTGTCCCTTTCTGCGGCCTCTTTGAGAGACATTACTGCCTCACAGAAAGTAACCGCAGACTCCCAGCGGTCGTCGCTGTGCAACATGGCCGTTACCAAGTCGCCAAGCGATCGGACGGCTCCTACGTGCATCTCGAGCTCGAAACGCTGAGGCGTCCATGCAGCGCACTCAACAAGCGTGTGAAGCGCCGTATCGGGTGCGCCGCACTGGCGGCAGTCCGGAGAAGGCAAGCAGCCCACAATGCGAAACAGATACTGATCGAAACAACCGTGTCCGGTCAGTATCTGTGTCGTCCTGAAGGTCAGGGTTCCGCTGGTGCGGGTGACCCATCTCTCCGGCTGCGGCCTGATTGCATCCACCGTATAGCCGCCGGCCACAGGGTGTTCGAGGTCACGAGACCATTCGACGAGGCAGCAAGCGGTTTCCCGCTTCCTGACCGTCTGTAATTCGACTTGACAGAAGGTCAGTCCTCTAGCTAGGGCATCCTGCCGGGTACGTCGAACCCTGGACAGGACGTCTGCCTGGAGATGCCAGGGCAGCTCGCCTGCGAAGAGAGTCGCCGCCGACCACGACACTGTGCGATACCCCCGTATGGTCCTCACGGCCAGAACCCGCTGCGCGCGTTGCAGCAGGGTTCGGTTGTGGCGGTGAAGCGAATCGGACCAGACGGGCGCACCGTACAGCGCCATACTCCTCAGGATGCCGGAATAAAGCTTCCGCGTCGCACCCCCCGGCCCCCCCCACGTTCACGGCCAGAACCCGCTGCGCGCGTTGCAGCAGGGTTCGGTTGTGGCGGTGAAGCGAATCGGACCAGACGGGCGCACCGTACAGCGCCATACTCCTCAGGATGCCGGAATAAAGCTTCCGCGTCGCACCCCCCGGCCCCCCCCACGTTAGGAAGAAGCCTGGAGAGTGCGCCCGCGGAATTCACGAGTTTGGGAACTAGCTGCTCAAAGTGCGCTTTGAACAGCCATTTCCCGTCTAGAACTAGCCCAAGATATTTCATCTTGGGCCCTACTCTAATCGCCACCCCCTGAACTGTAACGGACAAGTCCGGGGGAGGATTCCGGAATTTCCTATGGAACATGACGGCCTCCGTTTTCGCGGGGGAGACCTTCAAGCCCAGCCAAGCTATTCGATCTACGACGATCGCCAACCCGTCGTTGGCAACGTCCACGGATTCCGCAAAGGACGCAGCGCGTGCCGTGAGTAGGGTGTCGTCCGCAAAGCAGATCAGCCCTACCCCGGGCCGGACCGTCACCCGAAGGATCCAGTCATAGCCTACGTTCCAAAGAATCGGCCCGGGGACCGATCCCTGTGGAACGCCGCACGCGACACGTCGCCGACCTAACACGTGATTGGCGGACTCACCGCCCTCCCAAAGGATATGCCGATCTCGCAGGTACTCGCCCAACAGCCTCGTGAGGTACGGGGGGACTCCGTGCGCGCGGAGCCCTTCACTGATCGTCTCATGAGGGAGGCTGTTAAAGGCGTTCGCTATGTCTAGCGACACTGCAAGAACGACGTCCTTCGCTTGGACGGCTTCGTCCGTCAATGTTCGCAGCGTCTCGAGGGCGTCCATCGTGGAGCGCCTCCGCCGAAACCCGAACTGCGTATCTGATAGCCCCGGCTCCACAGCGTCTAGATGCTTCACAAGCCGCTCCGCCAAGATCTTCTCGAAGACCTTGGCGACCTCGTTCAGCAACACTATGGGCCTGAAGGCGGACGGATCGTTGGGAGGCCGACCTCCCTTGGGAATTAGGCACAAACGCCCCTCTTTCCATTGCGACGGGAACCTACCTGCGCGAATACAGGCTTCGAAGAGGTCCCGCAGCTGGCTGCGTAGATGTTTCGCAGCCATCGCAGCGTCTTGAAGGCGTCCATCGTGGAGCGCCTCCGCCGAAGCCCGAACTGCGTATCTGATAGCCCCGGCTCCACAGCGTCTAGATGCTTCACAAGCCGCTCCGCCAAGATCTTCTCGAAGACCTTGGCGACCTCGTTCAGCAACACTATGGGCCTGAAGGCGGACGGATCGTTGGGAGGTCGACCTCCCTTGGGAATTAGGCACAAACGCCCCTCTTTCCATTGCGACGGGAACCTACCTGCGCGAATACAGGCTTCGAAGAGGTCCCGCAGCTGGCTGCGTAGATGTTTCGCAGCCAGGAAGAGGAGTCGACCTGGAACCCCGTCGGGTCCCGGTGCCGTCTTCCTGCCCCGGAGCCGGTCCAGGGCGACGTCTAGCTCCCCCTCGGAGATTGAGTGAGGCTCCTCGTCCGTGGGGGTGTCGGAAATGGGTGGACCCATACTGGGGGGAATGAAGTTCCCCGGATCCGGGAAGAGCCCATCGATAACCGACCGGAGCACCTCGGGTTCGAGCGTTTCCGTGACCGTGGATGTGCAAGGCCGCAACTTGTTGCGGGCCCCACGGTACGGGCGCCCCCAAGGGTCCCGATCGATCGTCTCGAGGAGCTCGGCCCGAGCCCGGGCTTTCGATCGCAATATTGAAATCGAAAGGGCCTTTCTGGCCTCCCTAAACTCGCCCACGAGTCCATTTTCCGCGACGAAGTCCGGAGGACGGCGCGCCCTGCAGCATTTGAGCCTGTGGCTGATGATGCGAACTGCCTTTCGCATCTCGCCCAGCTCCTCGGTCCACCAGTGAACCGATTGCTTGCACGGAGGCTGCCGCTTGGAGACGCGTGGCATCGTAGCGTCGCAAACCCTCGTCAGGGTCTTGCGCATGTGCTCTTCCTGCGTATCCAGATTCGCGAATTCGACTGGGTAGGCCCAGCTTTCCGAGAGTGCCCACTCTTCGGTCTGCTCCGGATCGAGCTTGGTAAGGGCCCAACGCGGGAGGAGAGGGGGGCGACGGTGATCAGGGTTCGGACCGGAGGAGGGGGTCGTGAGCTCAAATCTGATATACCGATGATCAGAGAGCGACTCCACCTCCTCCAGCACCCTCCATTCGGTCACTCTGCGGGCGGCCGCATGAGTGGCGAATGACAGGTCGATGATCGATCCACCCCGCGCGCGCACGCAGGTCTGGACCGACCCCTGGTTCAGTATGGTCAGGCCGGCTTGAAGAGCCCAATCCTCGACCGCCCGACCCCTAGGGTCCGTAAATACGTTTCCCCAGGAGAGGTGCTTTGCATTAAAGTCGCCCATCACGAAGATCGTTGCGTGCAGTCCGGCATCTTGTGTCCGCTTTTACCGCAGCGGAGGCACAAGTTAGTCCGATCCGGGCACGTGTCCGGACAGATTTGGGTGCCATGACCGACGTTGAAACATCTGTAACAACGTATCGGTCTGGCTTCCAGTGCCTCGACCTTCGCCGAGTTGAAGCCAACCAGGAGGTAGCCCAACCCGACGATGATCTTGGCAGCAGCAACGGGGCACAACACGTACGATGCGCCCAATCCGCCCGGTCCTGCACCGATGTGCTTTGTGAGCACGTCGTCACGCCGGCAGTTGCCTGCGCGCGCGATCGCGTCCCGAAGCCCATCGACCGTGACTGAATCGTCCAGCCCTGAGACGTAAAGCTCCCCACGCTTTACGGGGCGGACGACCTCGGCCATCCTTCTAGGGCCCCGCGCAGGGCTTCGGCGACGCGGTCCGCCTTGGCCGCGCTCTCGGGTCCCGGCTGGAACTCAAGGAGGCGCGCGTCCCTGACGGTCCGCACCACTTTCAGCCCCTCGCGGAGGCCCATGGCAGTGATATCGACCACCGTCGAGGCCTTTGTGAAGACCTCGCGATAGCCGACACCCTTCGCGTCCGCTGCCGGCAGCAGTCTGATGATAAATAACTGCGGCCGACTTCGGCTCGCGGAGAACGACGGCAGGCCTCGCGGCCTGCTTCCGCGGTTGCTGCCTCCACCCCGTCGGTGGGGCAGCAGCTTGCGCCTGGGGGGGGGGGGAGGGGGCCCGTTTGCCCTCGCCCCCTTACCCTTTTTCTGCCCCACGGCCGTGGACCACGCCCCCCCCTCGGGAACGGGGGCGGGGGCCACGGGCGCCGGCGGTGGCGCGACGTTCGGGGCGACGTGGCAGGCGCGCGGGACGGGCGCCATCGACGGCGCGGACGCGGGGGCCGTCTGTCGCCCGGGGGCCGATACCACGGGGGCGGGCACCGAAGCGAAGGCCGCCGAAGCAGCGGCGGCGGCGCGGGCCGCCTTTCGCCGCTTTCGGAGCGTCCTCTTCGCACCCCCCTGTGCTTCTTTTTGGCGGGGGGAGTTGGCGGCAGTGGGGAGTCTGCCACCCCGACGGCCGGGGGCGCCGCCACCTCCATCGGGACCAGGGTACTCGCTTCCCCCAGACCCCGACGGACTGCAGCGGCAGCCGAGGCCGGTTTAGGCCCTCCGGTGGCCTTCAAGACGGACGCCCGAGGAGTCGGTCTAGGCGCCGGCGCCTTGCCTCGGTCGGCCGCAAGCGGTGGACGGAGGGTCGGCGCGGGGTTCAGCCTGTCCTCGATGGCGGCGAGCCTCGCGTCTATGAGTGGCACAACGGCATCGAGCATGACGCGCACGAGCGTATCGTACTCAACGCCGCCGCGCCCGAGCGGGACGGACGGCAGCGCCACCCCGTCGGCGGGCGCTGCGGCCGGCTCCGCCCCGTCGGAGGGAACCGGTTTCGACCCCGCCACCGCAGCGGGGGTCGGACGCGATTTTTTAGCCGCGACCGCCCGTGCCTTCCGCTTGATAGGCACGGGGGGCGGTGCCGCCACGACGGCGGGCGCCGGCTCCACGGCCGGAGCAGAGGCCTTAAGGGCCTTGCGCATTTCTTCAAATTCCTTTCGGTAGGAAAGATTTTCCTCCCGCAAGGAATTCACTTCCATGCGCAAACGCGCGTTTTCATTGCCGAGCTTCCATGCCTCGGCATCCGGATCCCGCGTGACCAGGGTGTCGACAATGTCCGACACTCTGTTCGCGGCATCCTTCAGCCGACGCACGTAACCCCCCTTCAGGTTGCCCGACGTCTGGGCGACCTGGAGGATCTCGGCCACCTGGGCGCTCGCCGCGAGGCGCAGCTCCCCGGGGCCGAGGGCCGTGATATCCCCTACGAGGGCGGCGCACTGGCTAGCCGCGGCCAATTTGGCGTTGGTGGACCTGCGCGCCTTGCGCCCCTTTTCCCCCCCCTCTGTGCGGAGGAAGGCCTCCGCACCCGCGAGCACGGACGCGGCCGACGCGGCCGATTCGGTTGCGCCCCACGCGGGGCGCAAAGGCGAGCGCGCGCGCGCTGGGGTGGAAGCACCCGACGTGACGGCCGAATCGGCGTCGCTGCTCTGGGACCGATCCCAGAACCGCGACCTCGATCCGGCGGCGAATACCGGGGCATACGATACGGGGGGCACAAATGCCCCCGAAGACGTAGACTGCGTCGCTGAACCCGCCGCCGAAGACGACGAAGCTGTGGACGCGAACGAAGTTGCCGCCGCCGAAGACGAAGACGTGGACGCCGCCGCCTTCGCCGTCGCCGCCGCAGCCCCTGCACACGCAGGCGCCGACGTCGCGACAGCGACTCCCATCCCAGTAGGGAAGGAAGGCGAAGGGGTCGCCGCTGTCGCGCCTACAAAATCCCTATTCACGAACCCGGTCGATAGCGCGAGTGAAGCTCGCGCGACAACCGGGGTCGTGGAACGGCCGTCCCCGACGTTGCGCACCGATAGGTCGCAAGCCAGTGGCATGGGCGCAGGTGAGGCCTGCGCGCTATTTGCCACCGTCGTCGTGGGGCGACCGCCCGCCGCCGCCGCTGTTCCGGCCGCCGTGTAGACAATTTGTCCACAGGCAGGCGAAGCAGGGCGGGAATAACCGAAGGCGCGAACGACACCGTCAAGCGCACTGTCCAGCGACTCTGGAATGCTACCTGACAGCGGCGTGCGAAAGCCATCTTCGTACCCGTCGCCCTCCTGCACAGGTGAGGCCCATGCAGAGGTCGACGGCGTCCCGAAGGCACTCACATCTATGGTGCTCGCGTCACTCACGGCCAGGCAAACAGCCGAGTATGACCCGAGCAGCGTGTTCCTACCTATATCCAGGCGTGCCGCACTGTTACGTGCCACACGGCTGGATGGGGGCCTACGCGTCACGGGACCTTCCGGGGGCCCCATAACGTTACACCTACTGTCGGGGGCATCCGCGGTGAGGTCCACCACAGATGCCGCCCTATCTAACGAGACAGGCGCCTCGGGTGCCGCCGTGATAACGGCAGCAGCCTGGCAGCCTGGACGTGGCCCGGCGGCAGATTTGCTGCACCGAGCGACCGAAGCAGACGGGACCTTCTTCCTCCGCGTCTCACCGATTTCGGCTGCTTGCCAGCCATCCTTGGCCTCCAGGTGGCCTCTCTTACAAGGCGCACCTGAAAGCCCAGGGGGCGGCTTGGGGTCCTGGGCATCCATTACTGGATGCCCGTTCCCTGCGCAAAACCAGTGATGCGCGTTGGCGTACTTAGTGTACGAAATAACCGTTAAATATTGCGTAATGCGCCAAGGCGCGCGAAAAGCAAGCGGAAAGAGTAAAACGACTCACCCAAGCCAAAAAACTGCGATTCGCACCGGAATCGAACCAAATAACACTCTACACAATCACTACACAACTATACTCGCAATTTATCGCCTTTTCAGGAAGAAAAAGCGCGGAAAACTGCAATATTCGAGAAGAGCACAGGCATTTGCGACTGGCTCGCAGCAATGCCCATCCGGAACTGAGGGTGGCTAGAAATACGCCAACCCACAACAGATGGCAGTACCTGTTTTCCAAATCACTATGGACAGTGAATTTTTGACGTAACAAATATATATATATATTTATATTATATATGTACATATAATTATTTAGCCAGTAGAAAATCCACATTTAAACACAAAACACATGAATAAAACACATTGATAAATCCACGATAAAAATTATTTAATCAATATCAGAGCGCCTAATAGAAAAAATATAATAAGTAATGTTGTTAAAACTTATTTTGATAAGGAAATTAATATAGATGACCATTAACATAGCATAAAGATTAACACTTAAATTACATTAATTAACAAAAGTAGCCTTACCGATTTGAACGATTTTTTATTATCCTTTGGTCGCTCTAATACAGTAATGGTCTAAAAGAAAGAAAAAATAAAACGTTTTGAATTACAATTGTATTATTTTACTCCTAAAATTTCCATGTCCGGGGTCCTTGTATAAAATTGTTTTTAAAGATTAAAAGAAAAGAGTCCAAAAATCAAACAAAATACCGCCCTTGAAGGTGCTCCTTGACCGCGAGTATTCGCCTGTAATATTACAAATTCGAGCATTACACCGCCGAAGGAGAACCAAGAGTTGCAGTACACAACTTATAATGTTACAGATTCGAGCATGACATCGGTGAGGGAGAACCAGCATTACAGTGCACAACCCGTAATGTTACAGATTCAAGCATTAAATCGACGAAAGAGAACTAGCATTACAGTGCATGACCTGTAATGTTACAGATTCGAGCATTACATCGCCGAAGGAGAACCAAGAATTGCATTACACAACTAATAATGTTACAGATTCGAGCACGACATCGGTGAGGGAGAACCACAATTACAGTGCACAACCCGTAATGTTACAGATTCAAGCATTAAATCGACGAAAGAGAACTAGCATTACAGTGCATGACCTGTAATGTTACAGATTCGAGCATTACATCGCCGAAGGAGAACCAAGAATTGCATTACACAACTAATAATGTTACAGATTCGTGCACGACATCGGTGAGGGAGAACCACAATTACAGTGCACAACCCGTAATGTTACAGATTCAAGCATTAAATCGACGAAAGAGAACTAGCATTACAGTGCATGACCTGTAATGTTACAGATTCGAGCATTACATCGCCGAAGGAGAACCAGCATTACAGTGCACAACCTATAATGTTACAGATTCGAGCAACACATCGGTGAGGTAGAACCAGCATTACAGTGCACAACCTGTAATGTTACAGATTCAAGCATTACATCGACGAAAGAGAACTAGCATTACAGATTCGAGCATTACATCGACAAGGGAGAACCAAGCATCACAATGCACAACTTGTAATGATACAACCAAATGCTCAAAATCTTATCATAGAAGTTTCGTTACAGGCGAATGCTCACGGTGAGGGGGGGGAGGGGGAGCATCTTGAAACCGTCAAAACGTATTTTTATTTTAAATCAACTATATTGTAGATTGAGCGCGACTGCGGAGTTAAAGATTATGGCCATACGATCTTCTCGATCCAAGACACGTATGCAGAGACCCTAGTGTAGATCCCAGGCTCTCCCACAAAGCCGCAAGCTCTCCCAAACGACGTGACACCAACTATCACATACATACATTTAATGTTCTTGCTACTAGTCTGAATTGGACCGCCACTATCACCCTGAAAATAACATTTTCAGATTAGTAATCACCCAAACACAGCTCGCTGGAACTCAGAGACTCCTGATTCGATTATTGGCATGGTAAATTTCGAAATTTACTAGCTACGCCCGCGGTTTCACCTGCGTGATGATGGAAAATCGTTATATTTTGGACAATTCACACACACACACATATACATACATATATATACATATATATATATATATATATATATATATATATATATATATATATATATATATATATCGGCCTATCACACGAGGGCGTGTAATACGTCAGGAAAGCCGTGTCGGAGGGAAGCTATAAATGGATGGATTGTTGTTTGGATGTATAACGCACAATATCATTTGTTTACATTTTACTTCTAAAATTCTTAATTTAATTTGATTTGTTAAATGTTCCTATAACTTAAAGATCTTTCCAACGTAATCAAAGTTATGAATATTGTAATTTAATAAACGACCAATCAGAGCAGAGCATATGACTCGGAGCGGGGTTCGACGCCCTCTATACTTGAGTAGTATCTACTTCGGTAGACGGAGGAGTTTTTGTGGCACATTTGGTTGGTGACAACAGGTTGAGTTGAACCTTTGAGAATTTTAAAGAAAGTGTTAAGTTAGAAGTGTTCGGTTTGATATCTTACATAACTTGTAGGAAGTGCATATCGATATCAAACCGAACACGGTGCAATCGACGAACGTTCAGTGCATTTCCGACCCGCACCACTCTCGGGTGCATTCAACATAAACATTTAGGGCGGCTTGCATGACGCTCCTTAATTTTACTTAAGAAACACTAAACGCATTTACTATCCTTAAATACGATAAGCGTCTTGCACAACGCTAAATTTACTGGTAAATACGTTTACAGAACTGTCAAAGTTAATCATCCAAAAATGGCTATTTAACTCCTTAAACGCGTTTAAACATTGTCACTCGTATGTCTTTATGAAATTGTCACTTATAAAAAGTCAATTACAGATTGCCACTCGTATATGATTTGCTTTAATTATTTATCTCAATTCTAAATACCCATTATTCGTACAAACTAACATAGTAGCAGAGTAATAAAGTTAAGGAATTTGATCCAGTAAAGATATTTTAACTAGCAAAGAATGAATACAATATTCTAGCATTGTATTCAACCTGACGCTCACAATGGATAAGGCGATCGCAGAGGCTTCAAGGTAAAAATAATGCACCTAGATGGTAACAATTATAAGCCTTGGCGGTATCGTATTGAGACAGCGTGCAGGGCAATACCGGGCGCTGAAGAAATTTTGCAAGGAAAACTTCTAAAGCCCGATGAGCCTGCAGCATCTGATGGTGCAGATGCTAAAGCCAAATATGAAATAAATTTACAACAATTTCTAAAAATTGACTGTGCCGTTTCAACTCTGATGACGACAAACATGACGGATGAGATTCTAAAACAAGGGATGAGCTAGAACGCCTATATAATGGAGGCAGCGAAGACAAACTTATGATCTTTGTCTACAATTCTTTGATTATAAAAAGGACCCTGAACGTGAGATAGGAAAGCAATATCTTCTGCATTGAAGAACATTTCAACAAATGTTTTCATAAATTAATACCATAATAATAATAGTATTTATTTATATATTATCGAACCACCCGTAGAATCAGCGAGACTCCGAGTTCCCCACAACACCCAAATATAACATCTAGGGTGACGGCGTTGTCGCCGATGGAAATGGACGATACTACGGTTGGTAGCGTAAGTAGCCAGGATAATGAGCTTATGAGGAGGGCTTTGGAGGAAGCGATTGAAGATTATAAGGAGATGCCTATATTAAGTAGACCACGTCTACCACGGTTACCCACTCACAAACGTAATTTGTTGCTCATGGGGGTCTTGGATTCCTTACTGGCTCCATATTTTAGAGCCAGTAAAGATCTTACCGAGACACATTCGATTCTATACTGTGGCGCTGTTGCTGCATGTCGTGTCTCTGGTACCAAATTCCCAAATTTGGAACAGAGGTCACGGCCTAGTGATGGACGGCCTGCCTGGCAGAAGAGAATCGAATGTCGTATTGGTAAGGCCAGGACCCTCATAGCCAAATTACTTTGTTTTAGGAACGGAAACACCAGGCCAAAAGTCATGCGTTTTGTAAATCGCGCTTTCACTGGGACTGACATCAACCCCAGTGACTATTTACCTCGAGTTACAGAACGCATCGACTTTTATAAACAAAAAATTAGTGCGTGGGCCAATCGATTACGTCGGTATAAAAAACGAGCAGATCGTTATAATCTAAACCGCTTTTTCCAAAGAGACCAAAAACGAGTGTATAGAGGATGGGAGCAGTCATCTGTTTCTGTGGATGATGGTAACTGGCCAGATATCGACTCTATGACAGCGTTCTGGAGTAATATATGGTCGGTGCCTGTCACCCACAGAGAAGGCAACTGGACTAGGGTGGTCGAACAGGCTTGTGAAATGATTCCAGAAATGGAACCGTTGGCTCTTGAACCAATTGACATTAGTTGTGTAATTCGTGTGACTCAAAACTGGAAAAGTCCTGGACCAGACGGATTGCACAACTTTTGGATTAAATGGTTCAAGAGTTCGCATGCTTGTTTGGCCGTTCAATTCCAGGAAGCTATAAACATGGGTTCGCTTCCTTCCTTTATGACTACTGGATTCACTCATCTGCTCCATAAGTCAGGCAGTACCACGGAGGCAAAAAACTATAGACCCATCACTTGTTTACCAACTATATACAAGCTACTTACATCTGTTTTGAGAACTAAATTAATGAAACATTTGACAAATAATAACATTTTGGCCAATACTCAAAACGGATGTAAGGATGGGTCCCGTGGTACTAAGGAGCTCCTCCTCATCGATATGACCATTAGTCATCAGGTACGGCGAAACAGAAAAAATCTGTCTGTAGCCTGGATTGACTACAAAAAAGCCTATGATTCGGTGCCCCATACATGGCTGGAGAAAGTCCTAGAGCTGTATAAAGTAAATGCAACTCTCCGTGCTTTCCTCAGTTCATGTATGGGGCAGTGGACCACGGTCCTTAGGCATCCAGGGGACAGAGGGAATCTTTCTGTTTTGCACGACCCGATAAGGATCAAGCGGGGCATTTTCCAGGGTGACAGTCTGAGTCCACTGTGGTTTTGTCTAGCTTTGAATCCACTAAGTACTCTACTTAGGGAGTCAAAGTTAGGCTTTCAACTTCGGAGAGGGGGTGAGATTATATCACACCTTATGTACATGGATGACGTGAAACTATTTGCATCGAAAAAGCCAGATCTTTTGCAATTGCTAAAGATTACTGAAAGCTTTAGCAACTCCATTAGTATGGAATTCGGTGCAGATAAGTGTGCCGTCATGCATGTACAACGAGGGAGAGTTGTAAATTCAGAAAATTTACAACTATCTGAAAATATATCCCTCAAGACTCTCTCTGAAGGTGAAACCTACAAGTATCTTGGTATGTCAGAGTCTTTGGGTATTCCTGATGCTGATGTGAAGCAGGCGATGAAGAATCGTTTCTTTTCCCGCCTGAGAAAGGTCTTAACGAGCCTTCTCTCAGGTGGAAATAAGGTTCGAGCCTTCAACGCTTGGGTCATACCAGCATTAGCATACTCCTTTGGCATACTAAGATGGACTCAAACTGAATTAGACGCCCTGGATAGACGGGTTCGTTGTCTACTGACAACACATCGGATGCACCACCCGCGTTCGTCTGTGATGAGACTGTACATCCCGCGGAAGTGTGGAGGTAGGGGGTTTTTAAATACCAAAGACCTCCACAACCGTGAGGTGTACAATCTCAGAGAATATTTTCTCAAAGTAGGCGAGACAGCGGGTATGCATTACGATGTAGTGTCAGTAGACAAAGGGTTCACCCCGCTATCCTTATCAAAACAGAACTGGCAGAGACCGTTGGTAATGAGTGCTTCTGATCGTATAGACGTATGGAAGAGCAAGGAGCTGCATGGCAGGTTCTATCAGGCTTTAACAGGGCCTGATGTGGACCTACTAGCCTCGGTGAACTGGCTACGTTTCGGTGACCTATTTGGGGAAACCGAAGGGTTTGTCTGTGCAATTATGGACGAGGTTATCAAGACGAACAACTACCGGAAGTACATTCTGAAGGACGGCACGCTTGACATATGTCGGGCGTGTCACCGCCCTGGTGAGTCTCTCAGACATGTCACTTCTGGTTGTTCTCGTCTTGCTAACAGCGAGTACTTGCACAGGCACAACCTAGTAGCCAGGATCATCCACCAACAACTTGCTCTTAAATACGGACTTGTCTCGTCGGAGGTACCTTATTACCAATACAAGCCCGAGCCAGTTCTTGACAATGGTCAATATCTGCTCTACTGGGACCGATCAATTATCACAGACAGGACTATTGTTGCCAATAAGCCTGACATTGTCATAGTTGATCGGTCTGCGAGACGTGCTTTAATTGTAGATGTCGCGATCCCCCATGATGGTAACCTCGTGAATGCCGAGAAAGATAAACAAATAAAGTATATTGATCTAGCTCACGAGGTTACCGCCATGTGGAACCTGGACTCTACAATCATAGTACCGATAGTGGTGTCAGTGAATGGATTAATAGCGAAGAGCCTTGACCGCCACCTTGAAAGGCTCTCGCTTGGTATCTGGTTGAAGGGTCGGATGCAGAAGGCAGCTTTGTTGGACACGGCCCGTATTGTGAGGAGATTCCTGTGTCTGGAGCCTTAACCACCGGTAGTCTGGACCCGAGGCCCCACTGCCGGCGAAGATCAGTTTATTATATTTTTTTTATAAATAAATGTATATATATTTTATAAGCTATTTATAAAAAAAATGTAAAAGATTTGGATATTAAATATATATGTGAATAATAGTATTTATTATTCTTTATGAAATTGTAAGTTATTAAAAAGTCAATTACAGATCGTCACTCGTATTTTATTTGCTTTATTTATTTCAATGCTAAATACCCATAAAATTGTAAATAAAACCGCACAGCAAAAGATCATTCTTCAGGTTGCCGCCAAAAATTCCGAAGTAAACTTAACCAAACGAACAAAATTTCAAATGTCAATTTGAGATTGGCCAACTAAAATCCTTTTTACGCAGAAAATAACTAACATTAAAGCTAAATTTCGAGTGTTTGTTGGATAAAATGTGACGTAAACGTGAAACGGAACACACCTGGCTGTTTTACCGATGGCATAAATACATTTTACTAAATGACATGGGAGAGTGCCTCATGCAAGACAACATAAATGCATTTACTGTTAAACGCGTTTAGAGAGTTAAATAAAATTAACTAATTTTATTTAAAGACGATCGTTGTGCAAGCGGGCCTTAAAATCGTATAAGAACCAAATAAACATTAATACGAAATAAACATTTTTTACTTAAAAACCCATACTGCAACCTCGGTACCGCTACATTTTGATCCGGCTCGAAGGACCAAAATGTAGCGGTACCGAGGTTGCTGTATGGGTTTTTAAGTAAAAAATGTTTATTTCGTATTAATGTTTATTTGGTTCTTATACGATTTTAAATGTTTATGTTGAATGCACCCGAGAGTGGTGCGGGTCGGAAATGCACTGAACGTTAGTCGATTGCACCGTGTTCGGTTTGATATCGATATGCACTTCCTACAAGTTATGTAAGATATCAAACCAAACAAGAAGTATGAGCGGTGCCCTGAACCCGCTGCTCGGTCTAAACTATGTCAAAATGCTGTTCAAATATTAATTAAAAGTGTATAAACCGTGGCCATCGCGTTTTATGCTCACATTTTACCCTGATGACGCCCACTAAACCTGCAAGCAATAAAAAAGATGTCACGAGAACGAGGCCTTCTCCGACATATATATATATATATATATATATATATATATCTTTAAAAATTATAGCCTATGTGTTATTCTGAAGTTTTTGAAGTGATAACTTATGGGAGGGTAAACCGCTTCGCTACGTAACGCGTTACGGCGCCAGTCTGTCTGGCTTCGCTTTCTCTCACGCATACGGCAGCGGTTGGCAGGCTACTTCTCTCTCACTCTAACCGACAACACTAGCCGTATTTCGGTAATTAGATTAAATAATGATACTGTAAAGGATGCTGGATCTCACGTGAGTGGTGACTAAGAGGTTCGCGAAATAAAACGATTTTGTGGTTTAAAAAATAGCACTGCGTTGCGGATATAACGGAGGTATGTACGTCGCGTCGCGGGCAGGTGCTACCGGTCAACTGGCGGGTTGGGGGGTGCGCTGCGTTATATACTCAAGCCGCGGTGCTACGTTTATTGCATGTAAGTATTTATATATATATAAGCTACTAATTTTTATTTATAATAATTTTAATATGTGTTGTAGGTTATGCTTGGCACGTACCGATTACAGATACTAATAATGTACGCACACAAAATTGTAATATACATATTTAAGAATTGTAACTAAGAATAAAATATATTTTATAATCAATAAAAGATTTTATTAATAAATAACCTTTCCTAAGAATAAGCCTAAATGGCGCTCTGTTGTTCGTGCCTACCCCGCAAGGGACCTTGCGTGAAGTTATGTATGTATGTAATAACCTTTCCTTACAGTATATACATAAAATTTAAGTAATAACCTAGGCTTTTCTCAAACGTTTTCAATAATAAATAGTTCAACTTATATTATTGTTATAGCTTCTGTCTGGTGTCCCAAGACGCTTGGTTTTTTTTTATTGCAGGGGTTCGGCAGACAGGCAGACGGCCCACTTGATGGAAAGCGGTTACCATCGACTATGGACATTTGCATTATCAAAGGTGCTACAAATGCACTGCTGCTCTATTAAAGGAGACTGGAGCCTGGTCACTAATGCTGGAACACATCTCCATGTGTAAGCTATATTATTGAAAAATTTCATCAAAAGCCATTCAGTAGTTCTTGCGTGATAGAGTAACCAACATACATTTATACATATATATGTTTCTATACATTCATACATCTATTCTTACAAAAATTCGCCTTTATAATATTGGTAAGGTTACTAAGGCAGTAAGGATAAGGAAGTAAGGATGGTTTAGGTCTCTGGACTTGGCCCCCAGACTGGTCCGTTGTTATATCACCCATTCACCACTTATGCAGTCTTCTGACTTACTGTGCATATTAAAATTACCACGTGCTAACAATGGCGAAGGAAATCATCGTCATGAAACCTGCACATCGAGAAACTGATGTGTCAAATCCGCCAATCCGTGCAGACTAGCGTGGCAGGTATACTGTCCATTCTCCTGTAGTGGGAGGGTCGAGCCCAGCAGTAGGGTGTTATGGGCTGTTATTGAAATTATAGTGTCCGTCCTAAGAAATTGTTCATCAGCACTTCATATTGATGTGAAGACACTAGTCGTCGTCAGCCATTTACAGTCCACTGCTGGACGTAGGCCTACCAAAGACGGCGCCACTCATCCATGTCCTCCGATTTCCTCAGCCAACGCTTACCGGCGATCTTGCATGGGTCGTCGGTCTAATCTTTACCCTCGAATCTCCCCCCAACGTCGAAAAAACCCTTGAACTGCAGGGAATCCCCCCATCCTGATTCCTGCGGGGACGCAGGATAGAGGAGAGGGTAGCCGTACC
Source organism: Dendrolimus pini (assembly GCA_949752895.1). Classification (NCBI taxonomy): domain Eukaryota; kingdom Metazoa; phylum Arthropoda; class Insecta; order Lepidoptera; family Lasiocampidae; genus Dendrolimus; species Dendrolimus pini. The sequence continues at coordinate 9,131,052 of OX457153.1, forward strand.
ACCCGTGCCAAGCGCCAGGGCACCGTGAAGCACCGTTGGGATAGCGTCGCGCGCTATAATACCCACAATACAGCGACTGAAGACATATTTACCTGACAAGTATCTTTCGGCTTTGATTTGTCGCCATAACAAAGCTGAGAATCTTCGTCAAATCCAAACTCCATAAGAGAGTCAGCCGGGAAATGCGCGTAACATTCTATAGATGGGAATTTGTTTAAGTTTACCTGAAATTTAAAAGAGCGGTTTAACGTTTTGAAGACTAATGCAGTTTCAATTTTGAAAAAAATATCACAAAAAGATACCGACTTCAAGAGTTATCAAAAAGCATTTTTTTATTACTGGAAAGTGGTTTCCGTCGCCTATGGACATTTGTAACACTAAGGGGCCTTACTTATAATAATCTCGTTAAGAAAGGATTAGCCATCTCTTAAATAAGAGACTCTTAAGCCCCTAATCAATGGCTGCTTCAAATAAAACTTGCCATCTTGCCTCTTAGCAGTCACTTAAAGTACCTTTCGATGTTAGTTATTTTTGACAGTTATTTATGAGTTACTTTACCACCACCTCTTATCGTTGAGAGGAGTTAATGGGTAAGACTTTCGTTAATCAGTTGCTGAACAGTTTCTTAACACTTAACAAATTACAAGTAAGGCAATAAAGGCGTTACCTATCTGGCGCTCTCTAAACAGACTAGAACCTGGCCATTGATGCCAGAATACAGCTCAAAAGTTTTTATGGGCGGTGCTTACCACTTAGTCAGTTTTCTGATCTAATGTGAAGATTGTTACAATTACCACGTGTTAACAACGGCGAAGGAAAACATGGGCCTTACTTATAATCGTTTCTTAAATTTAAAGGAACTGCTCAACAACTGATTAGTGAAAATATTACCCATAAACTCTTCTTTAGTCGAATATTTTGGGTACAACCTACGTTAATCATTTAAATTTCGTTTATCTGTGCTCCTCTTAGGTAAACAACAGGTAATACACGTTTATAAGTGAAGAAAAAGATATTCATTGATTAGGGTCTGATACTGGTTCTCTTAAGAGATGCCTAATCATTTCTTAACGAAATTATTATAAGTAAGGCCGTATATCTTTTACTAATACACAAAGCTGAAGAGTTTGTTTGTTTGTTTGAACGCGCTAATCTCAGAAACTACTGGTCTGATTTGAAAAATTCTTTCAGTGTTAGATAGCTCATTTATCGACGAAGGCTATAGACTATATATCATCACGCTAAGACCAATAGAAGCGGAGCACTAATGAATAATGGTTCAAAATCGGGGACTTACTTTTTTTAACTATTTTACGCGGGAAGAAGCTAGTATTTTTTATAATTCATTCTCTCAACAATAATTTGTTATCTCTTTTAAGTGTCGTTTTTTTGTTTCATCGGGTTTCAAATCACAATGATTCTAAGGAAGTTTGATTTCAAAAACAAATCTGAAAATCAATCTCATCTCTATACAATCTGGCCCCAAGTATGTATGAATGCGTATCGTTTGATGTGCTACCTTCTGCAGCTGATTAGCGAAGGAACCTTTGTATTGCTTCCGCCCCCAGCCTGTCGCAGTTACTGCTGAGTCATTGAGCTTGTCTTCGAAGGGCAGACATGCCGGCACTGTGTACTCGTCCAGAGGTACGCTGAAATGCAGAAATCAAAGAATTACTTACGGCATTGGCAACGAAGAATTCAATGTAAATTTTTAGTTCATTACTAGCTGACCCATTGATTATAAGATCTCCGCCTCCGTGCTTGCCTTAGCTAGCCGGCACGGAGTGGAGATCGCTAGAGCTAAGACTCAAGCTCCAGGGGTGGAAGTGATAAATGGTATCACAGCAGAAGTAGCTTCGGTAAATATGCAGCCAACCCTTACACTCCTTAGCCACTCACACCCATGTTTTCTGTGCCATCTTTTGGGGCCCATGCAGAATGTGGCAAGTCACTGTCTGCCCATTTTTTCCATGTTCCTCGAACATTTCGACGGGCAGACGCCATAGTCCTCATATTCCCAGACTCCTAGTACCACTAGTGTTCACCCCAGTAGCCCGGTACTATCTGTTCTCATTTCTCACAATACTCCTACACTGGCCGGGGTTTGTCCTTGACTGCATTATTATATGGTGTAGACAGGGATAATCGCCAGTCAGTGTCACGCCACATTTACATTAAATTTGTGATGGGGCCTCTACGTGCTGGCCTCCCCGTCCCCGTCATCCATGCAGAAACAGAGAAAGAATACCATTTCCTGCGGCCGGGCGGCCTGTCGTAAGAGGTGACAAAACAACCCACAGGCAGGTGGTAGGGCATTTGCCCGACTGAATGGCTACCACCCGTGATTTAGAGTTTTTTTATTGTAGGAGTTCAGCAGACAGGCAAACGGCCTAATGGAAAGCGGTTACCATCGCCTATGGACATATGCAACACCAAAGGTGCTACAAATGCGCTGCTGCTCTCTTAAGAGACACTGGAACCTGGTCTCTAATGCCGGAACACAGCACAAGGTTGTTATGGCGATATACTCTAGACCAGGGGTGGTATTCATTCTCCGTTCATGCACGGATAATGCCGGAGTATTCCAAGCTTCAAGGCCAGCACCACATTGGCAGGAACTGTGGTATTGCTAATGTCCATAGGCTACGGTAACCACTTTCCATCACAGTTTGGCCGTCAGACTATCTGCTGTGTTTCAGCAATAAAAAAAAATATACACATATAATTAATTATCACATAGACGATTAGCCTTTTAGCTTGTCATGTAATATATGTAACAGCCTTGCAGAGATTTGGGTAAGTAAGTACCATATATACCAAATATTAACTATTTGGGCAGGGTTTCCCCTTTATTGTTCAGCCTCTGGTGTGACTATTCACACCGCACAGTAAGCAATGAACACCGTCTACACGCCACACCGCCTTTTATACGAAAATGCTACCCTACAAAACAATAATATTGCATCATTGCTAAAAATAGCAATTACATCATGGTGTTGCCAGGATCACAAAAACAGTTATAATAATTAGTTACTGATGCACTTAATTATCGAGACGATAATTTAGCGGGCTTATAAATTTGACTAACTGGTGGAAAATGGCAATTTAATTATAAATCGAATCGTCTTATCAGATGATTCGATTTATCGATTAATCGACTAAAAATATTATCTATGACGATTGTCGCGTGATATTAATTAATATACACTATATTTCAAATTCAAAAGTTTTATTCAAAATAAGTTCCATTGGAGAACACTTTTTGAAGGTCATACATATAGGTTAAAATTTTATTTTACTTCCTAATCTATGTACACCGCTTCGCAACGCGTTATTGCTGAGAAGCGGCAAGAAACTCCCCAGCAACGCGTCTAGCTAAAAATTGATTTTGTTTATATTTCATGTCCTATTTATATTTCAAGTTCTTTTATTTTTAAGTTTTATACAGAATAGGGATTGTTCACAAAAAATTACCCTCTGATTTTATATTTTTATTACGTAAAATAGGGTATTTTAAGATATTGATCATGTACTAGCAGAACGTGATGTCAGGAGCCTTAAGAACAGACGAGCGTGCATGACAAGAACTATGAATGTCAAAGAAGCAAGTGAGGTGTGTAACAATAAGCCTAAATGGCGCTCTGTTGTTCGTGCCTACCCCGCAAGGGACCTGGCGTGAAGTTATGTATGTATGTATTTTAAGATACTAATTTGAATATTTTTGTATTTTAAGCGTTAGTTTTTTTATAATTCGATTTTAAAGTTATTTCTCCGATGACGTCTTAAGGCACAAGTTTACATTGATTTCTTTGCCTAGAAAACAAAAATAATAAAAGCAAGTTTTATTTATATCTAATCATAGTAATCTGTGCTACTTATTTAAATATCACTGTCATTACTAGTTACGTATCGTGATCATTTTAGTGTATTTTGTCGCTAGGCTTATAATTTTTCGTGTTCAACTATTATTATTTTCTATAGTTATCGTTAAATTTTTTAAAGTGGTCTTTAGGGAAAATCCATGTTACAGAACTTAAATCAAATAATGTACAGTTAGATTTGTTTACACCTGAAGCAGGCAAACAGGCAGACGGCCCACCTGATTGGATTTAGTAAGGTGAAATAAAGGTCAAATGCATTTCTTACAAAATACAAGAAGATCGTACGTTTTTTGGAATTTTAACTAGACAGAAATGATTAGGGACACTATTCCTCGAAATGGTTTTTCAAATAGCCAGATTGAAAAAAAAATGAACAATCCCCATTATGTTACAGAATGACTTTTGAAGAAGGTTCTCATGACTACTGTGGGGACATCTTGTAACATATAATAAAAGTGCATACTCTTTATCCAGCTCCAGGAGTGCGATGTCGTCGTACTTAGACGGAGGATGATATGACGGATACATTATTCTCCTCTTCACGCTGTAAATCCTAGACGCATCCAGAGTCTCGTCCCTGTTATCAGCACCAACGAAAACGTATGATACGTTCCGACTGCAATATAAAATTAAATATAGTGCCCGGAAAATGTTATCCAGAAAAAATAAAATCTAGAACCAGGTGGCAGTCATGTGATACCACACTCTCACGGAATCTTGGTGTGAAACGTTTTGCTTTCAGCTTGCACATAGCTTATATACATACATATTCTGATCCGATAAGCAGTGGGCTGCCGTCAGGACGTATCTTTCGCTGATCAAGGATCCGCCACAAAGCCATTCTATCTTTGATATGTTTGTATTGTGTGGTTCAGACCGACTGTTGTATCCCAGCAGTACCTGAAACAAGGAAAATTGATAGATGATGTTTATACTTGTAGCGCTACGAGAAAGGCCTTTTTATTGATACTAATATTATTAAGAGATAAAGTTTTTGACGTTGTAGGGGGTAATCACTGGATCTACTGGTCTTATTTGAAAAATTAGTTCAGTATTAGATAGCCCATTTATCGAGGAAGGCTATCAAAATAAGGGTTTTTTTTACTATTACTTTTAGACAAAGTCGCGGTCAGAAGTTAGTATTTTTATACAGGGGAAATCCGTTTGAGGACCATAAGCCGCGCGAGGGGGAAAGGTCGCGGTCCGTGTGTGTGGTATCACCAAGCCGGGGGGCACTAGCACTCCACGTGTGAAGTGCAATACGGTACTTGACAGTATGAAAAATATAAGCTGATTTTAATTTATATCGTAGATTACGATCTAAACATGACAAAAATAAATCGTTTTAATTAAATTAACTTATATTCGTTTATATTTTTGAGAAATAAAATTGTTATATTGCAGCCATTAGCCACGTGACAATGAACGCCGATCAGAGCGCGTGACGTCATAGTGTGCAAAACACAACAAGTTATCAATGACTTCTCAGATAACACTTCAACGAAACAGATGTTTGCTTTGCACGCTGTGACGTCATGACAGCTTGACGCGTTTTTGTGACGAAATGTCAAAATATTTATATAATTGCTAAATTAAATATGTTCATGTTCTATTTTTACTGAAATATTAATATTTTGGCTAAAATAGACCATAAGGCTCAAAATAAACCTATTTCTCAAAAATTTTCATGTACTGTATTGCCATGCCGCATTTAGGGATACCCACTTTGTCCTACATGTCCTGCTACATGATATCCAGTATCGCAAAAGCTTATATTTAAAAATAGTTTTAAAAAAGCTTATTCTAATTAAATATGGACATAATATCTTACCATATGTGGGAACTCATGTGAATCAGCGGCTTTCCCTCCTACGACGAGTTTTCTATCCTTATGTTGGCAGGAATTCCTTCTTTCCATCCCCGACATGAAAGCGGTGGACTTCACACAAGGGTAGACCACTTTATCCTGATACTCCAAGCATTCTAGAACAATTCGACCTTATTAGCCAACTGCGTTAAGGCTCCCTTATACGGCGCGATTCGTCGTTCAGGTAGTGTGATACTGCGATGGTCGATTATCCCTGTTGTATGTTGGTAAAGCACCACTGAGCGAGAGCCCATGGCGCAATCGCCCGAGAGGGGAGTACAAAATAAGACGACGAGTGTTTGCTTAATTGATTTAGCACTGCACTTAAGACTATGGGAGCTGCATACGTCTTATCAGCTCAGCCGACAACTAACTACTGAAGGGAAGACTAGCGCCTACATTACTACACCTTTGGTGTTGCAAATGTCCATAGGCGATGGTAACCGCTTTCCATCAAGTGGGCCGTCTGCCTGTCTACTGAACTCCTGCAATAAAAAAATAAGCTTAGGTTATTTATTACTTACGTTTTATGTATATTAATATGACAACGTAAGGAAAGGTTATCTATTAATAAAATATTTTATTATTTATAAAATACATTTTATTCTTAGTTGCAATTCTTGAATACAATAGAAGAAATACGGCTAGTGCTGTGGGTCAGAGTGCGAGAGGAGCCTGCCTACCGCTGCCGTATGAGTGAGAGAAAGGGAAGCCACACAGACTGGCGCCGTAACGCGTTACATAACGAAGCGATTTACCCTCCCATAAAAAGTTATCACTTATAAATCTGTCATACGACCAGTCATGCTTTACGGGTCCGAATTTTGGGCCACTAAAGTGATAAACCACAAACGTCTCTACTCGAATGTTGAGATAGATGTGTGGTGTTACAAGAGTGGATAAGGTGAGAAAAGAATACATAAGGGATCGTTGAAAGTTGCACCCGTGACTGAAAAATTTAGAGGAAGAAGACTAAGTTGGTATAGGCATATAATGAGGAGGGATGAAAGTCACGTGACAAAAAGAAAGTTAAACTACAATATGGAATGATACAGATGTAAACGTAGACCAAAAAAAGATGGATGGATTACGTGAAGGATAATATGATGACTTGTGGTGTGACAGAAGATGTATGTCAGAATAGAGGAGTGTGGAAGTAAAAGATATATTGTGCCAACTTCAATTAATTGGGGTACGGTGAAAGAAAAAAAACCGACTTCAAAAACTAAAAACCTAAAATGTATAAAATAACTTATTTCTAAAGCTATTATTATTAATATATATTATCTAAAACATCTTAAAGTCGGTGCTTAGTAATTTTCAAAATATAGTAATTTTTATGTTTTACTTTGCACCGACTTCAAGATGTTTTAGATAATATATATTAATAATAATAGCTTTAGAAATAAGTTATTTTACACATTTTAGTTTTTTAGTTTTTGAAGTCGGTTTTTTTAAACGAAGTTTTTAAATTTTATTTGTTACTTTTTAGTGTCTAGCTATGTATGGGTGGACCTACGAATGGTGCCGCGCTTCTTAAAAAATATAGTTCCCAAGAACCGGGAACAAAAAAATGTTCGTAAAATAAAACGACTACTACTGGGCCAAACTATGTCAAATTTTTAGGGGACCACATGGCAGCTATTCCGCGTCGAACAAAAAAAGAATAACGTAAATCTTATCATAAATGACGGAGTAATCGGCGAACATACATAAAAAAAAGCAACAAAAAAAAAGATCCCGACGAATTGAGAATCTCCTCCTTTTTTCGAAGTCGGTTAAAAAGAGAGAAAAAGTTATCACTTCAAAAAAATATAGGCCACGTTTCAGTGCCGTACAAAAGGACAGGTCTAATGATGGATGAATGTCGCTTTAATATAACTTATCTTGCATCGAAATTATTCTTACTAATAAAACTACGTTTTAACGGTTTTAAGCGCGGTAATTGATTAGATTTTGGTTTATCCGACGTTTCGGCCGCTTTTCAGTGGCCGTGGTCACGGAAGACATACGAATACATAGACACGAAATCTTAAGAAAATATTATTCTAACTAAGTAAGCGATATAAAGGTACCAACTCTGCCAAGCTTTCTTTCCCGATTTAGGAGTTACAATCACATTCCCTTCGACCGGTGGACACTCTCCAAGTTCGTCACTGTCATCTTCGTTAGAATAGTCGTCGTCATTATCAGATTTGGAGGTAGTTCTGAAAAATATCAAAAATCAATTAATGAAATAGACTACTGAGGGCCTACAATTGTGGACTTTACTACGGTTCATTAGGGATTCACAATTACTGCGTTCACGATCGCGTTTTTACAAGCTTTTAATCAACTTGCAACGGATGTACCTCTGTATGTATGTATGTAAGTTCGGGTGGGATCTTGCAAGTTACATTTGACCAACTTCCCGGTTTCCGATTGTGCTGAAATGTATATCTCGTGACAATGTAATAATATAGCACCATGGACTGATGAAGGAGTCGGAAGGTGGCCTTAGGAACTCCTGTACTAAACAAGACAGACCCGTCGTGTTTGGGCTCGTTTTACTTGTCTTGGCTAGCACTCTGCTGCTTCATGATATCCAGGATCTCAAAAGCTTGTATTTAAAAACCTTTTTATTCCCCGTTCTACTTGCTTGCCGACGTTACAATCGTAAACCCACGTGGAAAGGCTATTCGACACATCTCTTGACATGGGTCGTTGTGAGCGTTGTGTGATCGAAAATGATGACGTCATTAGTGATGTTTGTCGCCTTGTGGAACGGCTGACGCAGCATTTTGGGCGTTGTGAGCTACTAATGGAAGTATTGATACACGGTTATACAAATATTTGAGTGCACGACAATCTAGGGTCTATCAACGTAATAACTCTATCAAAAGTCATTCTGTAACATACTTCTGTATAAAACTTATAAAAAAAGAACTTGAGATATAAATAGAATAAGAGAAATATAAAGAAAAACAATTTTTAGCTAGACGTGTTGCTGGGAAGTTTCTTGCCGCTTCTTCTCCTTAACAGCAATAACACGTTGCGAAGCGGTACATAGACTAGGTAGTAAAATTAAATTTTAATCTATATGACCTTCAAAAAGTGATCTCAAGTGGAATTTATTTTGAATACAAACTTTTGAATTTGAATTTATTTATAAGGCTTTAATAGCTATTATATATAATGAAATTTAACAAAACAGTTAACTAGTAATGCAATAATTCAACAAAATTTCATGTAAAGCACTCGAAGATTAGTTAATCTCTACATTTTCAAATTGATCTTACGACACAGGTTTAAACCATCGATTAACTTTTGCCGCACATTACTAATTCCAAAGAACGAAATTTATTATACTGTAAATGAATATGTGAATGACAAAGGTATGACTAATATCAGCGAGGAAACGTAGCCAGACTTCTGGGCACCTTACCCATAGAAGACGGTGATCTGGGCTCACTATTCTACTAAGTCTTGAGGGACTATGAGTATATACAATACAAATAAGTTAAGTTTTCTTACATTGTATTCAATTGTATGTAATTTTATAATTCTTCAATGTAATTTATATTCTTACATACAATTATTTAAAAAAAGTTATACAATATTCTATAACTGAGATATCTGTAATAAATAATATGGCAGCGGCATTGAGACTGTGTATTGGCTATATATAAAATATACAACTACCCATAATTAATATACATTACATTTCTCCCGTTTTTATATCAGGAAATGCACGCGTGGGTTCGTATCCCATTCTCATCGCCAGTTGAGATGACTTTAATAAAACAATATAGCAGTGGTATTGAGACTGTACTATTCGCAAGAGTTAGCTCCCGACCACCGCCTTTTTACTGCTCTCGCCAGTAACGGGTCAGTACTTCGCGCTTACGTCATCCGTGCGAAATCTCAAGTTAACTCTTGCGGGTTGTATTGGCTATGTATAAAATATACAATTACCCACAATTTATATAAATTACAATAACTAGACACAGAGCTTTTTGTGGGGGCACCAGTGCCCTTAAATTGCTTAAAGGAAATTTGGAAAATATCGAAAAATTGCCATATAAACGAAAAAATTTAAAAAATCAATTTGGTAAAATTTACAAAAATGGACTTTTTAATAGGGATTTTGGAATGGAACTACAAAAAACAAATATAGACTTTTAACTTAACTTTTATCTTTCGATAATTAGCGTGCCCTCAAAAAATAAGTGACAAAAAAGGTCTGACTAGACATATAATTTTATTGCAATATTTTATAAAATATTTTTATGATTTAATCTAGTTTTAATATACTGACATGTATTCGGATATTGCACGCCTAATAAAGCAAAATGTATTGGAACAACGCAAATTGTAACATGGCATACATTTTAGCAATAAATTATGCATTTGTTTATTCAGAGTTAAAACTTGGTTAAAACTTACAGGTCTTAAATGGTTACTTACTTTCCATTAGCTATCTCTTCAGATCTTGTGGCAGACTTATCATAGCAACAAACCATGTCCTCTGAATCATTGTCGTAGCCACAATGCTAGAACAAAATAAAATTTTGAGTATTTTTTTTCTTTTTATGTAAATACATAACTCACATTTTTTCTGATTGAATACTATAAACTAAATACATTAATAAAAAAACAAAGACATTAAAACTAAAATACATTATGTAGCAGATCACTGCTAACGGGGAGCGTGCCCAGAAGGCTGGCTGCATTACCACGCTGTACGGCTGTACGAGCCACCATTGGTTGTACAGCGTAATTTAGATATAAATACGCAACCAACAATATACTAAAACAGACGTAATAACATCACCATCACGTGCGGCACTTGTGCACTGCAAGTTGTGCGTCTCAGGTGATTAAACGACCTTAATAAACAATATATACCATCTCAACGTGGTTTGGCTTCTAAACACCCTTACATACGCGGTCTATCGTTAACTACGAATAAACCCAGCATCCTTTAGAAGTGTACAAACCGTACAATGGCAATACTTATTTGTTGTGCAAACTATGAGTCAGCCTTCTGATCACGGGTAGTGTCAAAGAGTTTCTTACATATGTCTTTAAACAAACTCTTTGCCGAGGGACCCCACGGGCCTAATGTTTCAACCCCAAACGGCAGAAATATATAACCCCTTCCTAAGGCTCCATATTTGCGCCGTTTGACGTCTATTGGAAGTGTCACACCCACTAATGTGCCTTGGACAAGTGTGAAACGTGTACAGTCTTACCGTTAAAACTGGGGAGGTCTGAGGAAAATATAGAGAGAGAGAGAGTGAGCGAGAGAGATAACACTTTATTACACATCAAAATATACAATTACAAAACAGACCATATTTACAATATTTTCTAGGGAATACAATAGGCGGCCTTATCGCTTAAAGCAATCTCTTCCAGGCAACCTAAATCAAAGAAATTTAAATCAGCTATCCAGTCGGGCAAATGCCCTACCACCTGGCTTTAGTTGTATTATCGCCCCTTACGACAGGCCGCCCCAATGCAGGAAATTGTATTCTTTCTCCGTTCCTGCAAGATTAGAACCTTTCCTTCAAACAGAAGAATATTACCTGGATTTCTTCTCGTGCCTTCCCACTCTTCACCGAGTCGCAGTTCTGATACTTGGTGCATGTTCCTGTCATGCCATTTTTTGTACAAACTGAAATCAAATCATATAAAATGTTTGATTAATATAAATAATTTCCATATTAAAATTCATTCTTACATAATATGCAATAGTAGATTTTTACACAAGGGATGATAGTGACCTATTTAGGTACGAGATGGTTTGGCGCATGAGAGTAGCGAGGGCGGTTATAGTTCAAGTGCCTAAATAGGCCCCTTTTTTAGAAAAGTAAATAAGATCTGATTGGGTAAACAACCAACTACTTCTGTTATGAAATTAAGCGTTAAATCGATATAAAAATCTGATCAACTCATTTAAACATTTTTTTCCGGTGGCATTATACCGGTCAGTATTTTTTGTAACTGATCATAGTGAACATTTAGCTCAAATGTATGTAAATTAAATTATTATTTGTTAAACGATGTTCCTTGCTGTCAAGAAATTTAAAAAGTATAAGAGCTATGGGCTATGTTCGATCTTTTTATATATTAAATCACGGCATTCAATTGTAATTAAAAATATCAACAATTTTTTAAAATAGATCTATATTTAAAAATCAATTTTCACTAAATTATTATTAAGCGAAAAGTAATTTATTGTTACTTTGGCATGTGTATTTTGTAATATGTTACATATTTATTTGTGTATGTATGTATGTATATATATATATACACATAAATACACAAATATACAACATATGATATAATACACATGTAAAAAAATACAAAGTAAACAATGAATATATAATTAGTGAAAAGTAACATAAATGTAGAACCATGTTAGATATTTTTTTAATATTAGTAATTACAATTCAATGCCGTGGTATATAAAAATATCGAACTCGTGCTTATAATATGTAAATATAAAGAAGGAGATAATACGTACCTTGTCCCGCTGCTTCGATTTGGTATATATTCAATATTACAATAACATAAAATATCCACATAGTGTTCACTCTGTATATAAAATAATACTGTAAATGATGTGAGTTTGTACAATGATAAGAAAAGGAACTACCAGGGGAGTCATCGCAGAGGACAACGAACTATTGTGGTCAATAGTGGGTGTTAAGTGGGTGGGGTGGTAAAGCCCTAGTGGGTTTTTTGTTATTGGACTTGAAGTTATGTTGTTGGTTGGAACACCTCATAACTTGCTCGACGGAGTTCCCTAGGACGTTTTACCTCTGCTGGACTGTTGCCATTAAAGGGGGATGAATCTAACGATGCCGACTAGAGGGCGACAGAATGTACTAATTGAGAACGGGTGACGGGTAATATAAAGCCCGAGGGGAAGGATCCCGGCGGAACGGGATCGGCGGTTTGCGGCGGCCTACGCTATCTTACTGCCATTTGGCAACGTGTTATTGATTGACGTGCTTGACGTGATGCTCATCACGTCAAACACGTAGCAATGTGCTGCGGCTCTCTAAAGGTACACTGGAACCTGGCCACTAATGCCGGAGTTGTGTTCCGGCATTGGTGACCAGGTTCCAGTTTCCCTTAAGAGAGCAGCAGCTCATTTGTAGCACCTTTGGAAATGTCCATAGGCAATGGTGACTGCTTTCCATCGGGTGGGTCGTCTGTTTGTCTGTTGAACGCTTGCAATAAAACAAAATAAAAACAGCTCGAAGTTGTTAAGGTAGTTATACCCTACCACCCGTTTTTGAATTGTTTTGTCGCCTTATACGACTGACCACCCTAACGCAGGATATTGTATTGTTTCTTTGTGCCTGCACAAATTTAAGCATAATACAAACAAAATACGGAAAATAGTAGATATTAATTTCAATTTTTGACTGTTAATAAATTTAATTTAATAACCCACACAAGACCACTTTATCTTCAAACACTTTAAACACTAGGTAGAGTTTCAAACTTGAAATATTATATATGTGTAATTACTTTTAAATTGTATATCAAATTATTTTGTCATTAAAACATAATATTAATATATATAAAATAATCTGACGCACATTAGTAGCTCGCCCCAGCCTTTTATACACTAATAACTTTTGTTAACGGCTTTGCTTGCGGTAATGTAGATTTTGTACAGTAGAAGACTGGCCGTTGGGATCACACACTCGCAGGCTGGAGATAGTGCACAAAAGCGTTCCTCCAGCGTTCTCAAACAAGGAAAATGTTTGAGAACGCTGGAGAAAAATACTATTCGCAATAGTTAACTTGAGACCTGAGTGGAATGCGCACTTCCCTCCCGACCCCCGCCTTCTTACCGCTCTCGCCGCCGACGCGTCAGTACCTCGCGCTTACGTCATCCGAGCAAAGTCTCAAGTTAACTCTTGAGGTTTGTAATGTTATATCCGTCCTTGTCTTTTCCTTCCAGAATGTTCTAGCTTGTTCTAAAAGTTCTTAAACCAACTAGATGGTTTCACCATCATTCGCCACAGTATTATATATTTAAGATTTCTAAATCATATTGTAAGCAATACAAGTATATTATATTATATCTAGCAGCTATTTCTTCAAATAAAGCCTTTTTTCCTATTTTTAAGTTCCATTTTATTAATAAATAAAACACATAAATAAGTGAGTACATTATTATTATTTAATTAATAATTCAAGTTAATTTTAATCATACCTACTCATTATAAATTTTTAATTGTTGATTCTTTATTAAAATTAAATTAATTTAATTAATATAGAAGAGTACACAAAGTTTCTTAATTAAGCCTTATATTCATTGGTTTTCTACTAAGTTATTATACAGCATCAGCTTCAGCGTACTCCGGTCTAGCTTGTCACCAGCGCCTTTCGGGAGACCCTCGACGAACCTGACTCCACCAGCTAACTTCATTCTGAAGGTAACCTGAGGATAAAGTATTGTGCTATAATACATTTCAGTATTTCGTGGGAATAGAATAGAGCATGGGTGTAAGACGTCTTTTTATTTCTGGAGTACAGCAGACAGGCCCTGATGGAAATTGGTTACCGTCCCCTATAGAAGTTTGCAATACCAGCAGCGAAACCAACACAAATCTTTATGGAACAAAGAGATTGCCGATTAGGATAGGAGGATTAGACAGAAAGAATGGGATAGAGCAGAGATCCCCAAACTATTTTGGGCAAAAGTGTATAGATATAGAGAAGTATAATATTATAAGAGTAGCAATTAAAAGTATAAAATATATAGAATATATAAACACGAATGTATAAAACTAGTATTAGTAACAAATGTACTTAATAGTTATAAGTTTTCGAAAAAAGAAATAAAAGAAAATAAGCAAAATAGAAAGAAACAATGAATAAAAAGATCCCCCACACCTTACTTTTCCCCGTGCGAAGTAGATTTAAGATAAATAAATAAGAAAAACCGAATAAAAAAAGACCTCATCTTAACCAATGATGGAGAAAAGGCGATTTATATATTTTTTTAAACTATTTTGGGCAAGAAGCCCCTTAATCAAACAAAACTGATACATCAGACCCCCTAGCCAAATTGCTTTAAAATCCTGTCTCTAGTTTTTTTCGTATTGAATTCGTATTTATTCGTAGTACTTACCAATTTGAAAGCTTTCAATTTGGTTAAGTGAGTAAACTTGACATCATTTTCTCGCCAAAATTTTACAAAACAGACATAGAATTCAATAAATACATGAATTTAAGCACGCTTATCCACTTGTTAAGTTTTGTAAAAATACAACAATGAAACTTCGTACCAAAATATCAGTTTTCGTTTATACTTTTGGGAAACAGATTTCAACCCCCTGGGGTCGAAATCGACCACTTTGGGAATCCTTGGACTAGAAGGAGGAGGAAGTGGGACATCGAAACTCTCTATTTATTGCTGGGATAAAGTAGACAAGCTGACTGCCCTGATGGAAAGTGGTTACTGTGTCTTGTGGACAATTGTAGCACCAAAAATGCATCACTGTAATCCCGGTCACGAAGGGGAGACGAATTTGGCTACCGATATCAGAACACAACTCAAGGTTATTATGGCGGCATACTTTGGCTAGGGGAGATGCCATCCAGATAAACAAATTCCTTACCACCTGGCGGTGGTTTATTTTGTCGCCTCTTACGACAGGCCTTCTAGGAACAGGACATTGTATTCTTTCTCCATTAAATGTTTGAAAAGCCAGGATACGGTTCTCACCCGGCTGTTCAGGAACTCGACCAACTCTTCCTCTGTGGCCTCAGCTCCTGGCTGCAGTACCACATACGCTAGAGGCGCCTCTCCCCATTTCGGATGAGGCACTCCAACGACTCCCACTTCTCTTACTGCCTCATGCTGGAGTAGGATGGCTTCGAACTCCGCTGGCGGAATCTGAGAATAAATACAGACTTGTAAAATAATAGAGATACGCTGCAGTCTCATAAATTTCATACAAGCGTTCCTACTTATGACATCATTATTTTTTTTGCTACGCAAATACTCGGATTACATAAATAAATAAATTTAAATTAAATTAATTATTATAATTAAATTAATTTTAATTGAGATAAATTAATTAATTTTAATTAAGTTAAATTAGTCCATTTTAATTAAGTTAAATTAATTAATTAAATTGAATTAAGGGCTGTAGAAAATATTTTGTTTAACAAAAACCGGCTTTATATAATTTTAAACTAAAATATATATTTTTTTTAAATTTATTCATGACCATAGAATCAAAGTCTTTCAGTCGGAAACATGTTAATTAATAGGTCTAACAAAAACGTCACGTCAGTCAAAGTGACTTGACGTATATTTTTCTTGTCCCCAATTTTATTTAGTCTAAATTTATATTTTACGACAGCCATTCGCTGTCGCAGATAGGAACAGTATCCCCCTTCATCTACTTCACGAATCCTCAACTCATCAGTGTCTTTGTTCTCAGACTCATCCGGGGTTCGACGCATCGGCCGCTGCACGCACCGAGCATCAAACTCACCCGCCTGACGGACAGCCTCCGCGTCAAGATCTACAGGCGCTTCATATCTTCTAAATACAATCATTATTTATATTATTATTTTTCCTTTTCAGTCCATACCAAACCACCGGCTACGCTGCGTCGAGCATCGACCGGTATGAAGCGTGCCCCTAGAGGTACGATCCCCGTCTCCAGGCCTGCTCCACAACGTCCTCCTAGTATTTATTTATTTATTTTTTTAAATTAGTGTTATATAAAATCACTGTCATTGAGTTTAGGTCACCAAATCTCCCGGTTTATTTTTTATTAGGAATATATTTAGACGGTGCACATACCACGTGAAACCTATGCCGCAAACATGCTCCAGTGCCCATAATACTTCTACCTCACTTTCTCAATGCCCTCATTGCCCTACCCCGCGTTTCTTTAAGGGGAGCAGTCTAAATATCCATATTTCAAAAATTCACCACCAAAATACCCAAACAAATTGTTCTGCGTGCCCCAGCACATTAACAGATTCGGCCTCCAATCCTCAGACTAGTTTTACCGCCTTATGGAAACGTTTGGCCTGCTTAAAAAATAATACTCCATTAATTCGGTGTATCCCCCGGGGGGCACGCATCACGGTAGCAGAAAATCTCACAAAAATATTGGCAAAAATTTTAGCTGAAAATTCTCCCACAAATTGGGAAAGCTACCTATTTTTCTCGTTCCGAGTTTTCCATTCGACCGGCCTTGATAAAAACAATTCTTTAACTAAAACTATCAAACAGAACTGCTGCCGTCCAACAATTGAAAATTTAGATACGTCCCATATCTTAGGCAATAAATTCCCAGTAAATCTATCAAAAAAGATTGAAAATAAAGTAAGCGAGGGAGACCTGAAAGGGGCAGCCTGCTTACTTTTTTCTAACGATAGCCTAGCACCAGACTCAGCAGACACACTCTCGGCACTAAAAGACAAGCATCCTATTCCAACTACTTCACCGACTTCTCCGCCAGATCCTCCCTCTTCACAAACAGAGTTCCTACAAGCATCAACTAAAGACGTCTATTCAGCAATAATGTCATTTAAAACTGGCTCTGCTGCTGGAATAGACGGCCTTTCTCCACAACATTTGAAAGACCTTATTAGCGGTTGTACAGGCAACATTGGCCAAACTCTTCTAAAACACATTACCCAAATTATAAACCTGATGCTTGCAGGAAAGGTTCCCGACGGAATCAGGGAAGTTCTATACGGCGCAAATTTAATAGCTCTAAAAAAGAAAGATGGCGGTATTAGACCGATCGCCGTAGGCAACTCGTTACGACGAATCGCCTCGAAGGTCTGTTGCCGCCATATATCCACAAAATTAAAAAACAAATTCCAACCCTTACAATTAGGTTTCGGCTCTAAAGGAGGCTGTGAAGCAGCCGTGCATTCTTTGCGGTCATTCATAAATAATAAATGCGGAGAAGTTATTTTAAAAGTAGATGTAAAGAATGCCTTTAACTCTGTCGACAGGTCCGTCATGTTACACGAAGTAACATCTAATATTCCAGAAATATCAAATTACCTTCATGAAAGCTATTCAAAACCCACAAATCTTATGTATAAAAACAACATTATTCTATCATCTGTGGGCTGTCAACAGGGCGACCCGCTAGGTCCGGCCATCTTCAGCTTGGCGATCCATCCGGTCATCGAATCCCTCAAATCTAAATTCAATGTGTGGTATCTAGACGATGGGACTCTAGGCGGCGACGCAGAAACTGTACTCCAAGACCTACTTATCCTGATATCAAAATTTAATTCAATAGGATTAGAGTTAAATTTCTCAAAATGCGAAATTTTCTTGTCCGATAGCCTGTCTAAAAACGAAAGCGACAATATTAGCAATATGTTCAATGTCGTCGCACCCGGTATTAAGGTCCTGGAGAAGGATTCTCTTCGCTTGCTTGGAGCCCCTATTCTAGATGAGGCCATTCCAAATTATCTGTCTGAGCAATCAGCCGCGTTTGATCTGTCATACTCTAAACTTTTCGATATTCACTCTCAAATTGCATATCACATTATACGACATTGTCTGTTTGTACCAAAATTAACATATGTTTTACGATGCGCCCCGCTTTGGAAATTTTCTAATCTTATAAAACCACTAGATAATCGCATTAAAGATGTGCTTAGTAAAATTTTAAATTCAGAACTCTCAGACAAGAACTGGATCCAAGCTTCCCTACCCATTAGGTTTGGAGGTTTAGGCATCCGCAAAATCTCTAGCGTTGCTCTACCGGCTTTTCTTTCATCCGCCTACAGCACTGGCTCATTATTTAAAAAAATTATGCAACACTGGGATAATGTCAATACATCCTTTTTAAATGAAGCACTAAACGCCTGGAAAATGGTCTGCCCTAGTGAAGACATTCCCACGATCATGAATTCGCAACGATGCTGGGATGAACCTATATGTAGAGGATTAAACACAGAACTTCTAAATTCAACTAACTCTACAGGACGTGCCCGCATCCTTGCCGTTTCTCGCAAAGAGTCTGGTTTTTGGCTCCAAGCTATCCCCTCCCCAAACATAGGTACATTATTGGATAATACTTCCTTTTCTTTGGCTATAAACCTGCGCTTAGGTTCTCGCATATGTGCACCACACACATGTGTCTGTGGTATAGAGGTAATCGACCCGGGATACCACGGTCTTTCTTGCCGCCGCAGTGCCGGCAGATGGTCACGCCACGCCGCCCTGAATGATGTCTTACGGAGGGCGCTTGCCACCGCTAACGTGCCGGCTCTATTGGAGCCGAACGGTATTGCACGTGATGATGGCAGGCGGCCTGACGGAATGACTCTAATTCCCTGGCAGCGTGGCAAGCCTTTGGTGTGGGATGCGACTTGCGTAGACACGTTGGCCGCATCCCATTTACCAAACACTTCTAGATCGGCCGGTTCGGCGGCGGAAACAGCGGAATCGCTCAAGCGGCGGAAATATACAACCCTCAGTGAGAGTTATATGTTTGTGCCGTTTGCTGTCGAGACGCTTGGACCGTGGGGTCCTGAGGCCATGAGCCTCTACCAAAATTTATCAAAACGACTCATCGACTCTTCAGGTGATCAGAGGGCTGGTGCCTACCTTGGTCAACGGATCAGTATGGCGATCCAGCGAGGAAACGTAGCCAGCCTTCTGGGCACCTTACCCATAGAAGACGGTGATCTGGGCTCAGTATTCTACTTATAGTCTTGAGGGACTATGGGTAGAATACAATACAAATAAGTTAAGTTTTCTTACATTGTATTCAATAGTATGTAATTATCAGAATGTAAAAGAAACTGGATATTATATGACGAAAGTATTAATAGGTCTTCGTATAGTAGCGCAGTTGTATTGCAGGCTACAACCGACGCCATTCAATGGAGTTCTTGTGAAAACTCGAAAGATCACATCTGACTATACAGTTCTCACAAAAACACATAATTTCTACTCAAAAACTATCAATATCCTGCAACTATTGTTCATTTTAGAGTAATTATACACATTTTTAGAAAATAAAACTGCACAGCACAACGTCTCCTTTCAGTTCCCGCCAAAAACTCCCACTAAAATATAAAGAAATAAATATTGCCCACAACAGCTTGAAGTTGGTGCATTTCACAGTGTTGTTGTTATTTCCTATGTTTTACTTGGCACCAACTTCAAGATGCAGAAATAAAATGTATTTTGCTTTTTAATTTTGAAATCGGTGTTGTTTTTGTTAAAAAGGATTTTATAATTTTGAGTGCCTTTAGAAATAATATAGTAAGCGCCTGTAGAAATTGTATTTCTGGAACGTGTAACAGCGTACACAAGATGGACTACCGAAGAGCGTAGGCACTCGGCGCTCTTTAACAAGCTTTGCTCTCAATTTCCTTGATATCCCTATCCATATGACACAATGACACAGTGCCAATGCGACCACTTCTTCAGTATAAAAAAAATATATATATTAAATAAATATATATTATATTAAATATAATCGATCCACAGCTGTCAGAAAAATCATCGAATTCAGATCCTCTTCAATTTTTAAGTTGGTTGAAATAGATTTATGTTGATTCCTTACAATAATATTATAGGTACTTTTTTATTATCAACTTTATAAATATAACTGAAGAATACAATTCTTTATTGTACACAAAATAGTTACAAATAAAACTATAAAATAATAGATATGTACAAAGGCGAGGTTAACCCGGAAAAGAGTTTTCTTCCAGCAAACCTATGGGTCTAGTGATAGTGGGAAGACAAGAGGGCAGGGTTGTGCACATGAAAATTATTATTAAATTATAAACTACATACAGATAAATATACATACATATATATTCTTCTTTTAAAAATGGTTTCCAACGCACTATCTCGTATCACATGAGGGCGTTCCATAGTTTGAATGCTTGAACGGAAATCGAACCGCTATAACATGCCGATGAATGTAGGGGCTTGAAGAGATCTAGAGGTTCTGCAAGACATGTCTGGGGGAACTAGGAATTCAAATCGTTCGCGAAGGTAAGACGGAAAATGAGGTTTATGTAGAATTTTAAATAGAAATGTAACGACGTGAAAATCACGCCGACGACGAATCGGGAGCCATTTGAGTTGTGGTCTAAATTTGAATTTGATTTGAAACATGATTAAACAATTATGCACAAATTCCGAAGGCGTTCGAGTTTGTTAAGGCATTCTTCAGCGTAGTCTAGAAGGGGCAGCATTAAATATTGAGCCAGGATAATTTTGGTATTAAAAGGAAGAAACTTTTGCAAGCGCTTCAGATTCTGGAATGAAAAGTGGATTCTTTTGCTTATTTCATTTACATGACTGACCCATGATAACTTACAATCAAAAATCACGCCTAGGTTCTTCGCAGTACTGGAATATGGTATCACAGGATCATTTAAAAATTACCGAGGGAATTGTTGACTGATGTATGATATTTAACATGTAGTGGTTGCCAATTATTATAGCTTGAGATTTAGAAGGATTATGTAGGAGACCAAAACTTTTTGCCCATGTGTTGATATTGTATTGATCTGATTAATTCCGTTATATAATAAATATAATTGATTTAAGTTTTCTTTAATTCTATAAGATTATAGATTATATTGTCTTACTTTTTAAGTTTATTTATATAATATAATAAAATCCTAATAAATAACCTACTCACCGATATGTCGTTAAACTTGATCAACTCCTTAATCCTGTTGATGATGAAAAAGTAATCATCTTCATCATAGTAGCCAACATCACCAGTTTTATAAAAACCTTCTTCATCCATATAATCTGTGGTACTGTTGCATATGTATCCTGTTTAAATAACATATTGCAGTTTAGAATTATTTTAAATGTCTGGTCAAACAGCTAGCATCGCGTCGGCCCACCCCTCGCACTCGGCGCCATTTCTAGAGCATTTCGAAAAGAGATGTCGACGATTCCCATATCGCAACTTTCAAATTCGCATTTTTGTACTGTTGATGGCCCAAGTCTCAACTCAATTATACAAAGGATAAATATTGTTACATATAACTATGGTAAATTACAGACAACTACTCTATACAAAACAGGTGCTAATCACAGAATAAATAAAAATATAACATTAATATTCAATTAAGGAAATGGCCGATTGTATCGTTTAGAAATAAGAGGGAATTAATTTTGTTATGTATATAACAAAATTAATTATAACTTTAAAAAGAAACATGACAGAACAACTACTACTAAATAACTGTGACACGAGGTTGTTATGGCGGTATACTCTAGAAACTCTAGAATATTCTAGATAGACAAGGGGCGTGGTAGCCATCAAGTCAGACAACCCTACCACCTGGCTGTGGAGTGTTTCTGTCGTCCCTTACGTCAGGCCGCCCGGCAGCAGGAATTTGAATTCTTTCTCCATTTCTCCCACCACGGATAAGTAATGTATGAATTATAGGAAATCAATATACTGTTACGAGTTGCAGGACTCGAATTAAAATGCCGTTGGAATTACTATATAATTTATTAGAACTATACAAACACGTATAACACAGGTACAAATATAACTGAACACAACCAGTCCAAACGCAATTCACGATTCAATAACACGCAAAGTCTGTCACTAACGTCTTGCTTCGCTTGTGGCTATCGCTAGACTGCCTCACCACTCCGTTGGGGCATTGCTTTATACTGTACAAATACAATATGTCTCGACACTATACTCGACCGCGTGGACTGAATTTCCAAGAATCACACCTGGCTAATGAGTACCATAAAGATTAAAATAAACAATGGGCTGTTTTCCCAATCACAAATTTTACACACAAAGTAAACAAAAGAAGACGGTCATAAAAGAGTTTCAATGTTGTTAGCTCAAACGCCGACGTGTAATAAATGTGCTTTGTTTACAGATATGCAGGTGGTCCATATTGTAACTATACGTACCTTTCATTAATACCACCGACTTGATGCATATTTCTCCGCGCTGGTATGGACCCAAAGGTTTGCGGTTCTCGAAATCTACAACCTAAAAATTATAATATATACATAGGTAGAAAATTCTTCAAGTCCTCAGCATGTTGCGAAGCGGCGGTAAATTAGATTAGGCTCCTATATATAAAATTAATAATATCCATAATAAAAGTAAATAGTTAAAATTAACAAGTTGGCGGTAGGCTAAATAAAACTTAAACAATACTTATTGACACTTTTGTCTTCCGTGATCATGGCTACTGAAAAGTGGCCGAAACTTCAAAACAAAATTCAAATTAAATACCACGCTAAAAACAGTAATCAAAAATCTTAGAACCCGATTCCAGCGCCGTCTACCGGATCCGAGTGTAACTCTAAATCAACCTGGGAACATAAGGTCCCGCGTTGATTTATATACCTATAGTCTATTCGAATTGCTTTTTTTAAATAACTTCAATGTACAGACACGGCACGTTTAGAATTTTATAATATTATCTATACATATAATAGAACTGTAGAGGTCAACTTTCTGTACAATGAAAAAAAAATGCTTAAAACCGAGCCAAGGGGATGTAAGAAGTGAAATAGAACTAATTAATTATCAAAATATGTTATTTTGCCTGAATTTCATTTGATCTGTATGTATGCTTTTGTTTACCACATGTTTTATATATAACATGTGTATATAATAAGTGCTCTATTTAGGATACTTTAATTTTTTAGGTACTTATTTTTAGTTTTTTTTGTGTTGGTTATAATTTAGTTTTATTTAAATTGCTTTCCGCGTGGGTCACATGACTTTGTAATTAAAGAGGTGGGCACTGAAAATCAGTGCTGTGTCGGAGTATGTTTCGGCACAGCAAAAAACCGAGTGCCAACCTCATTTCGCGAATTGCGACACACAATTTCAATGTTATTATTATTATTTATTATAAATTGTTGTTAAAGTGTCGCATTTTTAGAAATAAATATTTCTTTCTTTCTATTTTTTTTTCAAATTTTTGTATCTCTGTTTGTCTGTTTGTACGGGCTAATCTCCGAAACAAGTGCACCGATTTAAATGAAATTTTGTATGGTGATAGCTTATATCCCTGGTCAACATACAGGATACTTTTGATCCGGAACAATTAAAGAGTTCGCATGGGATAGTAAAAAAACAGCTTATTATACAACTTATGCACCTAATTAGGTATTGTAATTGCAGGTATCATCATACAATAAAACAATAATAGGCTATATTTCATCACGCTAAGACCAATAGGAGCGGAGCACCAATGAAGAATGTTTCAAAATTGGGGGTTTTTATTACTTACCTACTTTTTATTAACTATCCCACGCAGACAAAGTCGCGTGCAGAAGGTAGTAGATATATAATTCTTCTGTTCTTATATATGTCACTGAACTCCTCCTAAGCAGTTTGACCATTTTCTCTCCACTCAGCTCAGATGAGAATGTTGAGATGGATGTGTGGTGTTACAAGAATGGATATTGTGAGAAATGAGGGTATCTTTGAAAGTTGCACCCGTGACTGAAAAATTGAGAGGAAGAAGACTAAGTTGGTATGGGCATATAATGAGGAGGGATGAAAGTCACGTGACTAACAGAATGTTAAACTACAAGATGCATGGGTACAGATGTAAAAGTAGACCAAAAAGAGATAGATGGATTGTGTAGGATGATATGATGATTTGTGGTGGTATGTTAGAATAGAGAAGCGTGGAAGAAAAAGAGATATTGTGCCGACCCTAATCGATCGATATTATACCACGCTCTCACAGAATATCGGCGTGAAACAACCTTGAGCTAGTCTTATTTCTCTTTATCCCATTCTAAAGGCTGCCAACGTGTTGGCTTCACCTTTGGTGCTGCAAACGTCTATAGGGGACAGCGACCACTTTCCATGAGCTGAACTACCTGTCTGTTCACCAGAGCAATAAATGAGCTTTATTAAAAAAGATTTTTAACTTTAAATACAAGCTTTTGAGATTCTGTATATCTTAGCCGTAGAGTGCTAGCCGAGACAAGTAAAACGAGCCCAAACACGACGGGTCTATCTTGTTTAGTACACGAGTTCCTATGGCCACCTTCGGACTCCATCATCAGATCAGATCCATGATACCATATTATTGTATTGTCACGCAATATACATATGCGTCCAAAATTTCAGCTCAATCGGAAACCGGGAAGTTGGTCAAATTTAACTTGCAAGATTCCACACGAACTTACATACATACATACAATCATTGCAAGTTAAATAAAATCTTGTAAAAACATAGGAGGTATAAGAACCTTAGGTTACCTTGAAGATAAACCCTGGACAAGGAACTCCGCAGCTACCAGGTCTTGCACCCTTCGGAGCCAGGAGTTCTCCAGCCACCATACCAGCCTCAGACATACCATATATCTGGAGAACATGTCTCAAATTTGTAAATCTGAAAAATAATACAGCCGCATACACATTGAATCAAAGTAGACTAACGATCTTTGGTTGCGGTTGGCCATGAATCCACCGCGTGATAGTAATATCTGTGATGTATGGTCTGTTGTATATACTACTAGCTCTACCCGGCAGACGTTGTCTTGCTCATAGAAAAAAAATCTAGAAACCGATTGCAGCGCCACCAACCGGGACCAATTGTTAACCTAAACCATTCTCGAATCTATTTGGAAATCACAAATTTCATCAAAATCAGTCCCACGGTTAAAGAGGTGTTCAACGACGCCACCTACCGGGTCCAATCGTGAATATAGACCATCCTGGGATCTACTTGAACACACACAAAAATAATTCACCTAAATCAGACAAATAAAAATGAGTTTAAATGCAGTCACCATTGCCGAAATCGGCCTGGAAAGATCATAATAAATGAATGGCTAGACTGATGTTGTGACTGATGTTTTTTTTATTGATATTTTTATGGTTGTTGAATATCATATTTTAATACTTATTATCCTATTCCAGACGAAGACAATTCTAAAAACACAAAAATCATAAAAATCGGTGCAGACGTTCTCGAGTTATAAATGGTGTAACTAACACGACTTTTTTTAAGTATATAGATATACATGTTATGGCTACTTTACGAACAAAATTTTATCAAATAGCGGAGCTTTTGATTCCTTTATTTTCCGTGAGACGTCTTTTGTGGGACAAACACATTGTATATCACAGCAGCTATGTATGTCAATCCCAGATACACTGATTACTGCTCTGTCGGAAATATATTCGACAGCAGCAAGCTGAGTGCAAACCTTGTTTGCTGAAAATGCTATACATTTACAAATTTGATATTTTCTTAATACTATTTGTTTATTATTTAAGCGGGATTTTTAAGCATGGTTGCCAGACATACACTTTCATTCATTACATAGTATAACTCTTCTCTTTCTACTATAGTAATGTATATATATATATATATCTATCTCCCTCCCCCCCCCCCCAACACCGAATACGCGCGAAATGCAGCGGCGACGGCGCGGCTGCACCACTTCTCTTCGAAACCTGGGACACTTAACTTCGCACCATACTTTTTAAAACCAAATACAATATCAAAGGCCGGCCCAGTGAACTTTCAACTTATATTCTGTGATTGTGTAAAGTGCAGCGTGCTAGCGGACGTAAACTACGTGCTATGTAAGTTATATGTACTCATATTTATTACTTTTTAAATACACAGCAACGGACGCGCAAAGTTGAGCTATTTGCTAACCAGCGGTTTTATGCGGATGCCCGGATACATTCACAAAGTATTCTTTTTGAAATTCGGGCATATACACTATTAAATCATAAAATATATAAGCAATGTAATTTCTTCGCCATTTCTTCGAACAAAGTCTTCCTTTCTTATGTCTTTACAAAAAAAAATATTTAGATTATTCTTCTCTGTAATTTAAATATGAATAAAAGAGGGGAGCATATATTTTGGTTCTTACCTTCGCTTCACAGCCTCTACTTGGTCTGCGAATACGGGAGTGCTTGCGGAAACGATCTCCTGAACTGAGGTGACATCATAGTCGTCCAAGATAGTAGATTTCGTGAATTCCGTTATGGACGCAGGTCCTAATTGTAACAGTTCGATCTATAACATAAATTTCATTTTTTCTTTTCTTTAGTAGATGGTCCAAACCGATCCGAGCTTGGGAGTAAAGCTTCGCACCGGTGTGTACGCTCAAGGGCTATTACAAACTGTCACTGGAGTTTTTGGTGGTAACTGAAAGGGGATATTGTGCTGTGCAGTTTTATTTTCTAAAAATGTGTAAAATTACTTTAAAATGAACAATAGTTGTAGGATATTCATAGTTTTTGAGTAATTATTATTTATTTTTGTGAGAAATGTGAACTGTATAGCCAAATGAGGTTTCGAGTTTTTACACGAACTCCGTTGAATGGCGTCGATTGGGGCCTGCAATACAACTGCGCCTAGCTTAAAGACCTAGTTGCCGAGCCGTAAACATAGAAAAACGAACTCTCAAAAATTGCCTTTGTGGCGAATTCTACTACTAATACTTTAATTTAGAACAATTTTATAGAAACACAAAAACAATGTCGTGCCGTTAGAATAAAAATTTTCAAGTAAAAACATTCTTCAAAATTTGGTGATATTTATCACCAATATAGTATAGGTACCTTATATTTCTGTATAGCTTGTAGACAATCGATTTCTTTATTTCTCGCGCTGTACACAACCGTAGCGCCATTCCGAAGGCAAGCCAGCGTGTACATAAGGCCATATGTGTAGTACCAGTCCTTGGTGTTCAGTACCATCTTTCCCAGGTAGCTGGAATTATTAATTTAGATATCCGTACAGTGGTACTGCAATTGTCTGAGCACGCATCTCAAACTCAATAGGCGCGTCGAACAGTACAGAGCTCATATTAGTCCACACACACACACACACACACACACACACACACACACACACACACACGCACGCACGCACGCACGCACACACACACACACACACACACACACATATATATATATATATACACAATACAAATAAGTTAAGTTTTCTTTTATTACATTAGATTATTTATAAATTTCTTATTTATATTGTAACTGTTATATGTGTCTGTATGTATATATAATGATATATAATAATAAGAACATTGAATTGCTTACTGCTCTGTAGTAGTACATTTTGCGTTGATAATGAAGCTGACATGAGTGAGAGGGACTCCCTTAGGAAGGCCAGTGGTCCCAGACGAGAATAGTATGAACAGCAAGTCGTTCCAACCGTCTACTGGAGTTGGTAGAAAGTCCTAGAAAAATACATATTCTACATTTTACTTTATTAAAAATAAAAAAAGATAATGATAATTACTTTAATAGGTATTTTGATTACGTTTCTGAGAGCGACGAAATAATAACAAGACGGAATCCATGTTAGAGAATGCAGAATGCAGTTTAATTTGTTTTAGAGTTGGGCATTGTGATAGATGTAAAAAGAGCTAGGTCACTTTTTAAACATACTCATTCGCTCAGTTGGTAATTTTCAAGCTTTCCGGCTCAATCGGATTACTGCAGAAGAAATAAAAGTATACAATTAAAACAAGAAAAATAATAATAAATTTATTCCCTGGTGATATTACAAGGTCAGGAGAGACGATTATATAATTGAAAAAAAAACCCGATTTGTTCATGTATACTTCGGATTAGTTTCCAAAACAGTACCACATTTTGTCGAATTAGATGTTTAGACTCCATAATTACATTGTATATAGCTCTTTGTGCGCATAGAAGTAAAGTTAAGATTGCTTGAGTATACAGCGTGTTTCAGACCTTATGATAATAAATCAGACCACGTTTTCTTCATGACGTACTCTGCCCAAATACGAAAACGAATCAAGGTAGCTTCTTTGGTTTAGCCACAGGACCTCATTTTTCACTTAAGAATTTTACAACAACATGTATCAGTTATTGTGACTAAATCGGTAGGTTAGTGACCAATGTATCATGTTGCCAGCTCGTCTTTTCATTATTAAACGTGGAAGTTGTTCATTCTTACGCTCTCGCTCGCGAACCAATATTTACAAGATGTTCTGTTATTATTCCCTTTTTATCGTTATTAATTTGTTCGGAAATAGCTTTTTTTTATTTTGACATTACGGTTGATTTAATAGTACCAAAAAGTTTGTATGGAGTACGAACGCTAAAATTTTGATTTATTGTCATTTGAAATGAAACACGCTGTATATATTTATATGTAATCCCTTTCTGGTACAACAAAACGAGCACTGGAACAAACATACCTATGTTGTATGAACCGACAGTCACGAGCAAATTAATAAGAACACGCTATGTTATTTACATTTAATTAAGTATGAACGAATGAATGTTCTTTATTGCATTAATAAGTCACACATACATATACAATAGTAGGTCTTCTCGCCGGCGGCGGTATTTACCAGTCCACCTTTACAATAATTAAAACTAATTTAAATAAAATATACTTAACATCTTATATATAAAAATGAATCGCAAAATGTGTTGGTAAGCGCATAACTTGAGAACGACTTTACCGATTTTGATGAAATTTTCTGTGTGTTTGAGTGGGTCCCGGGATGGTTTAGATCCACAATTGGAGCCGGTAGATGGCGCTGAGATCGGGTTCTAGAATCCTCCTAATCACCTGGATCGATTATGATGATTTTTGTTTTTGTGTCATGAAACAAAGTCTTTTAGGAATTCAGAAAATATGACGGTACGAAGTTCGCCGGGTCAGCTAGTAGATTATAAAGAAGAGAAAAATAAAAATGTCAACAATATCTAATATTGATACGTATGCGCTTATAGTTAGTAAATCCAAAAACTGTAATTACCGAGCTAAATGAGAGATCGGCTCTTTGAAGCGAAAGAGCTACATCACTACTTCCTTTCAGTGATTCGTTTTGCGCATGCTTAAATTTCATATCGATTAGTATTCAATTACTTAACTAATTGAAGTGGAAATCAGGCATAACAGCGGAATAGTTAAGATATTTTTTATTAATAAGCTTTTATTAGCTTCATGCGTATGTTAGTATGTATGTATGTTAGTATGTAACGGAATATTTCAAGTTAAATTTGATCGACTTCCCGGTTTCCGATTGAGTTGAAATTTTGCACGTATGTGTATATCGCGTGACAATGCAATAGTATGGTACTATGGAGCTGATCTGATGATGGAGTCGGAAGGTGGCCATAGGAACTCCTGTACAAGATAGACCCGTCGTGTTTGGGCTCGTTTTACTCGTCTTGGCTAGCACTCTGCTGCTACATATGATATGATGATATCCAGGATCTCAAAAGCTTGTATTTAAAAACCTTTTTAAATACAAAATATGCTTTTATACAAAATCCAACTAAAAAATAGAAAATAAATTTGAATTAAAAATAGTGTAAGAAAAAATGATTCTATTGTAAAAAAGTGTGGGGTGCTTTTCTGGATATTGTCAAAATAACCCTTCTACTCATATCTGTTCATAAAATATTTAGAACTATTGATACCATGCGCCTCACGCTTTTTTTACAATAAAATAAATTTTCTTACACCATTTTTAATTCAAATTTATTAAAATTAATTTTCTATTTTTTTACTTGGATTTTCTATAAAAGTGTATTTTTTTACTTTTTTTTTATAACTATTATTTATTTCAGGAGGTTTCTACCTAGTAATAATTAATTAATTACTGACTATTTATTAAGAATAGAATTGAACAGCAAACACTTTATAGTTCACCAAAGTAAACAATTACAAAATGAATAATTACAACAACTGTTGCAGTTATTTAGTACCATAGGTGTTCTTGTCATGTTTGCGTTTAAAGTTAATAATTATTTTTGTTATGTAACCTCTTAATTCTAAACGATACATTGTAGCAGCACGCAGACCCCCTAAACCAGCGCTGTCGTAGGCTGGTGGCGGACTCCGAGGTAAGTGCAAGAATCCTGTATTCTCCGGGGACTAGTTTTTAATTGGGAAATAAGGCAGGGCTATATAAATAACACAGAACCCTCATCCCGCGGGGATTGCCTGAGTGCATCCACATTCTAAATATTAGCAACGGGTTGGCAACGATCCTGGTGTTCCAAACATCCATAGGTGACACTAATTAACCAGCTTCCATCAATTGGGCCGTCTGCCACAGGCAAAATAAAATATATACAATATGTTACAGGCAAAGTAATTACCTCAACAGAAGCGGTCTGATCCACCAGGTCTTTGAAGAGTATGGCTCCTTCCTTCTTCTCGTCTCCATATATAATGTAGATCTGCACGCATCCAACGGAGTCGAATGCCTTCTTGTGTGCTTTGTAGGCATCAGGGGAACAAAACATGACCCTTGGCTTTGATATCTTCACTCTATGGAGGAGAGGAGCTGGAAGAAATTCGAAGAACTTCCACTTTATTCATTTACTAGCTACTACTAATGCGCGAGAGACGCCGGCAGAATATCACAGCACGCGACCTCGGTCTCTTGTCACCGCCGCGGCACCTGCTGTTCTCGAACCAAATAGGCTGTGCCGCGACGATGGCGAAAGACGCCCCTTAGTATGGGACACAACTTGTATTGATACTTTGGCGGCTTCCGATCTCCCAGTTACAGCCGTTACAGCTGGGGCTGCTGCCGCAAACCAGGAGGCCCTGAAACGCCGCAAATATATCATGGTCATGGGTACATATTTGCGGCTTTCGGGGTTGAAACCGTAGGAGCCTGGAGCTCATCGCCTCTATCGGGACCTCTCAACGGTCTAATTGAGGTCTCGCGTGTTCAAAAGGCTGGCCTGCACCTAGGGCAATGCATAAGTGTTGCCATCCAACGTGGAAATGCGGCCAGCATTTTGGGCACGCTCTCCGCCGTCAGCGACCTGGAGTCTATTTTTTACTTATATATATATATATATATATATATATATATATATATATAGTTTTATTTATGTTATTTTTTTTAGTTTACCAGCTCGTGTTTTTTTTTATCCCTAACTTCGTACTACGTGGTTAAGATAAGCTGGAATCATGACCTTAATTAGAATGAAAGACAATAATGTTTATTTAAAGTTATTTAAAATTAAAATTTTACATAAACACTTTAACGAAAGCCAAGAGATAACTAACTCTAAACAGGCCCTAACTCAGCAAATGGTTGATAATGAGGCAACCAAGAGTAGAACTTCATGGCAGCGTAAGCCGGTCTCAAGACTTTTAGAAAAAGATAGAAGATTCTGGAAGGAAAAATGACAGATACATTTTATCATTATCAGTGCACGGCATTGAAAGACGCGCCACGGGCTCCTGCGGCGGGATGCCGTGGCGTACTGCGGGTAGGCAACGGCGTGCCAAGGAATCCAGCGCTCGTTTTGACACACGATCAAAGCAACTGAAGACTAAGTGTATCGGACAGCAGGAGCTGCCTAGGCGTGCTTTTCGCGTCGTGGTAAGGCGCTGGAATGCCGCGGTATCTAAGCGGCTAATGTGCGCTGACTGACGGCAAAATCATTTGCCATGCCGTCCCGGTCTGAGTAGGCCTTAAGTCAGTTACGACCGTATGCTTTGCTTCCGGCAATAAACAGTCACAATGCCATCACAACTGCTAACAACAATGTTTGATATTGTTATCAGTAGAAATGACAAGCCGCACGGCCTTTCAGTTATCACTTGAATTGCCGGATAAGCGTGACTTTTACGATATTATTAGGATTAGACTACATGTATTAGGGTGATTCAGAAAAAAAATATAAAGTACAGCAGCGTCACCTACCGGGTCCAATTGTGACCCAACTCCAACCCAAACCTTTGGCTCATGCACAACAACTTTGCTAAAGATCATCACATGATCAAATGTATAGTTTACGATTCTATAAAGGATATACAGACAAGCATTCATTTTTATATATCAAGAAGAAGAAGATTAAATCAAAATTGTTAAGCAGAATGAGGGGAATTATATAATTCTTTTCTCCATCAGCGAGGCTTCCTTTTTTGTATTCTTCTTTGTTTTAATTCTATTTTTTTATCATGTTAACAAATATGAAAGCAGCAGCTAATATACGCGCGTCTGGTGCTTTCGCGGTTTTACTCTAAGCTGGATCGCGTGGTAGTCCAGGAAAATTAATGAACCTCGTAATGAGAGATAGTCAGCTATAAACTTGTACAAACCTTTCTTTTGGTACCCTAAAACTTGTCTCAAAACCTACCTATCGTAGGGTGTCCGATAGACTATAGATATTCCAAGGTCAGAGGTAAAAAAAATCGTTTTTTTACACATTGCAAATATCTCGTTTTCTATGGGTTTTACGCTATTTGAAAGTATTACAAATATTGTAAAGGAACGGAAATTTTATCCGTGCAGGAACGGAGAAAGAATACAATTTCCTGCGGCCGGGCGGCCTGTCGTGAGAGGCGACATAACAACCCACAGCCAGGTGGTAAGGCATTTGCCTGACTGGGTGGCTACCACCCCTGGTCTTAAGTATGTCGCCATAACAACCTTGAGTTATGTTCCGGCATTAGTGACCAGGTTCCAGTCTCCCTTAACAGGGCAGCAGCGCATTTATAGCACCTTTGGTGTTGCGTATGTCCATAGGCGATGGTAATAGCTTTCCATCAAGTGGACCGTCTGCTGAATTCCAGCAATAAAAAATAAAGAAAGAGGATTAAACTCTCTACTACTTTTGTTTCAACATTTTTTTTATATCTTGAACCATTTTCGGAATAGAGGTCAGAGGGCGCGCAGTGTTTAACTTTGACCTTCAAATATCTATAGTCACGGACACCCTACGATAGATAGGATAGGTTTTCAGGAGTATCTACAAGCATTATAAGGATGTTCACAATTTCACCACCAAGCATTGTAATAGACTGATATTGCCATCCTTTAGATTACAAAAAGTATTGTCCTCTTTCTTGGGGGTTGGTATACGTTTCTTCAATAAGGTTCCGAGTGAAATGTTAGATCTGCCTTTCACTAAATTAAAAACAAAATTAAAAAGTATCTTGCTAAAAAAGGGATCCTACACTATTGAAGAATACTTAAATGAAAAAACTTCATTTACATAGCAGCTCGCTCCAATCTCATATATGTAATTTGTATAACATTTTTATCTTGCCAAACTTGTAAAGAATTTATGGAGATATGTTTCAACAAAACAATTTAAAAAAAATGTAGTACGTCCGTCATGTGTTTATTATAACTATAGTAATAATGTCTTGTTGAATATGCGCTGTTTGCTACAACTCCATTAATTCTTCAAAAGTCATTCTGTAACATACTTCTGTATAAAATTTATAAAAAAAAGAACATGAGATATAAATATAATATAAAGATAATAAATATAAAGAAAAACAATTTTTAGCTAAACGTGTTTCTGGGGAGTTTGTTGCCGCGTTGCGAAGCGGTGTACATAGACTAGGAAGTAAAATTAATTTTAACCTATATGTATGACCTTCAAAAGGTGTTTTCCAGTGGAACTTATTTTGAATAAAAACTTTTGAATTTGAAGTTTTAGGGTACCAAAATAAAGGTTTGTACAAGTTTATAGGTGACTATCTCTCATTCCGAGGTGAAACCCTAATTTTCCGGACTATGTTGCGGATCAAAGTGGCCTCACTTTGATCCGCAACGTGCCTCAGACATCTGCCTCAAGTGAGCAGCCTGTCTGCCTCGAGTGGATACGAAGCTTTAGAATAGGCGCCATTATCTCTAAATGTACACGTATATTTATTTTATCTACTATGACCTATTTATGTAGATATTACAATTGGATTATCTAAATAACGTAAACAACACACTGGATTAACGGAACACAAAAAATAAAGAAAGTAGTGCAAATTAGTGACCAGGTTCCAGGCTCCCTTAAGAGAGCAGCAGCGCAATTGTAGCACCTTTGATGTTGCAAATGTCCACAGGCCATGGTAACCGCTTTCCATTAGGAGAACCGTCTGCCTGTCTGCTGAACTCAAGCAATAAAAAAAACGTGTGCGTCTCGGGACGCCCGACAGAAATGATAATTGAAACTAATCTAATTTGAGCTACTTAATATTGAAATTGTTTCATTTGAGGAGCCTGCCTACCGCTGCCGAATGTGAGAGAAAAGGAAGCCAGACAGACTGGCGCCGTAACGTTTTACGTAACGAAGCGGTTTACCCTCCCATAAGAAGTTATCACTTCAAAAAACCTCACTGAAGCGTCTCGACACCAAACGGCACGAACCTGTGGTTTGCATATTTGCGCCGCTTGAATGATTCAGCTGCTTCCACCACCGAACTTAAGAATGGAGAAAGAATACTATACGTGTATTGTTAAAGTGTCGCATTTTTAGAAATAAATATTTTTCTTTCTTTCTTTCTATACGCGAAATAGAAAAATAGCCTATATTATAATTACAAAAAAAATAGGGATCCTTACTAAAACTCCAATAATGAAACCCAAGGTGTAAAAAATATCTAAAATCGCGTGCACTGCGAAAACTATTGATAATAGAATAAAATAATGTACTACGACTTTGCAGAACACATCATTATCTACAAAAAGTGTCGCGACAGCATATGTCTAACTATTATAGTTATGCCACAATAAGTGTTCTTTTATTTTAAAAAAATAATTAAAATGCCGCCGCTAGAAAAGGTTCTTTATTTGTATCTTGCTATTAATCCTTATCAAAATAAATTACTTCATATTCAAGACTGCTTCAATACCTTTATATAACTTTTTCAATTATTCAATTCGGACATTCCATTCGAAAGATATCACGAGTTTAAAAATGTAAGTATTAGAACACAAGGCCGTGACGCTTTTTCGTGAGCGGAAGATCGTAAGACCCCGTCTATATAGAAAGAAAGAAAGAAAATATTTTATTTAGAACAAAAAAACTAAGTTAATATAAATAGAGAAAGAAACAAAATAAGTCCTAAATTGGACCCAGTCTCAGCATAATGCCAGCCAACAAGGACTAGCGCTGTTCTTCCGTCTGGGACCATAAAGTGAAATTACGGTGGACAATACAACACATAACAACAACAAAATATATAGTATAATGCAGTTTGATTAAGTTTAATAAAATGCAAACTAAATATATATATATAAAGCAATAATTTAAAATCGTAACACATACATAATATATAAAATGACTGTAGCAGCAACGAAACAAATAACATATATTACCTATTTAGAAGTTATAGTTACGTTTAGTTATATAGAAGTTTCACTTCAAAAAAATATATAATTACTTTTTCCATAAGAGATATCAGTTGGGGAGAATGTCGCGCCGGTGCATACCAGACCGAGGAGTGAAGTCATCACCTCGAACCTCTTCTCGCTGCAGATGCTGACCACATCACCTCTGCCCACCCCAATACGGGACAGGGATAAAGCTACGTTGACAGTCTCCTGCACCAACCCCGCGTACGTCATTCGGGCGTCTGTGTCGGCGTCTATCTGTGGAATTCAGCGATTTTAAATTCCTGTGATATAACCTTATACTACTATTTGTTTTAGGCAGACGACCTACTTGATGGGAAGCGGTTACCATCGCCTATGGACATTTGAAACACCAAAGGTGTGACAAATGCGCTGCTGCTCTCTTAAGGGAGACTGGAACCTGGTCACTAATGCCGGAACACAACTCGAGGTTGTTATGGCGATATCTTTTAGACCAGCGGTGGTAGCCATCCAGTCGGGCAAATGCCCTACCACCTGGCTGTGGGTTGTTTTGTCGCCTCTTACGACATAGTATTCTTTCTCTGTTTCTGCACGGATTAAAGTACTAGCGTTTGTCCCTGGGTTCGCTCGCGTTAATGTTGGTTTAATTATAATTTCCATATAGCAACGTGGCAAGCCTTTGTTGAGGGATGAGACCTGCGTAGACACGTTGGCCGCATCCCATTTACTAAACACGACTAAATCAGCCAGTTCCGCGGCGCAAATATGCAACCCTCTGTGCCGTTTGCTGTCGAGACGCTTGGACCGTGGGGTCCTGAGGCCATGAGCCTCCACCAAAATTAATCAAAACGACTCATTGACGGTTCAGGTTATCAGAAGGCAGGTGCCTACCTCGGGCAACGGATCAGTATGGCGATCCAGCGAGGAATCATAGCCAGCCTTCTGGACACCTTACCCAAGAAGACGGTGATCTGGGCTCAGTATTCTACTTATAGTCTTGAGGGACTATGGGTAGAATACAATACAAATAAGTTAAGGT
Organism: Dendrolimus pini; assembly: GCA_949752895.1. NCBI lineage: Eukaryota > Metazoa > Arthropoda > Insecta > Lepidoptera > Lasiocampidae > Dendrolimus > Dendrolimus pini. The sequence goes on from OX457153.1 coordinate 9,167,939, forward strand.
TTCTTTTATTGTATTCGATTACTTATAAACTTGTGAATAAAAAAAAATTATTTATTTTATTTCTTGTTCAACCGGTATCTGATATTTTAATCTTAGCACTAGATAATCAGTGTGTCCTTGTTCCATAAACATTTGTAGTGGTGTTAGTTATTTTTTGAAGTGAAACTTCTATATAGAGGGGGTCTTATGGAGTTTTGACTCACGAAAAGATGTCACAGTCACGTGATCACCGTCACTAATTCTTACATTTTTAAACTCGTGATATCTTTCGAATGGAATGTCCGAATTGAATAATTCAAAAAGTTATATAAAGGTATTGAAGCAGTCTTGAATATGAAGTAATTTATTTTGATAAGGATTTATATCAAGATACAAATAAAAAGCCTTTTCTAGCGGCGGCATTTTAATTAATTTTTTATAATAAAAAAACGCTTATTGTGGCATAACTATAATAGTTAGATATATGTTGTCGCGATACTTTTTGTAAATAATGATGTGTTCTACAAAGTCGTAGTACATTATTTTATTTTATCATCAATAGTTTTCGCAGCGCACGCAATTTTAGGTATTTTTTTTATACCTTGGATTAAATTACTGGAGTTTTAGTAATGATCCCTATTTTTTTTGTAAATATAATATACCCTATGTCACCCGGGGATAGCGTAGCTTGCCAACAGTGAAAGAATTTTTCAAATCGGTTCAGTGATTTATTTTATTTGTTATTTTATCATCAATATTTTTCGTAGCGCACGCGATTTTAGGTATTTTTTTATACCTTGGACTACATTATTGGAGTTTTAGTAATGATCCCTAATTTTTTTGTATATATAATATACCCTATGTCACCCGGGGATAGCGTAGCTTGCCAACAGTGAAGAATTTTTCAAATCGGTTAAGTAGTTTTGGAGCCTCTTCAATGCAAACAAAGAATTTAATCTTTTCTCTTTATAATATTAGTATAGATATTCATATATATTTATTATAAAATTAATTACATATTTGCATATTATAAAAAGCGCAAGATTTTGCGCTGGAAGTTGTTTAATAAAATTGGGAGCTGGATTGCCCTAAAAAGCGCTATATCTAGCTCCTAAAGCGCTAAATTGGCAGCTCTGGTGAGCCGAGAGCCGGGAAAGTCTCGTAAACGAGAAAGCTAGCGAGAGAGCGAGCGAGGATATACCGCGTCCTCAGACTACCTCATCCCTCTAATACCTAAAATTGCGTTCTGCGCATCTGTGACGTAAGGGAAATCGTCAGGTCTTCCTCCTTAGCCACAGAATAAGTTTAGGTGGGTCAATGAACACTATTAGACAATTATTATTTAATCGGTTCCGTAACAGCCGGTGGACTTCCTTACACAAAAGGTACACTGGCCTGTCGAAGCCTTTATTGCTCTTCAAGTCCAGATGTTCCACCGCTCTTGTTTTAGCTCGCTGCTAGCTAGCTGGTAATTGTCCACGTCGGGTATGTGTTGACTTGGTTTTTAGGGTTTCCCTAGATAGGTAAGGGTAACTTCGGTCCTGGAATTAGATGATGAATAATAGGCATTAGGGTTTGACACAGTGTCCTCCGTTAGAAACTAATCAGCTCAATTATATTTAGTTTTAAGTAGCAGAACAGTTACATTTTAGCTATATGAATAAGAACTCACCCCAGCGGGAACACGTAGTTATTTAATTAACTTTAAAAGAAGTTTTAACAGTGTGGAGTAATATTTATAATAAATTCGTAGCAGTTGCTATATTTTAAGTTCGAGCGAGTTTTAAATTAACCGCCGTCACAGTTTTTTTTTATTTGTCACTCTCTTGACAGTGACATATATTGACATTGGTACTGTCATTGGCTATGTCTGTTTTTTTTTTAATGATGCAAGTGCAACGTTACAGTATCCCCGCGCAAAGAAAAGGATTTTTGCAGAGACGCTTCACAAAATCCGTCTGAACTTACTAGTAAATTTCTTACTTTTTAAGTTTGATTATATTATTTTGCATAGTTTACTAGTTTAAAATCTTTTATATGCCAGTATCCGATAGAGGTTCCAGCTTCATCACACAGCTCGTATACTAGAGGGGACTTTTTACCAATAACCTTGCATTTAATAAATTTTGGTGCTAATTTTTTACAAAAACGCTTCTCCTTGTCGCTTTGGTAAAAAGTTCTCTTCCAAACTACGTCTCCAATATTAAATTCTGCAGGCCTGCGACGCAAGTTGTAGTGTTGACAATTTCTAGAGTGGGCCTGTATAAGAGAGGCCTGTACCTTGTTAAATATAGATGCAAGTACACCCAAATTTTCAGCATATGCATCGCGAGGTTGATAGATAATATCATCACACTCAGCATCGATATAGTGCGAACCGCAAGTAATCAGCTCTCGACCGTACACAAGAAATGAAGGAGTATATCCAGTAACCTCATTTACTGAACTATTTATCGCAAATTGTATCTTAGACACCAATTGATCCCATGTGCGATGATCATCATCGATAAACGTAGATATGGCCGACATAATGGTTTTATTGTAGCGCTCCACTGTGTTCACGTGAGGTGAATATTTAGGGGTGTAATGGATGTTAGGTATTTTGTACTTCGAAAGCATGTTTTTGAGCGCAACACTAACAAACTGTGTTCCGTTGTCTAAGATTATTGTGGAGGGTATACCATGTACTAAAAATACATTTTCTTCCAGTAATTTAGTGACTATCTCTGCAGTTGATCGCCTAATAGGAAATAGTAGGCAATATTTGCTAAAACAACAAGTTACGACAAATATAAAAGAATTTTGTTTTCTTGTTGGAGGTAGGGGTCCAACCAGATCAATGCTTATCATTTGAAATGGTCTAGAGCACATTTTAGGTCGTCCCATTTCACCTAACGAGGCATGAGTCTGATGTTTATGGGCAAGGCAGGCATCACATGCGGAAATAAATTTAACGACATCAGAATGCATACCTGGCCAATAATAGTTGAGTGCTAAGCGCCTATATGTTTTGAAAATACCTAGGTGGCCAGCAATAGGTTCACAGTGGTTTTGTTCTATAACCGACTGTCTATTTTCAATAGGAACTACTTCTTTCCAGTCGAATTCTTCCCTTAAGGAGCATTTACCTTTCATCAGTCTAAATAGTTTACAGTTTTTAATTATATAATTTGGAAAAGATGTAGGATTACTTTGGCAGCCATGATATATATTTAAATACCAAGGATCAGTGGTCTGGATAACATTAGGAGTACTATCGATAGCAGAAATAGGGCAAGCACGAGACAGTGCATCAGGAATGATGTTGTCAGAACCACGGCGATGCTTTATTTCAAAATTGTAAGCAGATAGTCGCACACCCCATCGTGCGAGACGACCACTAGGGTTGCTTAAATTCAGGAACCACTTCAAAGCCGAATGATCTGTAAAAACGGTAAACTTTAAGCCATTATCCAAGTAACAGCGCCAATGCTCTATGGCGACAAGAACAGCGAGAGCCTCTCTCTCTGTTATACTGTAGTTCCGTTCTGCTGCAGATAGCGACTTACTCATATATGCAATGGGTCGTTCCACACCGTCAGTAGTTTGAGTAAGTAAGGCGCCAACGCCATAATCACTCGCATCAGTGTGTACTTCAAACGGTTTGCCATAATCCGGACAAGATAAAATGGGAGCAGATATTAGACATTCCTTAAGCTTGTTAAATGCATCATCAGCTTCTTTTGACCAAGAGAAGGAACTTGATTTTTTACTTGTGGATGTTAATTTGTTTAGGGGACCAGCAATGGAACTAAAATTAGGAACGAATCTACGATACCAAGAAGCAGTACCTAAAAATCTCTTAACTTCTTTTTTATTTGTAGGAGTAGGAAGGTTAAGAATAGCTTCTACTTTTCCTGGATCTACGTGTAGGCCTTTAGAATTAACTACATAACCAAGATATTTGAGTTCGCTGCGGAAAAAAACAGACTTCTCAAGGTTAATGGTCAGATTAGCGGATTTCAGCTTTTTATAAACTTTTAAAAGTAAGTCAATGTGGCCTTGAAAATCAGATGAGACTAGAATAATATCGTCTAAGAAGACGAACACAGAATTTTCAAATTCCGGTCCGTAAAATAGTTGGTCAACTAATCTTTGCTGCGTCGCTGGAGCATTAGTTAGTCCGAAGGGCATTGTAACAAATCTATACGTTCCACGACTAGGTACATAAAACGCAGTTTTATCGCGATCCTTTTCCGCAATAGGCGTTTGCCAGAAAGCCTTTGATAAATCAATACTACTTAGGTATTTCGCATCTTTAAGGTTGTCGAGAATCTCAGATACGTACGGCAATTTATAAGCATCTTTACGAGTAACAGAATTTAGTTTACGGCTATCTAAGCAAAATCGTAGTTTTCCATCTTTTTTTGGAGTAAGTAACACAGGTGATGACCATGGACTCTCACAAGGTTCCACAACCCCCAATTCAATCATATCATCTAGCTCTTGACATATGATACGCAGCTTTTCTGGGGACATTCTATAATATCGTTGTCTTATCGGGGGCGATTCTTCGGTATCAATGTGATGTTCCACTAAATGTGTACGACCTAGGCCGACAATTTCAGTAGAGATTGATTTGAACTGATCGATAATATTTTTCGCGGTAGATTGCTCCGTATCCGTTAATTCATTATAGGAGTGTAACATATGAGTAGAATCCTGTATAGTATAGATGTGCTCATTATATTTACCTAGTGTAATTGAATTAGAAAATTTAGGGAATAATTGAAATTTTTGCCAAAAGTCGACCCCCAATATCAATGCCGATGTTACTGTAGGTATGATATACGCTTTTAAGATATGAAATTGACTTTCAAAAGTAATTGGTAGGTTAATATAACCTGATGTGGTTAATTTGTGACCACCAGCAGTAATAAAAATTTTAGGTTCATCATTGGATATTGTGAGGCCAGTCGAAGCTAGAAGTTCATAATGAGAATTATTACCTATAATCGTTACACAAGAACCAGAGTCCAATAAACCACACAAAACTTGATCAGCAACTTTTATAGTTACATATGGTCTAATGTCTCCCTGAGGTTTTTTATCAAAGATTGTTGCAATAGAGTAACACGAGGAGTAAACATTAATAGTGCGTAACCAGTCTTGCCACTCTTGCTTATCAAAGTATTTCAAAGATTTCTTTTTATTGCAACAATCTTCATCAATTAGTTTTTTTGAACCTCGGGTTGGCACTTAGGGCAGTTTGGATAGGTATACTCCTTAAGACCGCATTTAAAGCAAATAGGGTAACGATCCTGTTTACATTGACGTAAGGAATGACTAGTGCTACGGCATCGAGGGCAGAATACGTTCTTAGCGGATTCATTGTACCCTGAGGCAACTGCAGATATATTTCCAGGCACACGTGTAGAATTAGAATAATTTTGTTTATTAGAATAGTTATAAACATGTTTATTATAATTAGATTGGTATGTGTGTCTGTAAAAATTATGCTTTGTTTCTGACCTAACATATGCTAAATCGGGCGCTATAGTAGAGCTAGACGCCTTAGGAGGTTCCCGAAATTGAGACGAAAGACTATTTATATTCTCGTAGTTCAAGCAAAGAGTACGCAATGTCGCTATGGAATCAATTCCAGCAACGCAAGAAGCCAAAACCCCGGAATAGCAGGGGCGTATATTATGTAACAAAATTTCTAATTTATCTTGTTCAGGAATAGGTTTGGTTAGCCTCGAAAAAAGTCCCGACATTATTGCTAAATAAATTATAATATTTTCTTGGTCACCCTGCGTTCTATTACGTATTTCCGACATTAATTTATAATCATAATCGAATGGGCTAAAGTCCTGAATTAGAAGCTTTATTAAATCATTCCAATCGTTAATTGAATCACAAACACTACGATACCAGTGGAGTGCATTACCCGTAAATATTTCCGAGGCATACATTAATAATTTATTTGAAGATAAGTTACGAACTGTCTTATACTCATTCATTCTTTGTACGAATGCGTGAACGCAACTAGTACCGTCATATTTAATTTTTATATCGTTGACTTGTGCGTGATCGCACTGCACCGACAAGGTGGATGGTACATCGAGTACCGAAGCGGACTGTGCAACGTTGCTCGTAGTCTGTTCGGATGCGGCATATTGCGCAGGGTAGGATTTTTGTAATAATGTTAGTTTTTTAGAAAGTGAATCAAATTCTTTATTTAATGTTCTTAATTTAGTACTATAGGTACTATCAGAAAAATCCATTCTCTTCAAACGGTGATATAGGTGATTGTGTAAAGCATTACTACGTTGAAATAAGTTGAAATCAAATTTTTCGTTTAAACTGTTGACTCGCATAGTAAGTTCATTTAGAGATAAAATTGCGCCGTCATAATCTGATGAGATATCGACACCTGACTCGAGTATATCGTCATTAGGTATCAGTGGAGAAAGCTTATTTATTTGTTTTCGCAACCCTAAAACAGTAGTAGCTGGTTCTTCACCTCTAATGAGTACCTCATATGTCAACTCATTTTTATTTAACATAAAGTATTTGATGGGGTGAGATCCCATTTTAACAATTGAAGCAAGCAATTAATTGCAACACAGTAGCCAAGAATTAACTTTACTAATGCCACATCCAAATGGGAATATAGGAAGAGCAATTTTTATTCTTCATACATAAACAACAATCTACTAGTGTGAATAGTCCTGTTCTGCTGTACAGATGTTTATATTCTTAACGCGATTTGGTGAGAGTGATAATAGTATAAAGTATTATGTTATTAAAATTTGTCTATGAAAATAATGAAATATGTATTGATTTGTGAACTGTTATGTAAAGCATTTAGTTCAATAGTGATGTACAAAACAAATAATGTGTAAATTTAAAACGTTGTGTAGTTTACATACAAAAATTACAAGAATTAGTGATATTGTTACAAGCAAGCAAGCCTATATAATGCAGTAACAGTAAGTAAATGTTACACACCGGTTCACTGATGTCACCTTATCGTTTACAGATAGATATAACTTTACTTAGTGAGCTGTTTATTCGCAAAAAAATCCACCGAGTGCTATTGGAACAAGATTATTTTGGATTGGGCGCCACTGTGACGTAAGGGAAATCGTCAGGTCTTCCTCCTTAGCCACAGAATAAGTTTAGGTGGGTCAATGAACACTATTAGACAATTATTATTTAATCGGTTCCGTAACAGCCGGTGGACTTCCTTACACAAAAGGTACACTGGCCTGTCGAAGCCTTTATTGCTCTTCAAGTCCAGATGTTCCACCGCTCTTGTTTTAGCTCGCTGCTAGCTAGCTGGTAATTGTCCACGTCGGGTATGTGTTGACTTGGTTTTTAGGGTTTCCCTAGATAGGTAAGGGTAACTTCGGTCCTGGAATTAGATGATGAATAATAGGCATTAGGGTTTGACACAGTGTCCTCCGTTAGAAACTAATCAGCTCAATTATATTTAGTTTTAAGTAGCAGAACAGTTACATTTTAGCTATATGAATAAGAACTCACCCCAGCGGGAACACGTAGTTATTTAATTAACTTTAAAAGAAGTTTTAACAGTGTGGAGTAATATTTATAATAAATTCGTAGCAGTTGCTATATTTTAAGTTCGAGCGAGTTTTAAATTAACCGCCGTCACAGTTTTTTTTTATTTGTCACTCTCTTGACAGTGACATATATTGACATTGGTACTGTCATTGGCTATGTCTGTTTTTTTTTAATGATGCAAGTGCAACGTTACACATCGGAAAGTGCGATGTTCCGAGCCGCTATTAATGGAGGCAAACTTAAGTTTGCATCGAACTATAGCTCTGCTCTCCACGTGACAAGGCATCACTGCCTCTATTTGTGTAAAAAAAAAATTGAGTTTGTTGAGGAAACAAAAAATAACAACAAGAAAACTTTGCCAACTGTTCAGTTTTTCGAAAGTCATAACAAAAGTGAACGACAACGAACGACAAAAGTGTTGACGTAAAAAATGGTCGGTGCGTGGGTAGCGTATTATATACACCATTAAAATGTACTTAACCTAACCAAATCATAATTTGCAGTAAACCTGCGAAAAATCGAAATGTGTGCTGGGACACATATTAGAAGTGAAACTTCAACGGACAAGTGGAAAAACGAATCGCAACGGACAAGTGGAAAAACGAATAGCAACGGATAAGTGGCAAAACGAATTGCAACGGACAAGTGGAAAAAAGAATGGCAACGGATAAGTGGAAAAACGAATCGCAACGGACAAGTGGAAAAACGAATCGCAACGTACAAGTGGAAAACGAATCGCAACGGACAAGTTGAAAATCTTCAACTGACAAGTGATAAAATGAATCGCAACAAAATTTTAACTTGAAGTTTTACGGGCAGATTGTTAATGTACTTGTCCAATTTGAAAACCTGCCCGTAAAACTTCAAGTCAAAATTTTGTTGCGATTCATTTTATCACTTGTCAGTTGAAGATTTTCCACTTGTCCGTTTTTTTTAATTTTTTGACGTTTCGCGTAACTTACAAGCTGTATATTAACTTTGCTGCTTTCGACAATCGTATCTACCAGGCCAGAATTCTTGGCATGTAAATGGCCCTTAAGACGAGTAGCACCAGTAGCAAATAAAGCAAGAATATCCGCGTGAAACGGTTAGTCTTGAATCATTTTGAAAATTTGCTATCGATTAATACATAAGTTTCCAAAGTGGTCCAAATGGACCCCGGGGGTCTGTGGGCAAGAATAGACCCACTAAAAACAATGTATTAATTAAAGCTAAATAAAATTGCAATTGATTGTTGAAAACCGATGACCATTTCAAGGCCTATTTTCTTAGTCATATTTGCAGAAAATTGTCTGTGGCGCCACAGGTCCATATGTACCACTTCAAGAATTTCAAGGCATCCACGCCAGCGAAAATAAAATCTAAGTAAATTCCATTTACATTCCGTGACATGGCGAATAAACTGCCAGAGCATTTAAAGCGATGAGGCCGGTGAGGCCGTTAGCGGCCCACTTAATGGAAAGCGGTTAGCATCGCCTATGGACATTTGCAACACCAAAGGTGCTACAAATGCGCTGCTGCTTTGTTAAGGGAGACTAGAGCCTGGTCACTAATGCCGGAACGTAACTCAAGGTTGTTATGGCGACATATTTTAGACAAGGGGCGGTGGCCAGCCAGTCGGGCAAATGCCCTACCAATGCTTGTATTATTTATTTTTATTTTTAAATTTTTCAATATGCTGCAGCAATAGTCGTTTCATTAAACAAATCGGCAACCATACACCACAAAACGTTTTACAATAGTCCCGTTTTGCCTTTGACGCAGCATAACGAAACAGAAGAATAGCTGGCGATGACAATTACTCTAAATTTATGTGTTCTAAAATATTGTTACGAGTAGACTCGAATTAAAATGCCGTTGGAATGATAGAAATATAATATAATAGAATTTATTAGAACTATACAAACACGTATAACACAGGTACAAATATAACTGGACACAACCAGTCCAAACGTAATGCACGATTCAATCACACGCGCAAAGTCCGTCACTAACATCTTGCCTCGCTTGTGGCTACTACATAAGAGATTACAATACACAATGGGCTGTTTTTCTAATCACAAATTTAAAACACAAATTAAACAAAAGAAGACGATCACAAAAGAATTTCAATGTTATTAGCTCAAACGCCGACGGGTAATAAATGTGCTTTGTTTACAGGTATGCAGGTGGCCCAAATTGTAGCAATATTACTTACAATAGCATCGATGTCTTTGAATGTGGTCATACGGTCCAACATCTCCTTCCCAAAGTGGGTGTGTGCAGGCACAGTCACGCTGTCATCTCCATAAACATACAATTTGTTCTTCAGCATATTCACTGAAATATTCATGAAGTACTAGTTAAACAGTTTTTATGGTATTCAATTCAACAAAATCAAACATCATTTATTGAGCAAAACGTAATTCACAATTTTTGAAACTCATTGGTCCCCAAACTATTTCATCTATAATATGAAATTGGTCGAAAATATGGTTGAAAATTTGGGGTTGTATGTATTTTTAATGCTGTATAATATAAAAAAAATTGGGTGGACTACCCTTAATATTTAGGGGGATGAAAAATAAATGTTATCCGATTTTTTTATTGCAGGTGTTCAGCAGACAGGCAGATGGCCCACATGATGAAAGCGGTAACCATCGCCTATGGACATTTGCAACACAAAATGCGCTGCTGTACTCTTAAGGAAGTCTGGAACCTGGTCACTAATGCCGGAACACAACACAAGGTTGTTATGGCGACATACTGTAGCCCAGCGGTGGTAGACATCCAGTGGGGCAGATGCCCTACCACCTGGCTGTGGGTTGTTTTGTCAGACCTACCCAATATGCACACAAAGACACAAGACACGAGAATTTTATATGTAAGTTAATAGAGGTAAAGTTGTTTGTTTGTAGGACGTATTTTCTTGAATTACTTAACCAATTTTGAAAATTCTTTCATACCATTGGAAAGCGACATTATTCCTTAGTGTATGTCAGATATTTCATTTTTATTGCAATTACTTATATTTTTCATGACACCCAGCGTAGTGGACACGGTTTCAGAGTAGGTCCCCAGATGAAATATCTGGGGTTAGTTCCCGACGGGAAATGGCTGTTCAAAGCGCATTATGAGCAGCTAATTCCAAAACTCGTGAGGTCCGCAGGCGCCCTCTCTCAGATTCTTCCCAACGTGGGGGGGCGACTAGTAAACTCTGTTCTGGCATCCTTAGGAGTGTGGCCCTGTACGGTGCACCCGTTTGGTCCACTGCACTCTGCCGCCACAATAAGAATCTGCTGTGCCCAGCGGATCCTGGCGGTGAGGACTATCCGTAGATACCGTACAGTGTCGTGGACCGCGTTGACTACGTTCTAAGTTTCAGGCCTGTCCTGCCTTAAGCGCGGGGCACACGAGAGGAAGGTGGTTTTAGTGGGTATTAGTCATTGGGCGTCCAATGATTCGACTCTCCACACAAGCTGATCAATTATGTATGGATTGCCTATATGGAATGCCTATATATGCGATAACGGTCTAATCCCTTGCAACGGACCCAGTATTGTGCGTAAATAGCATTTCCCCGAGTAAAAAAAAAAGTGGACATGTTTCAGCTATTATTAACTTAAAACACGATCTAGTGCCATGAATGAAATAAACTAACAAACGCAAAGGTGTTAAATAAGATTTGAAAAAAATTAGCGGACAAGTGCAAAAACGAATGGCAACGGACAATTGGCAAAATTAATCGCAACCAAATTTTAACTTGAAGTTTTACGGGCAGCTTTTCAAATTGGATAAGTAAACAATCTGCCCGTAAAACATTAAGGTAAAATTTTATAGCGATTCTTTTTGCCACTTGTCCGTTGAAGTTTCCCTTCTACATACATTTTTCGCAGGTTTACTGCAAATTATGATTCGATTAGGTACATTTTAATGAATGCATTTTTTATTTAAACATATTTTATTTTATCAAGCAAAAAAGTTGAATTCGTTTCGGAACCAAAAAACGCATCCAGTCTTATCTAAACTTATGCTGCTTCTCACCACGTCTAGTCTAAAATGCCGCTCCACCACGCGGCCGTAACGCTTTTACGTGACGGTAAAATCCTAAAAGCCCGTCTATATAGATTATAGAAGTTTCCCTTTAAAAAATCATATATAGCTACTTCTTACCGAAATTAAGCGATGTAGATGTAAAGTGTATAGCTTATTTTAACGTGCTCTTATCAACCAGCTAAATGTGCCACTGGGCCACAGAGTACTTTATATATACTGGTACACTGGACTATTGTTAGATTTGTTTACGCGCTTCAAGTGTGTCAAAAAAACTGCTATCGCCCGTCAATATGATAAAGTATAAAGGCTTTCTGATTGTTGTTTACATACAGACTTATCTCTACCAACATAAATTTGAAAGTAACTTTGTCTGTATGTTATTACATACGTAATTTCGTTTCGAATTTATGTATGTAATAACGATATTATACAAGTCGTCGTCAAATTTATTATAATTTGTTTATTTTATATATTTATTCTCTTTCTACTTTGTTTTGCTGTGCACGTGATCAGTACAATCGTATATCTACTAATATATAAAGATGAAGAGTTTGTTTGTTTGTTTGAACGCGCTAATCTCAGGAACCACTGTTCTGATTTGAAAAATTCTTTCAGTGTTAGGTAGCCCATTTATCGAGGAAGGCTATGGGATATATATCATCACGCTAAGGCCAATGGGAGCGGAGCACCAATGAAGTAGTACTTTTATTTTAAACTATTCCACGCGGATGAAATCGCGGGCAAAAGCTAGTGATTATCATATTCCACGGGTAAGACACCCAGAAGGCTGACTACTATAATATACTTCGTTTACTTACTTCTTCTTCGTGCAGGAACGGAGAAAGAATACAATTTCCTACGTTGGGGGCGGCCTGTCGTAAGAAGCGACAAAATAACCCACAGCCAGGTGGTAGGGCATTTGCCCGACTGGATGGCTACCACCTCTGGTCTAGAGTATGTCGCCATAACAACAATGACTTGTGTTCCGGCATTAGCGTCTAGATTCCAGTCTCCTTTAAGAGAGCAGCAGCGCATTTGTAGCGCCTTTGGTGACGCAAATGTCCATAGGCGATGGTAACCGCTTTCCATCAAGTGGGCCATCTGCCTGTCTGCTGAACTCTTGCAATAAAACAAATAAAAAATGCATCGCCACACTAATACATTGTCTAAGGTCAAAGGCAACCAGTCTTCTAATCACCTGATGAGTCTGTTGGGTGTGGGGGCAGGGGTCGCCCTAAATGAAACACCCCTTAGCGAGTTAACTGTGTTTATTTATAGGCGCTACAACAGCAATGGGTGGGATCGGCACAACTGTATCAAACGGCACGTTCGAGTTTAACCGACCCAACTTAGCATTAGCCCCGGACGTTACACTGAACGTAGATAGCACTAATTATATCGATTACACCGATCAATACGAGTGGCACTATAGTAGAATTATTTTCTCCGTGCAGTTTGGGTCATAAATCATCGGAGCAGTGAAGCGAGTATTTCGCTCTCTCTTCCACTCACGGGCCTTATGGGCAGGCATAGAGATACGCATTATTGTTGTCGATAAGCGTTATCGATAGTGTATTTAGTTTTGTCATTTTGTGGGTTAGTGATATAAATGAAAGAAAAAAATAGATAAAACAACGTATTTATTAAAATGAGAATAATAATGATTTAAAATAAATGATTAATTAGGAATCTAGGTATTAAAAAACTATAAGTACAAAAGTTTAGAATGTAACAAGTTATATGAAAAATAAATATAAATACTTATATCTAAGTTTAAAATTAGAAAGAAAAGAAAGAAAGAAAAGACGTTTATTTAGTTAACACACAACGAGACAGACATGGAATGAATTACACGGTACGGTAATAAGAATTAGAGTCTCGCGATGGTACCAAATAGGTGCAGTTCAGCATGTGCCAGGCAACCGCGGATGCCTGACGCTGGTTTTCAACTGCACCCTAGGACGAACGGATGTTGCACTGTTATTTATATGTATATATATATACATATAGTGTGAATAATAAATAATAAATAAATATAAACTCATAGAATTTAAACAAATATTTGGGGGATACCGATAAAATAAATATTCATTATATATGATACACATGATATATATTACATATTTATAAACAGAAATAGTATTGTTAGAGGCAGAAGAAAATATTATATTATATAAGAAAGATTTATATTAATTAATTAACAGCAAAAAAGATAAAATGATTTTTATAAGAATGATAATCTTTCTTTGTTAAGAATGAGTTTTTATCGATAATGGCGTGGAGCCCGCGCAACATGCTCATCGCCCAAGCCGGGCTGAGGCCAAGTTTGATTTATGACCCAAACTGCACGGAGAAAATAATTCTACTATAATCACAATCTCTGGTGGTCCATAAGATCCACGTAGTCACGCTGAGAGTCCGTTGGCTGTAGTCTTCCGAATGCTCCTTGATCTTCCTGGTCTTCTGAGACCGAAGTGGATGCCGTAGATTCGCCCCGTGCTTACTAAGGTACTACAAAAATGCAGACGCTTAGCAGCTAACGGAGTGAGCTACATATTTGCGGTAAGCGGGACGTGGGGTACGGGATTTACGGGGGAGAGGTCAGGGGGGTGATTCTGTCCGCAACAGAGTCATTGAACCGTTTTGATAGCTCTCAGTAAAAGCTCACGGCTTCAGGACTTCGTGTTCATATATAAATTGGTACGACCGAGGTGCCGACAAAGACAAATTCACACCTGCAGCCCTGTAGAAACTCATTTTAATACCTTTTCGACTTCTTTTTGTTTAAAATTTGTGATTGGACAAACAGCCAATTGTGTATTGTAATCTTTTGTGGCCGTCATTAGCCAGGTGTTATTCTAGGAAATTCGGTCCACGCGCCCGGGCAGACATATTGCATCGGTGCAGTATAAAGCAATGCCTCGATTGATGGACGAGGCAGTCGAGCGATAATCACAAGCAAAGCAACACGTGTGTACATTCGGTAATGTATTTAGTGACGGACATTGCGCGTGTTATTGAATTGTGCATTACGTTTGGACTGGTTGTGTTGTTATATTTGTACCCGTGTTATACGTGTTTGTATAGCTTTATTAAACTCTATAATTCATTCCAACGGCATTTTAATTCGAGTCCTCCAACTCGTAACAATATATTACTAGCCATTCATAAATAAAACAATTTATTTTTTAACATCACTTTATTAACTTACACAGATATCACTTATACAAGTATCAGAACAGCTCCAGAATTGCTTGAATGTGACGTAGCTCTTAAGACTATCCAAACTCGCTCGAATCTGACACAGCTCTAGAGACAATCCAAACTTGCTTGAATCTGACACAGCTCTAGAGACTATCCAAAGTCGATCGAATCTGATACAGCTCTAGAGACTATCCAAAGTCGCTCGAATCGAATGCAGCTTTAGACACTTTAGAGACTATACAAACTCGCTCGAATCTGACGCCGCTATAGATACTATTCATATTATCTTGATTCTGACGCAGCTTAGATACTATTCAGAGTCGCTCGAATCTGACGCAGCCTCCGCGACGTTCACACTAAACTTGTACTCCTGGTCCGCTCCCAGGTAAGCGTCCGACATGAAGTATATGGTGTACGTGTGCGAGCCGGATTGGCCGCAAATGAAATCCAGCCGGACCTGCGGGAAAACAATGTATGTAAAGAAAATATTTTAAACTAAATCTATATAAGTTGCATATAAAGCCATTTATATTAAGTTAATCGTCACTAAATTAAAGCATTTTTTTATTGCAGGAGTTCAGCAGACACTCAGCCGGCCCACTTGATGGAAAGCGGTCACCATCGCCTATGGACATTTGCAACACCAAAGGTGCTACAAAGGCACTGGTGCTCTCTTAACGGAGACTGGAACCTGGTCACTGATGCCGGAACACAACTGAAGGTTGTTATGGCGACATACTATAGACCAGGGGTGGTAGCCATCCAGTCGGACAAATGCCCTACCACCTGGCTGTGGGTTGTTTTGTCGCCTCTTACGACAGGCCACCCGGCCGCAGGAAATTGTATTCTTTCTCCGTTCCTGCACGGACCATTTAGGCGATTGTCTGACCTACTGTGCATATTATTACAACTGCCACGTCCTGACGATGAAGGAAAACATCCGTGATGCAACCTGCACATCGAGATAACCGATGTGTCAAACCTGCCAAGCCGCCTTGGTCAAGTGTGGCGGGTATACTGTCCCTTCCTCCTATAGTGGAAGGCCCGAGCCCAGCAGTGGGACATTTGTGGGCTGATATTATTTATTGACTATATAACATTTCTTTTGTGGTATTGTATATGATAGTACAGATAACATAAAAAATTGTAAATCCATAATATAATAAAATAATAAATAAACTCGATATAACGACACTGAAGCGGCTGTACATTTTATGGCGTTATAGAGAGTTGTCGTTAAATGGAGAGAAGTCTGTCTCTGGATATTTGTCTGCCGTCTTTTGTTGCAGCGGCAATTTTGTTGTATTTTTTTTTACTTATTTATATGTTGCGATATTGAAGCATCGTGGTGATAAGGGAAGTACTTAGAAATCTCGGTATGCATGATGCCGACAGTCGAGTTTATCAAAGGGCCAGGACAGGGGTCGTCAACCTTTTGAGTCGGAAGAGTCAAAAATACAATTTACTAAATTTCAAAGTTTTCAAAGAGCCACAATTTTTTTCTTGCCAACAATAAATATCACTTGCATAAATTGAGTGTTTGATAGAAACAAAAAATCTATTTATTTATATATAAGTAGTATTTTTACAACAAAAAGATAATACTTATGTGACATTATTAGATAATTATTAATTACTTATTATTAAATAAAAGAATGAAAACTATTAACTTACAAGACTAACTTGTGGTTCAATAACAAATAATTGGGCAAACAAACTCAACGAAAGCCATGTCTTTTTTTACATATCGAGAGCTTCACAACATATAGGGGTATACGCAAAAAGGGCATTTTTTTGTTTTTTACTAAAAATATGCACGTTACAAATTTAGGAGATCTTACTAGTATGCAAGTGTGCCTAAGAAGAAGGGCATTCCGGATATCAGCCTAGTTTTGTTTTATTCACAATTTCATGCATTGTGTAAAACTGCACTTTTGTCTGTACGCCCATTTGATAGGAAGCCGTCGATGTCTAATTAAAGAGCCGCAGCTCTACAGCCAAAGAGCCACATGTGGCTCGCGAGCCGCAGGTTGCCGACCCCTGGGCTAGTATAATAAAGCGATAAAAGAACGTACACAACTGCACAGTTTTTACTAATTTTGGCCTTAAAATATTTTTTAATACTTGTTTTCGTTATTGAGAGTGGGTGTATTGCTATATAGAGTGTACGTGTATGTATGGAAGACAAGCTAAACCTACAAAAGCCAAGTGATTTGGACGCTTAATAGAGATTGTCGTTAAATCGAGTTACGTAATATGGCCTTTACACTGTAAACTCCATGTAGTGTAAACTTTACACTGTATTTTTTTGGTAAGGTTTTACATATTTTCATGTCGCAGTTAAGATTTCTGTATAGTCTTAAGTTTAATGTTAAATTAATTAAGCAATAAATACTTAGAGAGTAAGTACAAAAGCGGTTGAGCCTGTCTCCCGCGGCGATGGAGCCATGGTGCGCCACCCCCATCCAAGGGGACGACACCATCGACGCACCACACCCATAAAAATATACCCCCACAGGTTGAACATACGCACCTTTGCAGTCCTCGCGAGGGACACGCGCTTGATGGACAGCAAGGTGTTGCTCTTCGGCTCCCCGATGACCACCCACCAGCCCTCCTCGCGTTTCTACAACAAACAAGCGAACATAATATATAATAACATATCGTTCAGTCCCTATGGCCCACCTAGCCTCTAACATATGCCTGTATTCCGTCTCCCTATCTCACATTTCTTATATCGTCACCCTATTCCATTCTCCCTATCTCGTCCCCTTATCCCACACGCCTATCTCGTCCCCATATCCCCCAAGCCTATCTTGTCCCCTTATCCTACACGCATATATCGTCTCCTTATCCCATACACCTATCTCGTCCCCTTATCTCACACGCCTATCTCATCCCCTTATCCCATACGCCTATCTCGTCCCCTTATCCCACACGCCTATCTCGTCCCCATATCCCCCACGCCTATCTTGTCTCCATAGCCCGCATGCCTATCTCGTCCCCATATCCTACACGCATATATCGTCTCCGTATACCACACGCCTATCTCGTCCCCTTATCCCACTCGCCTTTCTCGTCCCCATATCCCCCACGCCTATCTTGTCTCCATAGCCCGCATGCCTATCTCGTCCCCATATCCCCAAAGCCTATCTTGTCCCCTTATCCTACACGCATATATCGTCTCCGTATACCACACGCCTATCTCGTCCCCTTATCCCACTCGCCTTTCTCGTCCCCATATTCCACACGACTATCACGTCCCCTTATCCCATACTCCTATCTCATCCCCTTATCTTATCCAATTCCTTATTTTGCCCCCAATCCCGTCCCTCCTAATTATTCCCCCAATTTCATCTCAAACCAAGAAGAATCGATTATGATTTCCAAGACTCACCTGCGGGAAGAACGGGGCGATGACAGGCCCCACTATGTCGTCTTCCCTCTGCAGAGTTACTTCCACGACTATGGGTTTGCCGGCGCGCAGGTGGCGCTCGTTCTTCACCTAGAAATAGTTACAGATAGACAATTCTTTATTGTACGCCAAAGCATATACAAACAGAAGTAGAAGATTGTTTTTAAAAAGGTTTTAAAATATACAAGCTTTAGATCCCGGATATCATGTAGCAGCAGAGTGCTAGCCATGACAAGTAAAACGAGCCCACACACGATGGGTCTATTTTGTTTAGTACAGGAGTTCCTATGGCCACCTTCCGACTCCACCATCAGATCAGCTACATGGCACCATATTATTGCATTGTCACGCGATATACAGGGTGGCGCAATAGAACGTGCATATTTAAAATATTGATTAAAAAATAAATACAAAAGGTATAGTTAAAATAAAACTGAGGTATTATTAAGAAATAACTGAAGTTTATTTTTTAAAAATGCTGGTGTAATTGCTGCCATTTCACCACGGATATTCTCCTTGAGCTGATCGATGTTTTTCGGATTATTGCTGTAGACTTTGTTCTTGGGGTATCCCCACAAAAAAAAGTCAGGAGGCGTCACGTCTGGACTACGTGGGGGCCATGGGATATCACCTCTTTTCGAAATCAGTCTGCCAGGGAACATCTGTTTCACAATCGCCATGGAGTCATTTGATGTGTGACAGGTAGCTCCGTCTTGTTGAAACCAAGTCCTAGAATATTCTTGAATTTTCAAGCTCTGGAGCCAAAAAACCTTCCAACATCGCAACATAGCGTTCGGTATTAACAGTGACGTTTTGCCCCCGCGCATTTTCAAAGAAAAACGGTCCAATTATTCCTCTACCAGAGATTGCTGCCCATACTGTCACTTTAGGACTATGCAGTGGTTTCTGGTGCTTGAGTTTGGGATTCTCACTGTTCCAGTAACGACAATTTTGACGGTTTACGAACCCATTGATATGGAAGTGGGCCTCATCTGAGAAAAGGATATTGTCAAAATTGGAAAATCGATTAAGCATTTCATTAGCAAATGCGAGCCTTGCTCCAAAGTCAGACTCTTTCAATTCTTGTGTTAACTGCAACTTGTCAGGATGCAGTTTAAGATCCAAGTTTAAAATTCGTTGCAAACTTCGTCGCGATAAGTGTAAGACAGACGATCTCTTGCGAGTAGACATTTGTGAATCTCCTCGTACAGACTGCATAACTCTCTCAATATTGTCGTCGGTCCTAGATGTTCTTGGACGACCTTTTGCTTGTGGTTTAAACGTTGAACCAGTCTCTTCAAAACGCTGTACCCATATTTTAATTAAATTAGCACTCGGAGCTTCACTAATTTGCCGTAGTGCATATTCAGAACAATATAAACGCCTAGTAACGATGTATGAACGAGTGTTCTCGTAAAATGCGCGCACGCAAAATGCGCGACGCTTCCCGTCGAAGTGACTCATAGTGACTAAAACTCCATGAGCCCGCCTACCCAACGATGCAGGCTCCCCCCGCCCGCGCACTTTCTACCCCGCGAAAAAAGATGATGCAATATGCACGTTCTATTGCGCCACCCTGTACATATGCGTGCAAAATTTCAGCTCATTCGGAAACAAGGAAGTTGGTCACATTTAAAGATTCCACCCGAACTTACATACATACATACTTTCATTCCAAGTTAAATAAAAGCTTGTAATTAAAAGATAAGAGATAAGTACAACGGGCAGCCTTATTGCTAAGAAGCGATCCTTTCCAGGCAATTGCGTTCTGCGCTTGTATGCGTCCTTGAAGTTCGTACATAAGGACGTGTACGAACTTCAAGGACGCATATAAGTTTGGTTCATACTATACCTAGGCTTACCTAGGCCCTTAAAGGAAGTTGTGATGTGAATTTTGACTCTTAGATCCCACTTACCTCGTAAGCGAACTCGACGTTGGGATACCTGTTGCAGAACCTGGCGACGTCCGCCATCTCCGTCGAGGACAGCTGCAGGAGCTTCGCGCGGGCGTTGTCCTCTAGCTCCATCACGTCGAACACTGTCTCCACACCCTGGTAAGAATAAAACCGGTCAAGTGAGTGTCGAACGACTACTCTGAAAGGCAATATCTCGCTCCCTATTGACTTAAATAAAAAAGTCAATAACAAATATGGTTATGATTTTGTTTGGAACTCTAATGACGTTTCTATACTAAAACACAAAAGTAGACTTCTGGTGCCATCTGGTAATATAACATCTAAACTATTTCCGAATTACATTAATTATTAAACGACTATCACTCCTTGTGTTTTAAGAGACCCTACTACGCCATAGGTCTATAACTACGCCTCATTACACAAACCGCTACGCCGCTTTACACTACGCTTGTCTACACTAACAGCTACGCAGGGACATACTACGCTCATGGCATTCTACGCATCTAACTACGCCGCTCTGTACTACGCAAAATGCCTCTCCACACAAACCGCTACGCCTGGTCCTCTTTGAGCATACCGCTACGCCGGCCTATACTACGCATATGTCGTTTCGAGCAAACCGCTACGCAGATCTATGCTACGCCTAGTTCTCTTTCAGTCTTATTAATAAAAATGTCTTACTCGTAGGATTACTCCGGCTTAGGCTGAACTAGTTACTCTGTACATAACCAAGTGTTAACTTCATTGTAACAATGTTATTGATAAACAAGAAGTTTATATATTTAACTAGCTGACCCGGCGAACTTCGTATCGCTAAACCAATTAACTATAAATAAAGATGTAAGCTATCCTATCTTTCAAATTGGATCAAACTGCACACGGTTGCAAATTTGATTAAAATCGGTTAAGTAGTTTAGGAGTCCATCGCGGACAAACAACGTGACACGTATAATATATATTAAGATAAGATAAGAAGATTTTGTAGGAGTTTTTTTTACTTGCTTGTAATTCCGCATATGTTAATCACATAAAATTAATGAAAACGTTAATTTAATTGAATTTATTGAATCAAAAATGAAACGGTGCAGTTGGTATGAACAGAGAGAGAGAGAGAGAGAGAGAGAGAAGGCAAGTTAAAATTTGGTATCGTGGTATTTTAGTATTAATATTTATAATGTTGTTTTCTGTTTCGGAAATTATACCGATTTGCAGGGTTACATTATAAAAACGTCATAGAAAACAAATGGTTTTTAAAACCTATTAAGTGAAATAACTGCTTAGACGGTGCATAATCCATCCTAAAACTATTCTATAGCTTGTAGTAACTTTTACTCAGAATGTAAAGTCCAATTAGTATACTCCAACTTAACTCCGTGTTTATTAATACTAAAAATGGTTAATGCTGACATAATACTAGGAGTAAAGTTAGTCTAGCTTTAATCTACGTTTATTAATAACACGGTTTAAGCATACCGCTGCGTCGGCCTATACTACGAATATGCTGTTTTGCGCAAACCGCTACGCCCACCATACTACGCATATGCCGTTTTGCGCAAACCGCTACGCCCACTATACTACGCATATGCCGTTTTGCGCAAACCGCTACGCGCACCATACTACGCATATGCTGTTTTGCGCAAACCGCTACGCGCACTATACTACGCATATGCCGTTTTGCGCAAACCGCTACGCGCACCATACTACGCATATGCCGTTTTGCGCAAACCGCTACGCGCACTATACTACGCATATGCCGTTTTGCGAAAACCGGTACGCCCACCATACTACGCATATGCCGTTTTGCGCAAACCACTACGCCCACTATACTACGCATATGCCGTTTTGCGCAAACCGCTACGCGCACCATACTACGCATATGCTGTTTTGCGCAAACCGCTACGCGCACTATACTACGCATATGCCGTTTTGCGAAAACCGGTACGCCCACCATACTACGCATATGCCGTTTTGCGCGAACCGCTACGCCGATCTATACTATGCCTTTATCTTTCTACGCAGACAGCTACGCAACTCCGAGCACGTCTACGCCCCACTGTACTGCGCACCTTATCAGCGCACCTCTGCACCAGTTCGCCGGTGAAGTGCGGCAACTGGCGCAGGTACGAGTCCTTCGCCCACATGGCCTGCGTGACCATCTGCGCGAGCTCCATGGCCGCCACGGCCGGCGACAGCCAGCCGCTGCTCGAGACCACGTCCACGCACGCCTGGATCAAGCGGATCGCCTGCGAACAGAAAAGGCCACTTGTAAAAGAAATACAGAATAAAACACACACGACTGCATCTTTACAGAAATTGGTTAAATAAAGTTAAATTATTATTTTGATGATCACATTAATATATATGAAGGATACTAAATAAATGATTTATAAATCACCAAACTCGTATATTAATTAAAACACAATAAAGTAAGTAAGTGGATGGATGCAGAAGTCGCGGAAGGCCACGACACACCTTCCATGATCAAATTGATCGTGTACTAGCAGAAGGTGATGTCAGGAGCCTTAAGAACAGACGAGCGTGCATGACAAGAACGTGTGAGGTGTGTAAGAATAAGCCTAAATGGCGCTCTGTTGTTCGTGCCTACCCCGCAAGGGACCTGGCGTGAAGTTATGTATGTATGTATGTATGTATGTACAATAAAGTAAAGAAATATTACAATGCTCGTCTCACAGTCCATCTTGCTACGCAACGAGTTATTGAAAGGCAAGAAAAAAGTGACGCATAACCGAAAAATGTGACGGTAAATTTTTTTCCAACGCCGAAAAAGAAGTTTCACTTCAAAAAATCTAGCAAAAAGAAACCGTTTTCAAGAGCAAACAATTAAACAAAAGGCAACATCTCGAAGTAGGTTTGAAGTAAACCTTAGCAATTAATAATTTTGAAAATTGGTTATTGTTTTATTTGCGTTATGTTTTACATGGCACCGACTTCGAGTTGTTATAAAAAATATTTTTTGATTTTGAAAGTCGGTATTGTTTGTGTTAAAAAAATTATATAAACAAGCATGTATAAAGAGGTTAGTGAAAGTAGGTGAAGCAAAAGTCGTTTGTCAGGATCGTCGCAAGTGGAGATCCATAGTCTCCGCCTACCCTCATGAGAAACAGGCGTGATATTACGTATCTATGTAAATATATATTATACTTCTTAGTTGCTTTAATAGCTTTAAAAATAATATATTAACTGCCGTTAATAATTGTACTACTGGTACAGTTATACAACAAGTCTTGCCTTTCGAAAAGTGTAGGCGCTCTCGATTTCCCAGGGATCTTGACTTGTTCAAAATGGGACCACCACAGGAAGATACTCTTTCGAATGTAGAAAAAGTCTGAAAATCGGATCTCAATTGACAGAGAAAACGTGTAAAAAAAATATTTGAATTGAGAACCTCCTTTTGAAAGTCGGTTAAAATATACAAGTGCGCACTATGACTACTTCCACCATACCTTGGTGAGTACTATGGCTGTGTCCGCTTGCAGTTCAGCCGGCAGCTGCATCCTGGACAGGTGCGCTTGTAGTAGTATATGGGCCTTGACGTGAGGATCGTTGTATTTGATGCCGCCGCCAGATGGCGTCGATGGCTTGTGGGGCACCCTGAAAAACAAATCAAATGCTCAATTTTTTGAAATGATAACTTCTTATGGGTAAATCTCTTCGTTACGTAACGCGTTACGACGACAGTCTGTCTGGCTTCCCTTTCTCTCACGCATACGGCAGCGGTAGGCAGGCTCCTCCTCTCTCGCTCCAACCCACAGCGCTAGCCGTATTTCTTCTAATGTACATATTCAAGAATTGTAACTAAGAATAAAATATATTTTATAATCAATAAAAAATATTATTAGTAAATAACCTTTCCTTACATTATCATATTAATATACATAATATTAAAAGTTTAAGTAAAAGTCTAAGCTTTTCTATACCCCGGGCAGACGGCGTCCTCCCTTAAAAAATAAACATCAAGAAACCGAGTAGTAACAGAATAACAGCAGTAGTAGTAGTAGTAACCAAAGAACAGTAGTTGTAGTAACAGAAAAACAGTAGTAGTAGTAACAGAAGAACAGTAGTAGTAGTAACAAGAGATGAACAGTGGTACTAACAGAAGAACAGTTGAAGTAGTAACATAAAAAAAGAGTGCGTGTAACGTTCACACGCGATTGAAGTAAAACTACAGATGACGGTGTAAAATGTTCTTGAGATTCAGACATTTTCATTCAATAAAGAATCACTTATTATTTTTATAATATGTTTTTTTTTTCAAATTCCTTTTTATCACTTGCACTATTAGAAAATATTCTCTTATAAAACACGTGGACGTACAGATGCTATAAAATTAAGGTTATATTGGGTCAGCTGCATTCTGAGAGGTAGGGAGTATCCATAGCTAGAGTATCAAAATAGCTTACTTCGGTTATTCCCGGCTCAAACATCGGAATATACTTACATCGACTGTACAAGCTAGTATACTGAAAAGACCTTACTTACTTGTATGTATAATTCAATATTTATACATAATTAATTCTAATGTATAATTTTTATTATTATTCAATTTAATATTTTCAATTTAATATTTTTTACTAATTATTTGTTTTTTCAAAAAAATTTGATTTATTTGTTTAAAAACTACAAATACTACAAATTATATTGACAAAATCAAAAATATTTGAAAACCGGATGGTACAGAAACGTGACGCCATATTGCCGTAACGGACTTCCGTTGGATTGTCATCCAGTTACCTCCTAGTCGCGCCTAAAGAAGTTTTACATCAAAACAGTAGTAGTAACAAGAGAACAGTGGTATTAGTAACAGAAGAACAGTGGAGGTAGTAGTAACTGAAAAACATTAGTAGTCGTAGTAGTAACAAGAGAAGAACAGTAGTAGTAATAGAATAACAGAGTAGCAGCAGTAACAGAACTAAGTGGTATGGTGTTTGCCCATCTGGGTTGCCACCACCTCCGGTCTTGGGTATGCTGCACTAAAAACGAGTTGTGTTCCGGCGTTAGTGACCAGGGTCCAGTCTCCCTTAAGAGAGTAGCAGCGCATTTCTAGCACCTTTGGTGTTGCGAATGTCCATAGACGGTGGTCACCGCTTTCCATCAGGTGGGTCGCCTGGCTGTCTGATGAAAGAAAAAGAACGACACTCACTTGCCGGCCAGCGTTTTGATGATGTTCTCCTCCCGATGCCGGATGCAGAGGTCGGAATACTCCGCCGCCGAGGATATGATCTCCAGCAGACCCCTGATCTTCGTCTTGTTCGTTAGGGAGAGGCTGAACAGCTCTGTGGAAAGCGGAAATTATTTTAAACAAATACATACTAGCTTGTACGATACTAAGCTAATATATCAGGGAGCAAGTGGTTGTTACGAAATAGAAAGAGACGCGGGTGTAATTGGACAGACATTTTATCCATCCCCCATAGTGTTTCCCTTGTAGTAGTAGTGTAGTAGGATATTGTTACGAGCTACAGGACTCGAATTAAAATATATGCCGTTGGAATTACTATATAGTTTATTAGAACTGTACAAACACGTATAAAACAAGTACAAATAAAACTGGATGCAACCAGTTCACACTGCACGATTCGGTGCAATTCAACACGCGCAAAGTCCGTCACTATATCGCTAATCGAGAGTACTACAAACGTCTTACTCGTATCGTAGTCGTCGCTTGACTGCCGATCTCTCCGTTCGGGCACCCCTTTATACTCAGCTTACCACCGTGCAAACAATGATTTCCACGAATCACACCTGCGCCTCTGTCGGCGCAATTCCCAGAAAAACATAATTCTGCCCGCGAACGGCCATAAACATGTACAAGAACAATAGGCTATTGGCTAATTGCAAATTTCAAACACGAAGTAAACGAAAAGAAATTCAAATGCGGAGGATAATAAAACCCTGCTTTATGGCAGGCCGGTGTGCTTCGTAGAATTTTGGCAAAGTTGTAACAATATTATATTTCCTCTCAAGCAAAGAAAAGAAAAAGAAAGAAAGAAAACTTTATTCGCAGAAATAGCGACGAAATTGCATTCCTTATACATTTTTATACACAGAGCGTATTTTGTAAATTTGTACGCCGCATTGCCAGCAGACAAGGTTTGCGCTCGGCATATTGCTGTGCCGGAATTATATCCGACACAACGTTGATTTTCAGTGCAAACCTTCCTTTTGGCGTAAGACGAAAACGACTTTGTTAATAAAATAATAATAATAATTAATAAAACTAATTCTACTTACGTATCAAGGGGAGCCCCTCCCTTAAAATACTGACAGATTAGTGTTCCCCTTTTTCCTGTTCCTGCCACCGCCGGCTGGAGTACAAGGTAAGTACCTGGCATCTAGTACTAAAAATTACCTTGTGGGTTTGTGCCACCGGGTTACCGATCCCGCCGTGTACGGTACAAATTAAATATATTTATTTTGACTTAATATCGAAAAACCACCCTAATTTTCAATCGAAAATTTTCGCCTCAAAATATCAGCTTTTTTTAAAAAGTCATGAGCTTCGTTCGTTGAAATCTCTACTTTCTGATAGTGTACAAAAATATATATCAGAAAATGCAAAGAAATAACAGGTAGTAGGGCCCAGACCCTCCTAGCCCCTTCTCCACTTCCCTATGAAATACCTTTTGATGGGCTAATAATACCTGTTGCGTATCTTTACGATACTTTTGCATAATTTGAAAGTTTTGAAAATTGAAATCTTACCAATGGTAGTATAGTTGATGTAATAATAAGACGCGATCATGCCAAGGTTCAGTGGTTGCACGTCCATCTCGTCCTCTATCGCGATGCACTTGGACTGCTCCAAGTCCGTCAGGGTGGTTTCCACCAGCTCCGACAAGTGGTCCGATAGATGTCTGAAAATATATTTTAAAAAAATCTTTAAATTACATTCAAACTTACATTTTTATAAATACTAGTGGTCGCCCGTGGCCGAAATTCGACCATAATAATTAATGTCAAAGACTATACTTCTATAATATAAGTCTACACTGTTGATTTGGCTTGAACAATAAACCAATGAGTGTATGTGCGTGTGTGTGTGACACACATGGTGTTATAGGCGTTACTTACAAATACTTACAATTAAACTATACAGAGAATGCGTATTGGTGTTGTATGTGAGTAATGTGAAGCGAATGAACAAGTGACGGAGTGACCAACCAGTGTTGCCAACACCAAAAAACTTAAAAAACAACAGCTCGCCAATAAAGAAACAGGAGAAAACAGCAGGTAAAGTAAAATTAAGGCAGATCTCATATTTTCGTAATATAATTAAAGAAATATCCAATATTATTGACATACATTGTTATATTAGTAATCACAACATAATATGTAATATAAAAAAAACATAAATCAAATTAAAATTGTTTTCCACTTTCATTCTCAATTGCCTCATCTTCAGTATTTTCATACTCATTCATTTCTTTTTTTTAAACATACATATTATGTTTATAAAATTTCTTCATGTGCCTTTCTGTGGCTTCAAATGAGTAGCAATCAGTTATTTCGGATTTAGTATGTAATACTCGTAATACGTTTTATTACATAGTAGTTATCCAAAAATATTTGCATAGTGTAACAGGTGGCACTGAACGCTAATTGAAAAAAACAGTAAAAATCAAGAATGAAACCGAAAACAGGGACACCAATGTAAAAACAGCAAATCTACTGTTAAAACAGTAGGGTTGGTAACACTGAGACCAACCCTCCTTCCGTCCGACGCCTAGCTGCTAACTGTGCGAGCTATGGGCGTCGATATGATATATGGGTATGCGGGGCGTGGAGAAGCGTGTTGTGTGTGAATTATAAATTTAATATGTTGCGAACAGATTCGCAGCAAATTTGATTTATGAATTTGAATCAAATCATAATTAGAAGGCCTTGTCGTCGACGGCGATATTTTCTAACACGCCTATGAAAAGATGACGTGCGCTGTGACACTAGTTATATTATGATAGAATAGAGAAATACTGAAGTAAAATTCACTAACACTTAGAAGACAAAACAATTATAACTATAATTTACTTAATTTTTACCATGACGTTTCGGTCACTTATCAGTAGCCGTCATCATAAATATATACAAAGATGAAGTGTCAACGAGTAATAACTTTATAATTTTTGTTTATGGTTATTATTTCCTCTATGGCAGCCTAATATAAATTGCCAGCGCTTCGCAGCATGTAGTGGGCTTGAAAAGCACAGCTAATAAAAACTGGCCGAAACGTCGGAACAAAAATAAAATTAAACACCGCTCTTAACACAGGTTGAAACGTAGTTTTGTTATGTGTATCAACTATTCTTAGGAATTAGGAAAATACTACAACTATTACCATACTTATACTATACTACTATTACTATATTACTAGTACTGTACTAATACTACTACTATTATACTATTACTACTACTATACTACTAAAAATATACTACTACCACTATACTACTACCACCATACTTATACTATAGTAGTATTACTATATTACTAGTACTGTACTAATACTACTACTATTATACTAGTACTACTACTATTATAATAGTACTACTACTACTATACTACTAAAAATATACCACTACCACTATACTACTACTATACTGCTACTACTAAGTACCACTAGTATAGTAGGAGTACAGTAGTAGTAGTACCTACTACTGTACTATCAGCGTATAAACTATCCTTAGGAATTAGGAAAATACTACTATTCTACTACTACCATACTTATACTATACTACTACTACTGTACTAATACTGTACTAATACTACTACTACTAATTACTACTATACTGCTACTACTACTATACTACTAAGAATATACTACAACCACTATACTACTACTACTATACTGCTACTACTAAGTACCAGTAGTATAGTAGGAGTACAGTAGTAGTAGTAGTAACTACTACTGTACTATTTGAAAGAACTCCAATCATTGAGTAAAAAGTGAAAAAAAAGGAGAGGGGTGTCAATTTTAAAAACTTACCTATGCGTGACCCCTTGTAGATTGTAATAGTTGGGATTCTGCGTGAGTCGTCTGTAGAGGAACGTCCACGTGAGGTAGTCCACGGCGTCCTGTTTGTTCTCTATGGTCTTCGTCACTATCTCGGCGTTCACGTGATCGTGCAGTCTATGGTCGAGGTGACTCTGTGACAGAGGATGATTGTAAGGCGATCTTAATTAATATAACACCAAACATAATTCAAATTCAAAATTTTTTTTTTTTTTTCAAAATAAGTTCCACTGGAGAACACATTTTGAAGGTAATACATATAGGTTAAAATTTAATTTTACTTCCCAGTCTATGTACACCGCTTCGCAAGGCGTTATTGCTGTTAAGGAGAAGAAGCGGCAACAAACTCCTCAGCAACGCGTCTAGCTAAAATTGTTTATCTCCATATTTCTTGTTCTATTTATATCTCAAGTTCTTTTTTTCTAAAGGTTTATACAGAAGTATGTTACAGAATGATCTTTGAAGAATTAATGGAGTTGTAGCAAACAGTCCATATTCAATAAGACAGAGCGCAATAAAAGGTATAGAAATGTTACGAGCTACATAGGAACCGTTGGAGGTACTATAAAATTTATTAGAGCTATACAAACACGTATAAAACATGAACAAATATAACTAGACACTACTAGTACAAACTGCACGATTCAATAACACGCGCAAAGTCCGTCACTATATCGCTCATTGAATCTACGTCTTGCTCGTATCGTAATCGTCGCTTGACTGCCTTACCCCTCCGTTCGGGCATTGTTTTATACTAACTATACAATACAACAAAGGACCGCGTAGACTGAGGTTTCCGAGAAACCGTAATCTGCACACCTGGTTAATTATTCCTGCGAACGGCCAACAAGGTCGAAAACAATAACTAATTGCAAATTTTAAACACGAAGTAAACAAAAGAACTCCGAATGCGGGAAGGTTAATAAACCAGGTTCGCGTTTCTTTGTCGGTATGTAACAATAAGAAGGTCTTCTTTTCTTACAACTTCTCCTGTAGACATTCCAAAGATGCTACTAATGTGCTGCCACTCTCTGAAGGGAGACTGGAACCTGGCCACTGGTGACGGAACACAACTCATGGTTGTTATGGCGGCATACTCCAGACCGGGGGTGGTAGCAATCCGGACGGGCATATATACCCTACCACCTGACAAAATTATTTTTGAAGTGAAACTTCTATGTAGACCCATTCTTCTCCCCCCCCCCCCTTCTTCTTAGAATTTTTCTGTCACGGAAAAGCGTCACGGCCGCGTGGAGGGGCGGCATATATTTAGACTAGACGTGGTAAGAGACGGCATAATTTAGAGTAGACTATGAATGTTTTCTTTTGGTTCCGGATCGAATCGAGTTCTTTTGTTTGATAAAATAAAATATGTACGATTAAAAAATGCATTCATTAAAATGTACCTAAACTAACCAAATCATGATTTGCAGTAAACTTGCGAGAAATATAAATGTGTGCTGGGAAACATAGTAGAAGTGAAACTTCAACGGACAACTGGCCAAATGAATCAAATTTATGTAATACTAGCTGCGCCTCGCGGTCTCTCTCGCGCGAAAATCGTCATAATTCCAAAATAAAAGAATTTTTATAAAATCAAAGTAGCCCAAGTTACTCCTTATTACATCAGCTGCCTGCCAATAAAAGTCCCGTCAAAATCGGTCCAGCCATTTCAGAGATTACCCGGAACAAACAGACAGACAGACAAAAATTGTAAAAAATGTTATTTTGCTGTATATACCGTATATATATTCATATGCATGTAGTAAAAAGCGGTTACTTCAATATTACAAACAGACACTAAAATTTTATTTATATGTATAGAAAATGTGATAACTTTTATCCCGGGTATCTCGGGGCAAATTTCTCGGTAGCGGTTTGAATTTGTTCGTATGCATAAAAATTATCTTATTCCGACAGTATTTTTGAAGTGAAAACTTCTTTATCGCCGTTGGAAAAAAAAATCCGTCACATTTTTCGGTTACGCGTCACATTATTTTGCAGGATGGCCGAGTGTAGGATGGTGGTTGCGAGTTGTTGATAGATGGATTGTGAGTCGAGCATTGTAATATTTCTTTACTTTATTGTGGTTCAATTAATATACGAGTTTGATGATTGTGCGATTGCCCCTACCACGGTCGATTCGACCGTGGTAGGGGCTTTATTTAACCAATTTAAAGAAGTTTCACTTCTTACGTGTGTACACTAGTACACGCACACGTTTTTTATTTTTTAAATGCCGCGATGCTTTGTGTCCCGGGAATCCCGCGGGAATTCCAAGTCAAGCGTGAACTTGGTCACGGGCGTACCCTAGTTATTCCTACAGACGGTCTAAAAGTTTAATCTCACCTCGAGCGGCAAGCAGTCGTTGAGGAGCTTCGTGAAGAAGGTCTTGTGGTGGTTGACGCACATGAGCACGGCGACCGCGTGGTCGTCCTGCAGCGGCCTGCAGGCCCTCCCCAGCATCTGGAGCACCGTCGTGATGGGATACTGCTCGTAGCAGTGCAGCTTGCCGTTATACCTGATGGGCGGTGGTGGGATAGGTTAAATTCACCCAACTGTGGACTTCAGCGGACAGGCAGACGGCCCGCTTGATGGAAAGCGGTTACCATCGCCTATGGACATTTGCAACGCCAAGGGTGCTGCAAATGCGCTGCTGCTCTCTTGAGGGAGACTGGAACCTGGTCACTAATGCCGGAACACAACTGAAGGTTGTTATGGCGGCATACTCCAGACCAGGGGTGGTAGCCATCCAGTCGCGCAAATACCCTACCACCTGGCTGTGGGTTGTTTTGTTGCCTCTTACGACAAGCCGCTCCAACGCAGGAAATTGTATTCTTTCTCCGTTCCTGCACGGATTTCCATTACAAACCTTCCTTTTGGCGTAAGACCAAAAACGATCAAATTTTGTTATTCAAATTCAAATTCAAATTCAAAATTCAAATTCAAAAGTTTTTATTCAAAATAAGTTCCACTGGAGAACACTTTTTGAAGGTCATACATATAGGTTAAAATTTAATTTTACTTCCTAGTCTATGTACACCGCTTCGCAACGTGTTATTGCTGTTAAGGAGAAGAAGCGGCAAGAAACTCCCCAGCAACACGTCTAGCTAAAAAAAATTTTTCTTTATATTTGTTGTTCTATTTTTTATATTTAAGTACTTTTTTTAAAAAGATTTTATACAGAATTATGTTACAGAATAACTTTTGAAGAATTAATGGAGTTGTAGCAAACAGTGCATATTCAATAAGACAAAAGCGCAATAAAAGGATAGAAAATAATTATAGTTATAAATATAAAGACGTAACGTTTTTTTTTTTTTTTGCAACATATCTCCATATATTCCTTACAAGTACGGCAAGATAAAAACGTTATACTCGTACAAAACACAGTATAAGAGGTTGGAGCGAGCTGTTATGTAAATGAAGTTTTGTCATTTAAATATTCTTCAATAGTGTAGTATCCCTTTTTAAGCAAGATACTTTTTATTTTAAATTTGAATTTAGTGAAGGGCAGATCTAACATTTCACTCGGAATCTTATTGAAGAAGCGTATACCAACCCCCAAGAAAGAAGACAATACTTTTTGTAATCTAAAAGATGGCAATATCAGTTTATTACAATGCCTGGTGTTGAAATCGTGAACATCCTTATGCCGCTTGTAGGCACTCAAGTTATTACGAATATAAATTATATTATTGAAAATATATTGGCAGGCGACCGTCATAATACCGATTTCCTTAAAGCGTTCCCTAAGAGACACCCGAGGGCCGAGGTTGTAAATTGACCTTACGGCTCTTTTTTGTAAAACAAATATAGTCTCCAAGTCAGCAGCGTTGCCCCAAAGTAAAATACCATAGGACATGACACTATGAAAATAACTAAAATAAACTAGTCTAGCAGTCTCTTCGTCAGTGAACTGCCTAACTCTTCTGACCGCATATGCAGCAGAACTAAGCTTTCCTGAGAGACTAGATATATGAGCGCCCCACTGGAGTTTCTGATCTAGGTTAATGCCTAAGAATACAGTTGAATCTACTAGGTTAAGTCTAGTGTCGTTAAGGGAAATATTAACATCGTATTCTTTTACATTGGGCATAACAAACTTAACACATTTAGTTTTATTCGGATTGAGTGATAAGTTATTTACGGTAAACCACTTAGATATTTGGGTTAAGGCGTTGTTTACGTCGTCAAAGTTCTGTTTATTTCTGTCTACTTTAAATATAAGTGACGTGTCATCAGCAAACAACACTACCTCACACATATCATTAATAAAATATGGCAAATCATTAATATATATCAAAAACAAGAAGGGACCTAGAATAGAGCCCTGGGGCACACCCATAGATATGCCAGTCTCACGAGATTTGATATTGTTAATTTCAACGCTTTGGGATCTATTGTTTAAGTAAGACGACAGAAGATTGAGAGAATCGCCATAAATACCGTAATAATTGAGCTTTTTCAGGAGGGTCACGTGTTCAACGCAATCGAATGCCTTGGACAGGTCACAGAATACACCAATGGCATTCTGTGACCCTTCCCAAGCACCATAAATGTGTTTTAGAAGCTCAACACCTGCATCGGTAGTGGAACGACCTTTGGTGAACCCGAACTGTTTAGTATGAATTAATTTATTAATATTAAAATGTGAGAGCAGTTGATTTAAAATTATTTTTTCGAAAACCTTGCTTAAGGTTGGTAAAATAGAAATTGGCCTAAAGTTGGAGGGGTCGTTTTTGTTTCCACTTTTAAATATAGGAATAACTTTGCTAACTTTCATTAAGTCAGGAAATACTCCTTTATCTACACATCGATTAAATATTTGTACTAGTGGTAGCGCAATAGTGCATATTAAGTCACTTAATACTTTTAAGGATAATAAATAATATCGTTATTTATGCTAATTTCAGATAACGGTAAAATACTATTTTTATCGGTAAATTTCCCGTTATAACTATGTTTTGTTACCATCGTCGCTCTCTTTCACTCGCAAAGATTGTCAAACACCACTGTCAGTGTCATTTTAGTCCAGCTAATTAAAAATCAAAGTATAGTTATTTAAGTTTCCTTCTAGCAGTTCAAAGACTAACCGACTGTGTGTAAAAGATCGACTTATGCCCAATAGTGGGCTTAAATTCAAAAACGACGAAAGTCATACATAAACGATCTATACACGAAAATTAGCCTTTGCCCAGCGCTGGGCGTAGTCCCCACAATTACGCATTTGTGATTATGAATAAACCTCAAACATCCGTTATTTAACTTCCACTATTGTAAGAAGAACTTTGTATTCCTGAGCCCATTATTGACTACCGTGACAAATATGGACTTATGCCCAATAGTGGGCTTAAATTAAAAATCGACAAAATTCATATACTTCAATTCGTATTCATATATATACGAAAATTAGCCTTTGCCCAGCGCTGGGCGTAGACCCCAAAATTACGCATTTGCCCATTATTGACTATTGTGACAAATATTGACTTAAGCCCAACAGTGGGCTTAGTTCCCCACACTCACGTATGCGTATCGGCGACGATGACGGTGTGCACGTGGGCGGCGAACGCCCACGCCAGTTCGGCGGCGACCACGCACAGCTGGATCGCGCCAGACTCCACCAGCTGCTGGACGACGCGCCTGTCCCCCTGCTCCACACCCTCGTGGAGGTATGCCACGCCGGCGGCCAGGGTCTCCCTCAGCACCTGGTGGAGCGGAAAGTTATTTCAATTATTATTATTATTTTTTTAAACTAATAACTAGCTGCCTGTTGTCCTGCTCTGAAAAAATAAAAATCTAAGACCCGATCCCAGCGCCACCTACCGGTTCCAATTAATCCAATAAGCTATTCTATCTTTCGAGTTGGATCCATCTGCACACGGTGTGCAAATTTGATTAAAATCAGTCAAGTAGTTTAGGAGTCCATCGCGGACAAACAACGTGACACGTAATTTATATATATTAAGATTATATATGCCTATAAAAATGTAGCGCCTAGTATTTTTAATAAAAATAACATTAGTTTGATATTTTGGGAAAAAATCATTCACTTGTTATTAAATTAAATCATATATCAAATTAAAGCTATTATAATAACAAAAAAATCTTCATTAAAAGATAGTTTTGTGTGTCAACAGCTGTGAGAAGGACGGAGGAGGGGTAAAAAAAAACATGAAATTCGGGTGACCTCATTTGTGATTGCCCCCTAGGGACTTGGGGAGCAGTGGAGTGTCATGGGCTCGTACCTTATCGGTGATCCTCTTCAGGAAGGGCTGCACGAGGTCCTGCCTGGCGTGCAGGAACCTGGTCGGCCTGCCCTGAGCGGCGGCCTGCGCGATCAGATCGGCCGCGAGCAGCCTCGCGTGGCGTCTCGACGGCACGAACACGCAGCACGGTCTGCCGCCCGCGTAGCGGAGCACCGCGTTATATATAGGCTTCGT
Source organism: Dendrolimus pini (assembly GCA_949752895.1). Taxonomy (NCBI): domain Eukaryota; kingdom Metazoa; phylum Arthropoda; class Insecta; order Lepidoptera; family Lasiocampidae; genus Dendrolimus; species Dendrolimus pini. Next base: position 9,203,526 of record OX457153.1, read on the forward strand.
CATGGCCGCTAGCCGCGAGCCCGCGTGCGATATGTTGAAGCCCTACAAAAAAGAAAACAAATCTTATATTTCAATCAATCTACTCAAAAACATGCATATATGAAGCCTGTATAAATTGGTAAAAAAAGTTAAAAATTACGCACCATACAACAAAACGTGCAGTTAAATAGCTACTCTCAGCCGAGCACCTGTTATAGCGCCGGGAGTATCCTTCACGGTTTCCACTAGTAGAATAAATAAGCTGAACGATCGAACCTCCTTAGAAGGCCTTTAAAGCATTATTCTTATTAAAGTGAGTTAAACTCACTTCAATACTAACGATAAAAGGAGACGGATGGTATTGTTCCAATTTTCACCACGTGCAAGTGAACACAGTCTGCAAATGCGCGCCATTTTCATACTAGAAACGGTAAGGACTGTTTAATGAAAAAGTTTGTTTCATTTTCACTACCTACAGCACTGTTTTCTCGCATTTGATTTGTGTTGTTCTATGACACACGTGCGGGAGGGAGCTGGATTTTACAAATCCGTGACTAAGTACGCCCTTGACTTGGTCTAAAGCTTACATTCATATAAATAAAAATAAAATAAAATAAATAAAAATAGCCTTTATTGCTGAAAACAACAAGAAAACCTAATCCGCTAATTGGTACCTAGTTTTGTCTCCCTCTCAGCTTGTCCTTCGACAAAGGCCTCCGTCAAGCTGCTTGCTGCCCATTTATCCTTGTCTTTGCAGGTTCTGGACCACACTGTTCCTGCTGTTCGTTTAAGATCGTCCTCCCACCCCTTGTATTGTCTTCCTCTTCGCCTTTTACCGTCCCTGGGGTACCACTCAGTTATTTTTCGTGTCCATTTGTTTTTATTATCTCTCATTATGTGTCCGGCCCAGTCCCATTTCAGTTGTTTTATTAATCTTGATGCGTTTTTGAACTTGGTAAGTTTATTGATTGTCGCTAAGTTAATTTTGTCTTTCAACTTGACTCCTATAACACTTCTTTCGATGCTGTTCTGACAAACTAACTTTAACTTTACCAAGTTCTTTTTCTGTGAGTGACCAAGTCTGACATCCATATGTTAAAATTGGAAGTAAACAGATATTAAAAACTTTTCTTTTATGTGTTATATTTAGGTCTGAATTTTTCATAATTTCTCGTATAGCCCAGTATCTTTTCCAAGTATTAGCTACCCTTCGTCCTATCTCTTTAGTCATGCAGTCTTTAAATGACATTCATATACTCGTTTCCAAAAACCAAATTACCGCACTAGTATAATAAATAACTGTACTATTATTAGGCATTTTGTAGTACGAGCGAAACTTAACTGCGTCTTTGAGGATCGTACATATACTCGCACAGAATAAATAATTATGAGATTATTTAATTAAGACGGCGAACCCCGTTTCCCTTTTGCTCGGCCGCTATCCTAACTCATATGCCATCTCTTTCACACAACACATTATCAGGTGTAATACACGTCAACACTTAACTACACCTAGACAAGCTGATGGAACTAACTTCACACGAAACGCATTTAAATTTTGCACGTACTTTACTTTTAAAAAAAATATAAGTGAATCAATAATGCACCACTCTCCGGTCGATCCCGGACACCCAGACCGTAGTCAAAGCAAATAAATAGTATAACACAATACCTGTATATGCAACTCCAACGGCAAGGGTCTGACGCTGGGGTGGAAGTTGAACGAGCAGTTCGCGTTGCAGCCCAACCACTGGGACACGTCTCGCGCGTCAGCCAGTGGCAAGGAGAGCGCCACCATCCTTATCTGGCGACCTGGTGGAAAGTCATTGCCAAATGGCTTATGTTCAACTAATCATAAAATAAAATAGGTTTCACTGCCAAAAATGCTAAATAATCACCAAAATTGAAACACCATTTAAAGTGGTTTATTTAGGCAGTGATAGCTTGTTTACTCTAAAGTTTTCTACGAGGACACGTCCCCATTCTCCCATTCCGCATATAGCACAAGGTGGTAATCGAATTTAAAAACGAGACGAATTCTTCCTGTTGTCTCACTCTGTTTACATAGGATTTGTATGAAAGAAAAAAATCACTTTATTTTGATATATGATAAACGTTACCATGCGATCATTTTAAGTTTGCACCTGAACCTGATACCAGGTCTCATAGGTTAAGATTTGGTGATCATTTACTATATTTGGTCTTTGAATATAATTTTGAAGTGCAGTCAAGACTAAAACCATTGCAAGTTTTCATTTTCCTTCTTTTTTGGTACATAGTACAATTTTCGTTCTCACAACACAGAATATCGACATGGTTTTTTTCCATTCCCGTATCCAAAAATAATTAAAAGGGGACTCAAAGAACACTAGTTATATATGTATATGTATTTTATATATGTTTATACTAGGTATATGTTTATACTAGGTATGTATAGATACGTGTAAGTTTATGTAGTTAGTGATGTAACAATTATTTTTAATAAGTACTTTTACGTAATAACTTAAATGTACTTGTTTTCCTACTTTCGCTAGACCTCGCTCGCCTTTGTATCTCACCACTATTTTGTAGTTTTATTTGTAAATATTTCGTGTACAATAAATGAAAAAATCCTCACCAATCTGCGATGAGATGTACCGCATCCGCGAGCAGACGACTTCCAAAATGGGGCCCTCCTCGCCCCCCAAAAGCTGGAGGGCGTCCACTATGAACAGGGAGACACTCTGGACACTCTTGCGCACTTTCCATCTGTATGATAGGACAGAGTTACAGTTGTACACGATTTATTGACAGCCTAGTGGTTGAGCGGGCTAAGCCTTTGCCACACTACAACGCAGAGGCCCTGGGTTCGACTCCTGGTGTGGTAAATTTCAGAAACGAATTTACTCCGTTATCTATACTAATATTAGAAAGAGGGGGGGGGGGGGGGGTAATCTCTGGATCTACCGGTCTGATTTGGAAAATCTTTTCAGTGTTAGGTAGCCGATTTATCGAGGAGACCAATAGGACCGTAGCACTAATAAAGAATGTTTCAAAATCGGGATATTTTCTACTTACTTTTTTTTTAACTATTCCACGCGGACGAATTCATAGGCAGAAGCTAGTAATATATAATAAGGAACCTGCAGTCAGTTCAAGGTTTTAGGATCAAACTCAAAAAGTTTCTTGGTGACCACCAAAAATCACTCTTTTTTTAAAATTCGCTCTATTTTATACTTCAAATGTGTTGTATGTCCTAAAAATAAACATGTTTTTTTTTCCTTATTTACTATGGTCTGGGTGTCTGGGATCGCCCCCCGAAGTAGTCTGTAGAGGAACACTTACAAGCCAAAAGGTAGCGTTGTGCAATAATTGAGGTCGCAAACGATTCCCGAAACATATAAAGAATATATACACATTTTCAACGACAATGGATGAACCTAGACCTACTAGGAACACCTATAGCTTCGCTGGAAGATCTTCCTTTGAGAAGGAGGAGCATTCCATCTCGCTCTAGAGTTGGGTAGGACATGATTTGAAAATGAGTTTGTAAGAGTGACCTGACATTTTGTACTGAACCAGTACAATACAATGTACTACTTCAAGTGAGGCGAGGAGATTTGTTTGGTTTGTACCGCGGCAGTACATTTGAAGCGATGAGGCCGGTGAGGCGGCGAGCGTTATTCCCTCACTTGTCCCGTACAAAACGAATTCGGAAATGTTCGTTAAGAATCGGATGTGATCGGCCTCGGTCACCTCATTTTACTAGCAATCACACATGACATGTTGTCCCTCTTTGTCATATGAATATCCGCAGAGGCGTTATTGTACTGTTGCAGCATAAGCCTCGTTCCGTCATTCCTCTTACATGTGAGGCGCGAGTAGTAGCGCGACAAAATATTTGAAGCATTACTTTTTTAGATTATGTACCGTATCGGTACAAATGGATTTTGTATGGGACAATTGTACCGGCTCATACGTGTCCGACGCAACTCTATCTCGCTCCTTCGTATACAAGTCATCATTAAAAATATATTGTATAATACCCACAACACGTGCGAATTTTTTTAACTTGTGGACAAACAAGGTATCTTTTTGTTCTGTGATTATAATTATATTATGGTAACATACAATTTCCATAGACACCCACCTCCTTGATAGCACATCCCACTTGTCAGCGGTCGTGATGATAATCTGTCCCTTGTTCAGTAGTTTATGGTCTGTGGCCGTCTCGCCGGTCAGTTGCACAACCTGCAAAATAAAATTTAAGTTTTTGCTAAGCTGTCTTAGGGAACCCTGAAAAGTTAAGTTACTGAGGAAGTGTCGTATTTTTCTAAAATAGTCCAAAAAAGTTTTGGTCCTTCCATAGCCGGATAAAAATTATACACACCGTCTGTTTGAATTCAGTACCATAGACACCCAAAAAAATATAATAAATCTACCCCGGCAAGCAAGTTATTTTTAATTATCTTTATCTGAAATAGAAGAAAAAAAACTGTACTTCTGTAGCTGGATAAAAATTATACACACCTTCTGATTGAACTCATACCTTAGAAACACTAAAAAGTTAAGTAAAGTTACCCCGGCACGAAAGTTATTTTAATTTTTATTAACTTGCAATAGAAGAAAAATAATTTTGGTCCTTCTCTAGCCGGATAAAAACTGTACACGTACCTTCAGATTGAATTTAATACCACAGAAATCCCAAAAAATACAGTTACCTCGGCAAGCAATTTATTTATTTATTTTTAATATGAAATAGAAAAAAAACTTTTGGTCCTTCGATAGCCGGATAAAAACTGTACACGTACCTTCAGGTTGAACTTGGTGCCGAATTTGTGATACCAGTCGGCGAACACTATGTCGGCCAGGGCGTCCTTGGGCAGCAGATACACGGCGCGCCCCGCGGCGTTGCTCGACAACAGCCTCAGCAACGCGAGCTCGGCTATCACCGACTTCCCGGACCCCGACGGCGCACCCACGAACACGTTATCGTCCGAATTGTACACCGCGTTGAAAACCTACAAATGGAACAGTAATATTGTAAAAATCTGCCAAGTGCGTGTTGATTCAAACACATTCTTTTTGTTGCGAAGCTTAGAAACAGGTATACAGATCACGTAATGTGTTGCTGCTCTCCAAAGGGAACCTGGAACTCAGCCACTAATACGGGAAGAGAACTGAAGGTTGCTATGGCAGTATACTTTAGACCAGGGCTGGTAGCCATCCAGACGAGCAGGTACACCACCTGGCTGTGGGTTGTTTTGTCGCCTTTTACGACCGCTCGGTCGTCCCAAGTACCGTTGGAAGGATAGAGTGGAACTGACCAGACCGTACTTCAAGCCGACAACTGTCAAGATATTGCGCAGGACAGAGGAAAGTGGCGTGCTCTCGTTTCTAGTTAATTAGTTATCTCGCGAGAGCGAATAGCACGCTTCTGCAGGACTGTTATATTTATTCAGGTTTATGGCTTGGCAGCTAGGCCTTTAAGCCAGATCTGAGATTACAATATAGTTTCTTCACTTTCTTTAGCCTATGTATAGCTTAGCTGAACGATTAGCGGTTATCAACTAAAGTCATTCAAGGGAGTCCTCGGGACATCTCGAAAGGCCACATATGACTATACATCGCAACATCTCCTTTCAGTTGCCGCCAAAAAAAACTCTGCAGGACTGTAATAGCACTTATGTTAGCTGTAACGTGGAATAGGGAAGGTGGTAGGGTATTTGCCCGACTGGATGGCTACCACCCCTGGTCCAAAGGATGTCGTCAAAACAACCTTGTGGCGTGTTCCGGCATTAGTGGCCAGGTTGCCGTCTCCAGAGCAGCAGCACATTTGTAGCACCTTTGGTGCTACTAATGTCCATAGGTGACAGTAACCACTTTCCACCACAGTTAGGCCGTGAGCCTGTCTGCTGTGCTTCAGCAATTTTTTTTTAAAAAAGGTGGGATAAGAGGAGGGCAGTGGGAACTCATCATCATCACTCATCACCTCATACCTGTGTCTGGACCGGGTTGAACTGCGGGAAGGTCTCGTTGTAGAGCTCCTCGTATTTGGGGTTCCTCAGGGCCGAGATCGGCAAAGGCTGCAGGTCCAAGAGTTCCGTGGGCGGCAGGTTCTTCTCCGGCAGTATGAGGTGCCGGAAGGACACCGGGAGCTGGGTCTCGGCTGCTATCCACCTGTCAGTATAGCTCACTATATTAACGTCGTCATATCGTAAAAATATTCTTTTCCAATACTTGTTAGACATTTTGAGGTCCACCTTGTGCTCACCTTAGATTTGACCTTGATCCATATTTTAAAGGTCATTTGAGGGTCAACTTGTATTTTTTTTTTCAAAAGGGACATCTATTTTTCCCTGCATAAATGTAAAGACTGGAACATTTTCCATCATACATAGCTTGGTCTTTTCATTTTTTAAGTGAAAATTGGACCAAGGTCAAAAAAACAGAAACCAGAGTGCCACCTATTATATGTATACAGGTTCCAATTGTGAATCTAAACAATCCCGGGACCCATACGAACATACACTAAAAATATCATCAAAATCGGTCCAGGGGTTTAGAAGAAGTCCAGTAACATACACACGAACAAAAGAATTTTATATATTAAAATATTGTTACCAGTTTAGCGGGACTCGAATTAAAATGCCGTTGGAACTATTATAGAGTTTATTAGAACTATACAAACACGTATAACAGGTACAAATATAACCGAACACGACAAATCCAACCATAATGCACAAGGTCGTAATTCAATAAAACACGCAAAATACGTCACTTTAGGTTCCCCATTGTATACACGTCACGCCTTGATCCTCGTTGTCGCTCAACTGCCTCCTCTATCCATCAGGCCGTCGTTTTATCTTTCACAAATGCAAAAGAATCCGCAACACCTGGCTAATAATGCTAATGAGCGAGTACTGTGCACAGTAGGCTATTCTCCACAATTAGTAGAATCGTATGCCAATAATTAAATGAACAAAAGAAGACGAGCATAAAAGGATTTGCCGACAGGTAATAAAATCCGCTTCTATACATCTGTATGTGGAAATTGTCTTTGTCGAAAACTATAGTAGAATTATTTTCTCCGTGCAGTTTGGCCATAAATTAAACTCGGCCTCAGCCCCGCTAAGGCGGTGAGCATGTTGCGCGGGCGCAACGCCATTCTCGATAAAAACTCACTCTTATCAAAGAAAGATTATCATTCTTATAAAAATCATTATTATCTTTTTTGCTGTTAATTTTAAAGCTTGTTACATTCTAAACTTTTGTACTTATAGTTTTTTAATACATAGATACCTAATTAATAATATATTTTAAATCATTATTATTCTTATTTCAATAAATACATTGTTTTATCTATTTTTTTCTTTCATTTATATCACTAACCCACAAAATGACAAAACTAAATACACTATCTATAACGCTTATCGACAACAATTATGCATATCACTATAAAGCCCGTGAGTGGAAGAGAGTGCGAAATACTCGCTTCACTGCTCCGATTATTTATGACCCAAACTGCACGGAGAAAATAATTCTACTATAGGTCGTAGCAATATATTAAGAAAAATATTACTCACCTATCAGAAACCACCCTCAAGAAGTATTGCGGTGGCAAGGGCTCGAATATGGGCACGAACAGTTTCACCTGATGCTCGTCCTTGCAGTACTTCTCCTTCAGGAGGAAGTACTCGTGATGGAGGACAGTCTCCGAGTCCACGTCTTCCACCAGGATCCAGAAGGCTTCCGATTGGCCGTGGATCTGAAGGGAGTTGGAGAAAACTATTTTGTACTTTCAGTGGGGTTGTTGAAAAGCTTTGCACTTTTATGAAGGTTCAGAGGTTATGAAGAGGTTTGTATATCACGGGGTTGAAGAAGAGCTTTATATTTAAGATTGAAGAAATCTTTGTATTCCTCAGGGTTCAATAACTCCTTTATACTATAGAAGGTTTGGGAGACGTTCTGAAGTTTAGGGATTGCAAAAAAGCTTTTAAATTCTCGGGGTTCAATAACTCCTTTATACTATAGAAGGTTCGGGAGAGGTTCTGAAGTTTAGGGATTGCAAAAAAGCTTTTTAATTCTCGGGGTTCAATAACTCCTTTATACTATAGAAGGTTCGGGAGAGGTTCTGAAGTTTAGGGATTGCAAAAAAGCTTTTCAATTCTCGGGGTTCAATAACTCCTTTATACTATAGAAGGTTCGGGAGAGGTTCTGAAGTTTAGGGATTGCAAAAAAGCTTTTTAATTCTCGGGGTTCAATAACTCCTTTATACTATAGAAGGTTCGGGAGAGGTTCTGAAGTTTAGGGATTGCAAAAAAGCTTTTCAATTCTCGGGGTTCAATAACTCCTTTATACTATAGAAGGTTCGGGAGAGGTTCTGAAGTTTAGGGATTGCAAAAAAGCTTTTTAATTCTCGGGGTTCAATAACTCCTTTATACTATAGAAGGTTCGGGAGAGGTTCTGAAGTTTAGGGATTGCAAAAAAGCTTTTCAATTCTCGGGGTTCAATAACTCCTTTATACTATAGAAGGTTCGGGAGAGGTTCTGAAGTTTAGGGATTGCAAAAAAGCTTTTTAATTCTCGGGGTTCAATAACTCCTTTATACTATAGAAGGTTCGGGAGAGGTTCTGAAGTTTAGGGATTGCAAAAAAGCTTTTCAATTCTCGGGGTTCAATAACTCCTTTATACTATAGAAGGTTCGGGAGAGGTTCTGAAGTTTAGGGATTGCAAAAAAGCTTTTTAATTCTCGGGGTTCAATAACTCCTTTATACTATAGAAGGTTCGGGAGAGGTTCTGAAGTTTAGGGATTGCAAAAAAGCTTTTCAATTCTCGGGGTTCAATAACTCCTTTATACTATAGAAGGTTCGGGAGAGGTTCTGAAGTTTAGGGATTGCAAAAAAGCTTTTTAATTCTCGGGGTTCAATAACTCCTTTATACTATAGAAGGTTCGGGAGAGGTTCTGAAGTTTAGGGATTGCAAAAAAGCTTTTCAATTCTCGGGGTTCAATAACTCCTTTATACTATAGAAGGTTCGGGAGAGGTTCTGAAGTTTAGGGATTGCAAAAAAGCTTTTTAATTCTCGGGGTTCAATAACTCCTTTATACTATAGAAGGTTCGGGAGAGGTTCTGAAGTTTAGGGATTGCAAAAAAGCTTTTCAATTCTCGGGGTTCAATAACTCCTTTATACTATAGAAGGTTCGGGAGAGGTTCTGAAGTTTAGGGATTGCAAAAAAGCTTTTTAATTCTCGGGGTTCAATAACTCCTTTATACTATAGAAGGTTCGGGAGAGGTTCTGAAGTTTAGGGATTGCAAAAAAGCTTTTCAATTCTCGGGGTTCAATAACTCCTTTATACTATAGAAGGTTCGGGAGAGGTTCTGAAGTTTAGGGATTGCAAAAAAGCTTTTTAATTCTCGGGGTTCAATAACTCCTTTATACTATAGAAGGTTCGGGAGAGGTTCTGAAGTTTAGGGATTGCAAAAAAGCTTTTCAATTCTCGGGGTTCAATAACTCCTTTATACTATAGAAGGTTCGGGAGAGGTTCTGAAGTTTAGGGATTGCAAAAAAGCTTTTTAATTCTCGGGGTTCAATAACTCCTTTATACTATAGAAGGTTCGGGAGAGGTTCTGAAGTTTAGGGATTGCAAAAAAGCTTTTCAATTCTCGGGGTTCAATAACTCCTTTATACTATAGAAGGTTCGGGAGAGGTTCTGAAGTTTAGGGATTGCAAAAAAGCTTTTTAATTCTCGGGGTTCAATAACTCCTTTATACTATAGAAGGTTCGGGAGAGGTTCTGAAGTTTAGGGATTGCAAAAAAGCTTTTTAATTCTCGGGGTTCAATAACTCCTTTATACTATAGAAGGTTCGGGAGAGGTTCTGAAGTTTAGGGATTGCAAAAAAGCTTTTCAATTCTCGGGGTTCAATAACTCCTTTATACTATAGAAGGTTCGGGAGAGGTTCTGAAGTTTAGGGATTGCAAAAAAGCTTTTTAATTCTCGGGGTTCAATAACTCCTTTATACTATAGAAGGTTTGGGAGAGGTTCTGAAGTTTAGGGATTGCAAAAAAGCTTTTCAATTCTCGGGGTTCAATAACTCCTTTATACTATAGAAGGTTCGGGAGAGGTTCTGAAGTTTAGGGATTGCAAAAAAGCTTTTTAATTCTCGGGGTTCAATAACTCCTTTATACTATAGAAGGTTTGGCAGAGGTTCTGAAGTTTAGGGATTGCAAAAAAGCTTTTTAATTCTCGGGGTTCAATAACTCCTTTATACTATAGAAGGTTCGGGAGAGGTTCTGAAGTTTAGGGATTGCAAAAAAGCTTTTTAATTCTCGGGGTTCAATAAAAGTTTCGTACTCTACGATTATTCGAGAAAGACTTTGGAATACAGGAACGAAAGAAAAACTTTGTTCTTTGTAAATAAAGCTACAAAGGACAAAGAAGTTAGTTAGTACTTTAAAGAGGAAAACGAAGTTTCTGCAATAGGGGTTTGAACAAAAGCTTATAATGTTAAAAATAGTTCGAGAATCGGACTGAAAATAAGCTTTGTAAGTAAAAGAAGAAGCTTTTATTCATCCCTAAGAAGTCTTAGGGATGAATAAAAGCTTTACACTTTAGTGGGTACGAGAAAGGCTCTGTACTTTAGGGATCAAAGAAAAGTTTTGTACTTAAACGGCCTTAATATAATCCTATTTATAAGATTCAAGGCTCTCTACTTTTGGTGGGGTTGGAGAACAGATCGTGCTATCGGAGGAGTCGAACAAAAGACTTTGTACTTGGGAGTTAGCGAGATAGAAGAGAGAGAGAGATATGGAAAGAACTACCCGCCGCGGTTTTCTTTCTGCGCTATGACATGGGATACTTTAAGGGCGTTATAAAATTTCTTAGAGGTCGGCAGCGCGTTGGCGACACCCCTGGTTTTGCAAACGTCCATAGGCGACGTCTGTCTGTTTGCCTGCTTCAGGCTATAGAAAAAAAACAAAGAAAAAAGACGTAATCTTTTTTTCTTATTTCAAGAGCAAGAAGTGTAAATATATTAGCAAATAGTGACATAATCACAACAATGTAAATGCTCTATGAGTAATTCACAGGTCAGAAGTTACGATGAGTCAAACATTACAAAATTTTGAGATAAAAACACAAGAGACAACCATATTAATATTATGAATGAATGAAAACTCTTTATTGTTCATCATAAGTTAAACCTAGACATTTAATATACTTAAATACATTTCCATTAGAACAATGGGCGGCCTTATCGGTTATAGCGATCTCTTCCAGGCAACCCGGTGTCTAAGGAGACATAACATTAAAAAATAAAAAATTTGGTGCTTTAACTCAATTAAACTAATTCAATCGTAATGAAAAGAAAAAATAAAAAACACAATAATAAAGTAATATAAATATACATAATAAAAATAAATTATCCCTCCTATAATAATATTATAAATGTGAATGTAAGTTTGTTACGCTTTCACGCGAAAACTACTGAACCGATCATCATGAAACTTTGTACACATATTCTTGGAGGTATTAGAAGTAACATAATGGAAAAAAAAATCCACGCGGACGAAGTCGCGGGCAGAAGCTAGTTACAATATACATATACATATACTTACATGCGAAATAATAATAGAATACCATATCGCGGGCTTCAAGCCAGAGGGGCGTATAAGCAAAAACCAACTTTTCAGGAGATACAAAAAACTTAATAAGTTTTTTTCAATGTATTCAATGTCTGTCTATGAAAGTACTTCTAGTATTGTAGTAGTAGTATTGTAGTACATATACTACTTGAAGCCCGCGATATACTGCAACAAATTTTATTGCATGGTCAAATAATGGTCAGTGATCAAGTGTTTGAATGTACAAATGTATGTAGCTTGTCTGATATTGTGAATATTGAAACTAATTAAATCTAACCCTACCTTCTCGTCCCAGTGGAAGTCGGGCGTGATGGTAAGCTCGACCCTCAACGTGCTCCTGGTGATGGGCTGGATGTGGGTCGCGAGCTCCAGCTTCGGGAACTGGTGCACGTACTTGTGGATCATCTTGCCAAGTTTGGGAGCTCTCACCAGCTCGCCTATCTCGTTGGGGCCCAGTTCGTACAACTTCTCCCAGGGGAAGTTCTTCTTCTCCAGTTTCTTGACGACCTATTGCAGTAATTACGAGTACAGTTGTTGTGAGGTCCAAGTTTCTGCCTGAATTATTCACTGGTACACAGAGGTCCTGAATTTGAAATGCGTGCCAATGGTCTCAAAACGGGGGATGCCAAAGACCGCGCGAAGTGGAGTAGAAATAGTAGGAAAGCGGACCCTGGGCGTCGGAGTGAACGCTTCGAACGCAACCGGGATTTAACGCTCGGATGATGATGATGACACAGAGGTCCTGAATCTAATAAATCAACGGCAGTCAAACACCCATCGTATTATACTGATGATAATCAAGTTACGCTAGTGGTATGGGTATACAGCGGACCAATCTGGGGTAATTCCAGACGCCCAGACCAGAGTAAACAAAGGAAAGTTTGACATTAGCGTGCCAGGAATCGAACCCGGAACCTCCGCAATACAATGAGATAGTCCGGCAAAGGCTCAGCCCAAACAACCAAAGGTGCTACAAATGCGTTGCTGTTCTCTTAAGGGAGATTGGAACCTGGTCACTAATGCCGGAACACAACTCAAGGTTGTTATGGCGACATGCTTTAGACCAGGGGTGGTAGCCATCCAGTCGGGCAAATACCCTACCACCTGGCTGTGGGTTGTTTTGTCGCCTCTTACGACAGGCCGCCCCAACGCAGGAAATCTCTTTTTCAGTCTACCATCACTCTCATCCACCAATCTCCAGTTACACATTCTTTCATTCACATGATTTTCATCCCTCCTCTTTAGCAACCTTTTGAATAAATATATATAATTCACAAAACAAGACACTCACCTCCTCTGGCATCTTCCTGAACTGCCTTAGAGGCGACATAGACTGCCACATGCGTCTGTCGACCATTTTGCACAGCGCCAACGTCTTGTCAACCAATTGGGCCCAACCTTGAAGAGAATATACATACATACTATATTAAAAGATGAATTACAAAGCAAACTAATCATTAGATACCCGAAAGTTACTCTTATATGATTTTCCTGAAATCTTTATATATTGTTACGACCGACAAAAACCAATTCACACCTGCTTGTCCATATTTCAAACAAATAAAAATCTTTGACTTTGGGTGAAACGCCTATTTAGGCACTCGAACTACTAGCGCCCTCGCTACACTCGAGCGCCAAACCATCTCATGTCTAAAGAGGTCAATTTCGCCTCCCGTGTAAAAACCTACTCTTAATATTGTTACGACCGACAAAGACCAATTCACACCTGCAGTTTATTACCTTCCCGCATTTGGATTTGTTTTGTTAACTTTGTGTTTAAAATTTGTAATTAGAAAAAGAGCCCATTGTGTATTGTAATCTTTTATGGTAGTCATTAGCCAGGTGCGAGTCTTGGAAATTCAGTCCACGCGATCGAGTATTGTGTCGAGATATATTGTATTTGTACAGTATAAAGCAATGCCCCAATGGAGAGACGGCCAGTCAAGCGATAACCACAAGCGTGGAAAAACGTGTTTACATTCGATAATCTATATAGTAACGGACTTTGCGCGTGTTATTGTGTCTTGCATCACGTTAGCACTAGTTGTGTTCAGTTATATTTGTATCTGTGTTATACGTGTTTGTATAGTTCTAATGAGTAATTCTAACTGCATTTTAATTAGAGGCCTGCAACTCGTAACAATATCAATATTTACTATCTACAATAGCATATGTTATCACCTGCCTATTTTTCCGTGAAATTGGCCGAATCAATGCCAAAGGTGTTGGAATCAGAACCAGTGATACCAACAGAGCTGAATGCACTCACCTCTATGCAGGACGATCTCGAAGATGGCCCTCAGCAGCCTGGCGGCCGACTGGGTGACGTACACCATGTCGGCCATGAGGGCGAACCCCTCCAGCTTCAACTGGGATATATACGCTTGGAGCAACACATTGATCTTCGCGGAAGGCTCTTCTATGCTCTCTTTTATCGGGATCGGGACCTGAGAGAAGACAAACGCAAATATACAGGGTGCTAACGCGATCTGTCGGTGAACTTCATCCTCCCCCCAAAAGTGTTGTTTTCAAACAAAATGTGACGAAGTGTGACTTCTTTGTGTGACGAGGGGTGGGAGGAGTCCTAAATATCGTGACGTCACATTACAAAATTTAATATATATTTTAACCGACTTCAAAAAAGAGGAGTTTCTCAACTTGATTGGTATTTTTTTTTTACGTATGTACACGTACACCGATCACGCTGAGATTTATGATCCGATTTACGTGATTCTTCTTTAGTTTGATGCGGAACAGTTGCCATTTGGTCTCTATTTTGTTAGTCATTACGGTGGTGTCATTTTTGTTTCATTATTGACCTGATTGGACCCGCTGTCACATATCACACGCTAACGAGCCTCTAACTTCAACGCGCGCGCACCAGTTATAAATATATTATTGTAATAACCAAGCAATAAATCATTATCAATATACGCGCTCATCATTCTTACTTAATTAATCAAATACAGTCCACGACACAAACCGGAGTCTCAACTGACTCAGGCCTTTACAGATTTAAATGGGCTTTTCAAATAATTTTCGTTTAATTATAATTTATTGTATGACCCAATTTATATCTTTATTATATAAATTATATTTTAGTGAAAACTTTATTGATATGTGTATTAATTTTGTGTGCTATATTTAATAATATATAATAATAATTATTGTACATTTCCCAAACTAATTAAATTAATAAACAAATTTCACCAGCTGTGACAAGGCCCCCTCCTTATCACAGCTCGTTAAAAAATAAGGAAATAGTTCAGTGACAAAGTCTTACTTTTAAGAAGCTAAAGAGACTCACCCTTTCCATCAGCTTATGCAACTCCAGCTTCTCCTCCTCCCTAACGGCTATGTGCTTGAACTCTCCGGAGAGCGAGAACACCCTGAACAGTTCGATCTCCCCCAGAGTGGGTTTCAGCAGTTGGTTGTAAGTCTGCATGGTCTCGTATGTGCAGTAGAAATGCGACGCTATACGACCCAACTCGGTCGGTTGGAAATGGCCCGATTTACGCTCGTATTTGATCAGGCCCGCCCTGGAAATGAATTACACAATATGACATATTGTTACGGATTTGTAGGGTATAAATATAAAAATGCTGTTGGAATCATAATACAAACAAAACCAAACCGTAGGGCAGAAACTGTGCACTTGGTAACGCCTCGTTTGCAGTCAGAACACGACTGGTGCATTTCGCATGACCGACCTTCAACCATTTGGAAATTAGACATGGCCTCCTAGCAAAATGGCGCCCACTGGTTCTTGAAATCGTTAAATGGTCAGCATAATGGCTTCCGAGAATTCGCATGAAATACCAACAGAGGAAAGAAGGTTTTATAACGTCTTACGGTGGCGTGAACAGAGAGAATAGCGCGAACAATAGATCACTCAAATTCAAAGGGGCTAATAAAACGTCTGCAAGGGCCGGTTTGCACAAATTGTAGAAACTATCGCAATGGAATTTTACTTTCAATATCTTCACGACGCCAAGACATTGAAATAGCATAATTGGACCCCAGGACTTAAACGTTAATAGTGGAAAAATATCCGGGTAGCTGGCACCATCACATGGTATCAGTTTACCGCTGGTCTTTACAAAGATAACAATGGTAGGCAACCAAATCCTCCTTTAAATAAAAATTCGATAAATATATAGAATTTGACATGCTCAATTTAGACCTGGTTTTAGTTTCTTGCTATCACGTATATATTTTTTTCATATTTCGCTCCTAAGTGAATATTTTTTTGTGCAAAACTTTTTTCTTATCATGTCAGTAGATTTAATTTTCTTTTCGACAAATCTTTAAGCAATATAATATTGTTACGACCTGAATGCCGACAAAAGACAAATTCACACCTGCGTCTGTAGAAACACATTTTATTACCCTTTTGGCATATTTAGAGAAACGATACGAATGGTAAATGCTCAGAATTATATGTTACTTCATTCGCCACAAAATTACAATAGAATACATAAACATAGAGAAAACTACTGAAATTAGTTTATTAATCAATTAGACATATAATTTTGATGATTTTAAATGTTTTCGAAGGAATGAAATGAGCTATTGTCATAATAATTCAATGTTCATTTTGTATGGTAAGCAAAAAAAGCGCTTTATTTAAAACAAAAAAAATTGTCGTGTTACAAAGTTTTTAATACTATATTTATATTCATAAGTGTCGAAATTATAAAAAAAAAATAGTTACAAGGAGTGAATTTTCATATTTTTTTGCCGACCAGTGTAATTTTACCCAAAAACATTATAAAATAAAAAGAACAGCTATTAACTAGTGAGCGAGTTGATGGACAACATGTCCGTGGCTACTTCGTGAGCAACCGCTGTTTAGTTGGTTGTTACAACAGCTATCTCCACTAAAAATAGAGTATTCAGTGATGAAACTTACTTGTCGAGCAGGTTCGCAGCTGTGTGTATTAAATCAGCCCTATGCAACTCCAACAGATTGTCCTCCTCCATTTTCTCGG
Organism: Dendrolimus pini; assembly: GCA_949752895.1. Taxonomy (NCBI): domain Eukaryota; kingdom Metazoa; phylum Arthropoda; class Insecta; order Lepidoptera; family Lasiocampidae; genus Dendrolimus; species Dendrolimus pini. The sequence goes on from OX457153.1 coordinate 9,220,117, forward strand.
GACTGATCCCGTACAGTGCCGGCTGTCTTAACATCCTTATGTACAGATAAGTGTAGCCTGAAAAAAAAAATATAATTAGCGGAAACGTTTCCTAACGACATCCATGCATTGACAAGTCCCTCCAGAAGATGACTACTTGTACACTACATAAATTAACTACATGACACCTCAGAAATTAACTATACAATCCTTGATAAATAGTTTACTGGACCCTAATACGCGTTAGAAAATGAATGCAGAACCCTACAGAATTTGGATTACAGGGCCCTCCAGAAATGAACTAATATTATCCTATTATCCTTCAGAAATTGAACTGCAGGACTGTTCTTAAACCTTACTTAATGTCATAGAGAAAATGTTAATATGGAATACTAATTTGAAAACTGTCTTCAATAAAAAAAAAACAACTTAGAGCACTTTCATTAAAAGCTTTTCCAACAAGAACCTTTTAAAAATCGACTACAGGACCCTTCAAGAATTAGACTACAGGACCCTCCCAAAATTGACTACAGGTCCCTTCAAGAATTAGACTACAGGACCCTCCCAAAATTGACTACAGGACCCTCCCAAAATTGACTACAGGTCCCTTCAGAAAATAGCTATAAGTCCCCTCAGAAATTGGACTACACGACCCTCCATAAATTGACTACAGGACAGGCCACTTCAGAAAATAATTACAAGGGTCCTCAAACATTGGACTACAGGACCCTCCCAAAATTGACTACAGGTCCCTTCCGAAATTAGCCATAGGTCCCTTCAGAAATTGGACTAAGGACCCACCTTAAATTGACTACAGGTCACTTCAGAAAATAATTACAAGGTTCCTCAAACATTGGACTACAGGACCCTCCCAAAATTGACTACAGGTCCCTTCCGGAATTAGCTATAGGTCCCTTCAGAAATTGGACTAAGGACTCACCTTAAATTGACTACAGGTCAGTTCAGAAAATAATTACATGGGTCCTCAGACATTGGACTACAGGGCACTCCTACAATTGACTACAGGTCCTTCAGAAAATAACCACAGGACCCCTCAAAAATTGGACTACAGGACCCTAACAAAAGTGACTACAGGTCATTCAGAAATTGACTGGCACTCACCCAACCATGTGACAGCATCCCTGACACTCTGGATCGTGCCGAGTACAACCTCAGCGTTGAGCATGTCCGGCAGTTTGCCCACCAGCTGGGACTCGATGGGCAACTGCTGGTTCAGCAACGAGAGATAGTACTGCAGCTCCGAGTGATTCGTTATGAGGATACCTGTGGGATACAGAACAAAACATCCAATCAATTTTTGACAAAAACTTAAAAACTCCTGAAGTTGGCAACAAGATACATAGCCCAGCTGATGGAAAGTGATCAACATCCTCTATGGATGTTCGTTACAATAGAGGCAATGTCAACGCATTGCCAAAGCATATGACAGGGGCGAGGGTATGAAATAGGAGGAGAATGGGATAGAGAGGATAGGATAGGAGAGGAGCTGCGTTGTGTTCTCGGAATCGCGTCGAATATAAAGATTCAAGGGGACAGATGTGACTTTATGTAGCTCCCTGATATTCCTCTTTGAGTCAATATCGTCAAGACTGTAGGAAGTTCAGTAGTTCAGTAGACAGGCAGACCGCCCACCTGACGGAAAGCGGTCACCATCGCCCATGCACATTTGTTACACCATAGGTGCCACCAATGTTCTGCCGATCTCCAATGGGAGACTGGAACCTGTACACGAAATTATCAAAGGTGGTATACTCTAGACCAGGAGTGAAAGCGTAAGTGTGTGTGTGTCAAGTTTACCTTCGCCCTTGGTGTCGTACTGCGGTCTTCCAGCCCTCCCGAGCATCTGGAGCACGTCGAGCGCGCCCAGCTCCGTCCAGCGGCCCTTCTCCGGGGAGTACACCTGGGTGCCCTTCACTATCACCGTGTGGGCGGGGAGGTTCACCCCCCAGGCCAGGGTGGCCGTCGACACCAGCACCTGGCGACAGACACTAATATACAACAACAGCCCAAAAACTTGTCGATAGGCTCGGGCCTCTCCACTATTGTCCAAGGCAGACTGGCAGGTCTGACACATCGGTTATCGCGGTGTGTTGGTTTCATCACGATGGTTTCCTTCACCGTTGTTAGCACGTAGTGATTGTAACAATAAGTCCAGAAAACTGCTTAATTACGCTAGCAGGGCTTATGAAAGACACTATTATAATGGAGGCACACTTGCCCCACAAAGGGAGATATTCTGGACAGCATGTATGGGTCCGGCAACTTTGTATGCAACACTGCCATGGTCCGCGGTCCATGGTCCACATTGACGTTTCGGGGAACACATTTTTGATTTTGTTTTATCATGGTTTGAGTTCACGTTTAATAGTTATCTCAGCTGATGTTAAGTGAAGATGCAATCTAGGATGGAGCACGCTCACCCAGGAGATACCTATTCACTCATGACATGAAGACATACTCCGGAAAATTCTTCAGCTGTGCGCAAAGAAAAGCTAGAAGCAAAACAAAACGGAAAGAGAGGTTTAAGGGCAGCAGAGACATTGAATTGAATTGATACATCTGCTATATGTTAGTGATGCCCACGTCTTTTCATATTGATCCTCATACATCCCGCATACTATGGACCACGGACCATGGGTGCGTCACACTCGTTTGCACTTGCCGAACATTACAAACAGGCACATACCTGAATATGCCTATCGGCGAAGAGGTCCTCGACCAGGGTCCTGTCCACCCTGCTCATGCCGGCGTGGTGGATCGCGAACCCGTACGGCAGCAGCTCGCGGAGCTCGGGGTTCTTCACCTGCTCCGCTTCGGTCCTCAGCACCTCCATGCTGGCCGAACCCTCCCTGATGATGGAGAGAAATCCCGTCAGGTGTCTGTGACTCCACACAGTGAACAACAGGTCGAGAAAGTGGAGCTAACGAAGGTCTATCAACTACACATTGTTAAAGGAGAATGCCCATGAATGGGCCCCCCGTCTAAAATAGTAGTAGTCAAAATGAAACTTCTGCAATCAACATTAAATTCAAAAGTTTTTAATCAAAATAATGTTACGTCCTAGACGCCGACAAAGACAAATTCACACCTGCATACCTGTAGAAACGCGTTTTATTGCCTTTCGGCATTTGGACTACTTTTGTTTACTTTGTGTTTAAAAATTGTGATAAAAAAACAGCCTATTGTTGTATTGTGATCACTGCCAGGTGTCTCGGATTTAAAGAATTCGAGGAAATTCGGTCCACGCGGCCGGATAGACATATTGCATCTGTACAGTATAAAGCAAAGCCCCAACGGAGGTATGAGACAGTCGAGCGATAACCACAAGCGAAGCAAGACTTGTGTACATTCGGTAATCTATTTAGTGACGGACTTTGCGCGTGTTGTCGAATTATGATCTTCTGCATTATGTTTGGATTTGTTGTGTTCGGTTATATTTGTACCCGTGTTATACTTGTTTGTAAAGTTCTAATAAACTCTAGATTCCAACGGCATTTTAATTCGAGTCCTGCAACGCGTAACAATAAGTTCCACTGGAGAACACTTTTTGAAGGTCATACACACAGGTTAAAATTTAATTTTATTCCTAGTCTATGTACACCGCTTCAAACGTGTTATTGCTGTTAAGGAGGAGCGACAAGAAAGTCCTTAGCAACGGGGTCTAGCTGAAAAATGTTTTTCTTTATATTTCTTATTGTTTATATCTCAAGTTCTTTTTTTTATAAGATTTATACATAAGTATGTTACAGAATCACTTTTCGAAGAATTAATGGAGTTGTAGCAAACAGTGCATATTCAGTAAAACAGAGACACAATAAATGTAAAGAAAAATATTACTATAGTTATAATAATTATAAAAACGTTATACAAAATATAGTATGAGAAGGATGGAGCGAGCTGCTATATAAATGACGTTTTGTCATTTAAGTATTCTTCATTAGTGTAGTATCCCTTCTTAAGCCAGATACTTTTTAATTTGGTTTCAAATTTAGCGAAGGGCAGATGTAACATTTCACTCGGAATGTTATTGAAGAAGCGTATACCAACCCCCAAGAAAGAGGACAATACTTTTTGTAATCTAAACGATGGCAATATCAGTTTAACACAATGCCTGGTGTTGAAATCGTGAACATCCTTATACTGCTTGTAGGCACTCAAATTATTACCAATATAAATTATATCATTACAAATATATCTAATATAGAAAATTCTCGTGTCGCGGTGTTTGTAGTTTAAAACTCCTCTGAAACGGCTTGACCGATTCTCATGAAATTTTGTGTGCATATTGGCTAGGTTTGAAAATCGGACATCTATTTTTCATCCCCCTAAATGTTAAGGGTAGTCCAACCCTAAATATATTTTTTTAATTTTTAGATTATTTTTTTATTTTTTTTATGATACAGCATTAAAAATTACATACAAACCTAAATTTTCAACCCTCTACGATCTTGAACTCTTATTTTTTATTTGTTAATTATAAACTTTAATGCTGTCGACATATCGATTGAAGCTTTTCCGGGCAGGACGACGTCTGCCGGGACAGCTAGTATGAATATAATATTTAAAAAATAACTTTATTTTACCTCAAGAACTGTCCGAGCGTGTCCTTCTCCAGGCACATGTCCCGGATGGCGCGCGCAGTCTTACCGGTTTCCTTCCGCGAATGGACGAACACCAGTATCTAGAAAATAAAAGCTTATTTTTAAATATGCACAGCACGGATATGAGTGTGTAGCTATGCTGTGTTTGCAAATGTCCATGCTGTGTTTGCACATGTCCATGCTGTCTTTGCACATGTCCATGCTTTCTTTGCACATGTCCGTGCTGTGTTTGCACATGTCCATGCTATGTTTCCACATGTCCATGCTGTGTTTGAATATGCCCATGCTGTGTTTGCACATGTCCATGCCATGTTTGCAAATGTCCATGGTGTGTTTGCCTATATAGATTATTGTGTTAACCTATGCACCTATTTAATAACCACTGTATGCTAAAATTATGTAAAAATTTGTATTCAGTTTCGAAGAGCAAATAAAATATTGATATTTCGTTTAAAAAAAAATGTTTGAAGCCGGCAAACAGACGGATGGCGCACCTGATGGAAAGTTACCGTCGCCCATGGACGTGTGCAGCCCCCTGCTGCACGTAGACGGGATAGGAGGAGTGACAAAGGACGAATGGGATAGAGAGATAGTAGGTGTAGGATAGAATAGAGATCATGAGATAGAATAGGATGTGAACATGGATAAAAAATAGGGAAAGTGGTGCACTGAAAGTCTCACTCGTCGTACGAAACATTTTAGCCAAGCCATATTAGTCCAAGACTTAATCGTTTTACGCCGATATTCTGTAAAAGCGTTAACCAAGACCACCACATGCTACATTCTTGACATAGATCTCCTGTTTCATCTATTTTTGTATGATGATTCAGAGTGTAATGGTATTTTTCTATGTCTATATGCAACAGTTAACGAAATTACTTAATAATTTAAAAGAAATACCTGATTCCTTCCAGCATGCTCCATTGTCTTCTCGTAAACAATATCGTTCATGACTTGGAATCGCTTCAGCGCCTTCTTCTCCGTCACTCCAATGTACTGCTGTTCTAACGCCACTGGCCTTGAAATTGCAAACAATATACATATTACAAATAACACCATATAAGTAGGAAGTCTGAAATGAGCAGCAGTAAAAGGTTTAATATATTATATGTATAACTGTGTGTTTGTGCACATGAATGTGTGTTTGTGTACATAACTGTGTGTTTGTGCACATGAATGTGTGTTTGTGCACATGAATGTGTATTGTGCACATGAATGTGTGTTTGTGTGCATAACTGTGTGTTTGTGTGCATAACTATGTGTTGGTGTGCATAACAGCGTGTTTGTGTGAATGACGAGTGCGTTTGTGTGCATGAGTATGCACTAAGTATTTGTGTGAATGTATTGTTGCCTGTTTGTATTACATACTCTTTACAAAATAGATACAAGCATAATACACTTTTAAGGCGGAAGATATGATTTCTGTGATATACGAACCTATAGTGTATTTTTAAACGGGCGAATCCTCGCGAAATGCTCTAGGTTATTAGAAAACATGATTAAATCTATAATGTTTAATAAGTAAACAGATAATATTTTAGTTCTTTTTAAACATCATAGTGGCAACACCAAGTATTTTTCTTTTTGATATTTCTAATCTAGAGTATCCTCTTCCGGCGAAGCCATTGTACTAAAATTGCTATGTAACATTAAAAAGTGTAAAAACCGTGTGACAGAGAATTTAATATCTAAATAAACATTTTCCTTTCATTAACGTACAGAATGTAAACAGTATACAAAAACTACATATACCAAAACGAGTGAAACACTTACCTAAACGAATTATCGAAATAGAAAAGGCCGTTCTCAGGTTTGACCCTCAAGAACGCCGCCACATCGGTGAAGTTGGGCAACGTGGCCGAGAGCCCGACGAGGCGTACCTGTATACGAAAAACATTAAATTAAAAAAAAAACCAGCTAAGTGCTTGTCAATGCATAGTAAAGATTCTAACGTGACCAACGGTCCGTATTATCGCCGTTTGCCTACGGCATTCCGTAATAATCATTATAATCATTAATTAATAATTCATCATAATACGGTACATGACAGTATGAAAAATATAGGCTGATTTTAATATATATCGTAGATTACGATCTAAATATGACAAAAATAAATTGTTTTAACTTAAATATTATATATTAATTGATATTTTTGAGAAATAAAATTGTTAAATTGCAGCCATTAGCCACGTGACAATGAACGCCGAACAGAGCGTGTGACGTCATAGTGTGCAAAACACAAGAAGTTATCTATGACTCTCAGATAACACTTCAACGAAACAGATGTTTGTTTTGCACGCTGTGACGTCATGCGAGACGCCATGACAGCATGACGCGTTTTTGTGACGAAATGTCAAAATATTTATAAAATTGCTAAATTAAATATGTTAATGTTGTTTTTTTGCTGAAATATTAATATTTTGGCTAAAATAGACCATAAGGCTCAAAATAAACCTGTTTCTCAAAAATTGTCAACTATCGAATTCCTTTACTGGTCATTTACCAGTAAAGGAATTATTGGAAAGTGCGTCATACCTCTAATGATGGGGTTTCACCTTGGATAATGTTACAGATGAAGGCTGTTCCACGCAGACGTGGCGATGGGTGTGCGTTATTTGTAACGCGATATTGTTTTTAATATATTTAATATGTCTACCTTGGACAGAAGATACAGGTAGGCAGGCACAACAGACACAATTTCAGGGCCACCTGGTGTCAAGCAGCAGCCCCGGCTGTGTCTGGAAGACGGGACGCTGCCAAAGTGTGGACACAAGTTGCGTCCCATCTTCCATGGCACCACCGACATCCCGTCTGGTCTCTTGCCATCGTCGCGGCACAGCCCATTGTTCAAGAACAGTTGCTGGTGCCCCGGCGGTGACAAGAGACCGACGGATAATGTCGGTCGCAACTGTACTTAACTCGCAACTTAACTAATGTAAATTAGGATTAAGTCACTTATAAAATTCACACATGTGAACTTGCCATTATTAGAAGTCTAAAAGACAAGCGCCTTTTGAAATACGTGATAAGACCACGAGACATTTTTTGAGGAACTTCGATGAGGAAGCCGATACGAGGATTCAGTTGGGCTGGGCGGCATTCGGTAAACTTCATCAAGTCTTCTCGTCGACCAACATCCCGTAATGCTTGAAGACGAAAGTCTTCGAGCAGTGCGTCCTCCCCGGCCTGACCTACGGGGCCGAGACATGGACACCAACGGCAGGATTGGTCCACAAGTTCCAAGTCGCTCAACGGGCTATGGAGCGACCTATGTTGGGCGTTTCTCTTATGGATACAATTAGAAACGAGGATATTCGCAAGAGAACCAAAGTAGCTGACATAGCTTGCAAAATTAGCAAGTTGGTGGTCGGTCACGTCTGTCACAGGACCGATGGCCGATAGAGCAGACGGCCTGTGCAAGGTCGCCGGTAGGCGCCGGATGAGGGAGTCGGAGGACAGGGATCACAGGAGCCGACTTGGGGAGGCCTACGTCCAGCAGTGGACTGCGAATGGCTATCAACGATAGTTTTTAATTGTTAACAACGTTAAATATTGACAAACCTATGTATATATATATATATATATATATATATATATATATATATGTGTGTGTCGCAGAACGGCCTCGTTCTCACGACATCATCTTTAGTTATTGCAGGTTTAGTGGGCGTCATCAGGATAAAATGCGAGCATAAAACACAATAGCCACGGTTTATACACTTTTAATTTAGATTTGATCAACATTATGACATAGTTTAGACCGAGCAGCGGGTTCAGGGCACCCAGGGGACTCAAAGGTCCAACTCGACCTGTAACCACCAACCAAATGCGCCACAAAAACTCCTCAGTCTACCGAAGTAGATACTACTCAAAGTATAGAGGGCGTCTGACCCCGCTCCGCCATAAGCTCTGCTCTGATTGGTCGTTTATTAAATTACAATATTCATAACTTTTATTAGGTTAGAACGATCTTTAAGTTATAGAAACGTTTAACAAATCAAATTAAATTAAATTAAGAATTTTAGAAGTAATTAAAATGTAAACAAATGATATTGTGCGGAATACATCCAGTCAACAATACATCGTCATAGTCATAGCTTCCCTCCGACATATATATCTATTCAAATAAATAAAATTGGAGTGTCAGTTTGTAATATTGAAATAACCGCTTTTTACTACATGCATATGAATATATATATATATATATATATATATATATATATGGCACATACACCAAAATAACATTTTTTACAATCTTTGTCTGGCTGTCTGTTTGTTCCGGCTAATCTCTGAAATGGCTGGACCGATTTTGACGGGACTTTTATTTGCGGGTAGCTGATGTAATAAGGAGTAACTTAGGCTACTTTCATTTTAGAAAAAATCTTTTATTTTGGAATTATGTCGATTTTCAATCACCACGCGGGAGAGACCGCGGGGCGCAGCTAGTACATTAATATGGCTATTAGATAACGGCGTTATTTTTAACGCAGGTGCAGCCCCCCTATAACACTACTCCACAGAATGTATAGTAACTAATTTTCAACTTACATATTTTCAACATTAATTGCGGCCGAACGGTCTGTCGTAAGAGGCGACAAAACAACCCACAGCTGGGTGGTAGTGTTTTTGCCAGTCTGGATGGCTACCACCCCTGGTCTAGAGTAAGCCACCATAATAACCTTGAGCTGTGTTCGAGGTTCCAGTTCCCCTTTAGAGAGCAATAGCAAGCACATTGGTCCATAGGCGATGGTAACCGCTTTTCATCAGATGGGCCGTCTACCTGTCTGCTGAACTCATGCAACAAAAAAAAACAAACGTGTGCGTCGCGGGACGCCCGACAGAAGTGATAACTTAAACTAATCTAAGTTGAACTATTTAATATTGAAATTATTTAACTTGAGAAAAGCTTAGATTATTACTTAAATTTTAGGTATATAGCGCATGGGTTGGAGTGAGAGACGAGGAGCCTGCCTACCGCTGCCGCGTGAGAGAAAGCGAAGCCAGACAGACTGGCGCCGTAACGCGTTATGTAACGAAGCGGTTTACCCTCCCATAAGAAGTTCTCACTTCTAAATGAAAAAATAAATTCTGCAAATAGTTTTGGAGTAAATTACTGTAACAGACATACACAGACAGATATGAACAGATAGTGTTTATAATTCTACTAGAGTTTACCCGCGGCCCTGCCGCGGGTCATACTCTATCTAGTGCGTACCTCTTGATTAAACAGCCGGCGTTAAAACAGGTTAAATTGTTTTATATTTTTATATTGGTGCTAATTGCCCTCATAAGATTTACTTTTTTTAAATTTATTTATATCGCAAACTATCCCATCTCCCGGCATGTAAAGTATCTATGTCTATTTTCGGTATTCAGACAGACAGATCGAGTTACTATCGCACTTTTTTCTATAGATTATGAATTTTTATATCTATAAACTTGAGTAACGATTAGTCTCTCACTCAAACTTTCATCTATTTTAGTTTTATAATAAAATAAATTGCGGTTTAAGTAACCGCAAACAATCTACAGTAATTACTAAAATATGTCCTAAACAAAAAAAAGAAATCAAATACACCACAGAGCCTAAAAATGTTACTGTAGGTGTACCACAAGGCAGCGTATTGGGGCCTTTATTGTTTATTTTATATATCAACGATCTACCCTTAATTACTAACCATAAAACAATTCTTTATGCTGATGATAGCACAATTCTATTTCAAGGTACCATTAAATCTATGATTGAAAATGACCTTAATGATACACTAAGCTGTGTAGTTAAATGGTTGACAATGAATAATCTAACAATTAATTTGACAAAAACTAACTTTATGACATTTAAAAATCGTTCAACAAAGATACATGACATTTCAGTAAATTATTTAGGACATAAAGTGGATGAAGTTGAATACCCAAAATTTCTTGGCTTAAACATAGATAATAAATTGGATTGGAAATTACATATTGAATCCCTTACTTCAAAAATAAATAAATGCTCGTATGCCCTCTATATGCTTGCTAAAGTGGCACATATGTCTACCCTAATGACTGCATATCACGGAAATGTATCATCGATTCTCCGCTATGGGATAATTTTCTGGGGGAATTCTACCAATAAAGAAATTGTATTTAAGTCACAAAAGAGATGTGGACTAAAGCAAACTGACAGTTGTATGCCATACTTTATAAAATTAGGCATCCTAACAGTTCCTTGTCTTTATATATTTGAAGTAGTACAGTTTGTCAAAGAAAATCTTAACCTATTCACACAACCTGTAAGCATAAGACAAAAGAATAGAATATGTTGTCCGCTGAACAAGAAGGCTTATTTAAATAAAAGTATATTTTGTATGGCATCAATACTGTACAACCGTCTACCAGATGAGCTTCTAAATATTACAACTGCTAATATATTTAAACGCAAGGTTAAGACATTTTTAATACAAAAAGCATATTATACAGTAAACGAATATTTAGGACATAAATAACTATATTATAATATATGACGACTCACATAATGTACAACAGTTTAATTTTGAAATTGATTATTTGACGATAAAATATGGTTTGACGATGAAATATAATTTATAGTAATGTGAAATTGATTAATGGTTCTATAAAGATAAAGTTTTATATTAATTTAATAATTTATTGTTTGATTAAATAATGTAATTATGGCCAGGCACCATTACAATCGCCTGTATTGTATGTACGTCCGAAAGGACAAACTGTCGTTCCAACAAGAAACTCGAACAACTTTGTAATTTTATAATTGTGACAGTTTATACAATAAATGTTTATTCTATTCTATTCTATTCTATTCTTATTTTTGCGATAAAAAGTATGACCAAAATGGTCAAAATGACCGAATTGGCCAAAATGACCGCAATGGCCAAAATGACCGACATGGCCAAAATGACCCAAAAGTCTAAAATTGCCAAAATGACCAAAAAGGCCAAAATTACTGAAATAGCAAAAATGACAAAAAAGGCCAAAATGATCAAAATGGTCAAAATGACCAAAAAGGCCTGAATGACCGACATGGCCTAAATGACCAAAAAGGCCACAGTGACCGACATGGCCAAAATGACCAAAAAGGTCAAAATGACCAAAAAGGCCAAAATAACCAACATGGCCAAAATGACCGAAAAGGCCAAAGTGACCGACATGGCCAAAATGAGTAAAAAGGCTAAAATAGCCAAAATGACCAAAAAGGCCAAAATGAAAAGTATCCCTTGTCCACCCTCGGTATGTAATTTATTTACGTACCGAATTTCAGCCAAATCGGCCCATTAGTTCTTCCGTAAAAGCATAACAAACAGAAAGACAAATATATTGTTATCCCGGAAACTATCCCCTTTTTCGGGATAAAAAGTATCCTATGTTCATTCTCGGCATCGAAAACATATATATACTGAGTTTCAGCCAAATCGGTCCAGTAGTTTTTACGTGAAAACGGAACAGACAGACAGACAAGAGTTACTTTCGCATTTATAATATTAATAGGGATTTAGGAACCCCAAGACATGTATCAAAATGAGTTTGGATGGTACTTTACCGCCTCCTGGGACTGCTCGACGGTCCTGAGGGTCCTGGCGACCAGCGCCTCCAGGACTGGCCCCCTCTCGTCGTGCAGGAGGTGGATCTCGTCGATGATGATCAGCCGCACCAGGTTCGTGAACGAACGCTCGCCACCTGACGGTACACAAACGTAGACCTTAATATCGTTATACAAATACAATACTGTAGGAGACTAACTATAGGAGAAATCTCTTTCGTAATCAAAGTACGTTTTAACAGTTTTAAGCGCGGTCATTTATTTGACATTTATTAATCCGACGTTTCGACCACTTTTCAGTAGCCGAAGGCAAACATGTCAAGTTCTCCTCACACCCGTTTTAATATTATTTAAAACTCCAAAAGAACCACTTACTATCAGGTAGGCTGTCAGCTGTACACCAGCAACAAAAAAAGAACTGCTTGCACACACTTGCACACATATGTGCATGTGTGTGTGCACACACATAATCGCATACGAGCATAATACACATGCACTCACACGCACTCACCTAATATCCGAACAGGTTTAAAAGTCTATGATTATCTGATCGATGTAGAAGTGGGAGAGATAAATATACAGCTCACCCTTTCTAGTGATGATGTCCCACTTCTCCGGTGTGCAGACTATCACTTGGGTGGCTTCGATCTGCTCCCTTGTGAGCTGATGGTCTCCGGTCAACTCTGACACTTTCATGTTGTACGCGGAGAGACGCTTGCTGAAATTGCCAACCTGAAAAACGAGAAATATTAATAAAAAAAACTTGTAAATTTCAAGGAAAAGGGTTGGGATGGGAAATCTGCCCCCGCTGCGTCTTCTGTGTTCATTTTTTTTTTAATGGTAAATAAAAATAATTCACAAAAATTTTCAGCTTTATATCTTAAGCAGTTTCAGAGTTCTCAAAATAACACATTTTTGGCTTTTTTTTTAAGTATTACACGCGAACGACATCGCGGGCAGATTCTAGTAATTCATACACGGCTTTAACTATAGTTCAGCAACAAATGTCAGTAAAAAGTATTATTAAATTTTTTTTTGGTCCCGGTCCCATCCGCTCAGAGCATATAACGAGCGATAGGGAACTTTCAGAATAATACCGCGGGGGCAGATTTCTCATACAAACGTGGCTATACACCTTAAAAAAAACGAATCGCAACAAAATTTTAACTTGAAGTTTTACGGGCAGATTGTTAATGTTAATGTACTTGTACAATTTGAAAACCTGTCCGAAAAATTTCAAGTTAAAGTTTTGTTGCGATTCGTTTTTCCACTTGTCCGTTGAAGTTTCACTTGTACTATGTGCCCCAGCACACATTTCGATTTTTCGCAGTTTTACTGCAAATTATGATTTGGTTCGGTTAGGCACATTTTAATCACGCTCCTCCATGCGGCCATAACGCGTTTTCGTGACGGAAAAATCCTATCCCCCCCGTTTATATAGAAGATTCCCTTCAAAAAGTTCAGAACTCACCATCTCCTGCACAAGAGACCTCATAGGAGCCACGTAGATGATCTTGAAGTCATTGGCATTCACTGTACCATCGTCGTTCACATGCTTGCCAACCTCACGCAGTATGCAAAGCAGGGCGACGTTCGTCTTGCCGGCACCGGTCGGTGCGCAAACCAGCAGGTTCTCGTCCGTCTCCAACGCAGCTTTCGATATCCGACTCTGTTGGTAGGTGGGTAAGGTGAATTAGATAATACTGATAACTCAGGTGAGATTCATAACTCAGGTGAGATTGATAACTCAGGTGAGATTCATAACTCAGGTGAGATTGATAACTGAGATGAGATTTATAACTCAGGTAAGATTGATAGCTCAGGTGAGATTGATAGCTCAGGCGAGATTGATAGCTCAGGTGAGGTTGATGGCTCAGGTGAGATTCATAACTGAAATAAGATTAACAACTTAAGTGAGACTAATAACTCAGGTGAGATTGATGGCTGATGTGAGATTCATAACTCAGGTACGATTGATAGCTCAGGTGAGATTGATAGCTCGCGTGAGATTCATTACTCAGGTGAGATTGATAGCTCAGGTGAGGTTGATATCTCAGGTGAGATTCATAACTAAAGTGAGATTAATAACTTAAGTGAGATTGATAACTTAGTCATTTTTAATCGTACCGAGAAAAATTCGCACAGAATTCCAGGGATAAAAAGCAGGGTAGACTTTAAATCTAAGAATTTTTTATCGATCAGCCAAAACCGCATCGAAATCGACCCAGTAGTTCTTACGTGAATCCCGAACAAGCAGATATGAAACCTAAACGAAACCATGTTCTCCGTCGTTTATACAGTCTATTCCAGTTTAGCATTTTATAATATTATAGACATGACTAACTTGTATCCTGTTCAAAGTCTTGAATCCGTCGAACGCCGGCTGGACGTATTTGGGCAGCTTCTCTATCGGGACCAGGGTCTCCTCCTCTTCGAACGGTTTCGGCTTCAGCGCCGGCACATGGACTTCCTCGTAACCTGACATACGAACATAAATTCATCAATCTCATCGAAGCATTATTCCATGCATCCCATTTACTTATTCCACACTATTGTTACGTGCGAGCGGGGGTACGCACTTATGGATTGGATGAAAACACCAGTTTTTAACTAAGAGCTTTTATTGACTTACAAAGCCGCGCGCAGTACCTCCCTGTAGGGTTGCTGTGCTTAAACACACGGCCAACGATGCACACTCCCGACGATAAGTTGTCACACCCTCAATACCGTCGCCGATATTGCGTACACCACCTCCGATATTATCGCGTGTAGCTCGCCTCTGGTTCCTCTCTCGAACTACGCTACACACCTCCTTCGCGTATCTGTCCACCAAACTTGTCACTAAATTCACCACTTAATCCGTCTCTGTACTCTATTAACCTTCTCTGATAACTCTTTAGTATCGCACTTGTTGTTTCACCGTCTAGGACTGAACTCAACTTTAAACTGCCCGGTAGGCGCGTCTTACGCTGTTTATATACCCGGAAGATTTTTCTAGAACCCATCTATCTATCTCTATCTGTCTTTTCTTTCCCGAACCTTCTGTTCGGGAACTTTCGTTTATACATCTATCCTTTTCTAACATCTATGTATCTCTTTCTTTCTTTCTTTCGTCGTCTATCTCTTTCTAACATCTATCTATCTCTTTCTTTCGTTTATCGTCTATCCCTTTCTAAATATATCCAACCTTGTCTTTTCGTTCTAGATTTTTCTCCTTCCTAAATTTCTAAAACTAACTAGATGGTTCCACCATCATTCGCCACACTATTTACACTTTCCCTTTATCCCATTTATCTTTTCCCGTCCTTTAACTCACCCCTCCTACAATACCTCTTTATCCCAATAACCTATTACACCCTACGGCATTCACCTATAATACCACTTTTATCTCATCCTTCCTATCCCATTAACCTATTCCACCCTTTATCCCATTTGATCTAAAACTGTATCGGGTCATCAACAATACTTCTGATTGCTCGGAACTCCAACATGACCTACATGTTATAAAGGAGTGGTGTCAATGTTCATAATACAGTGAAAACTAGTTTAGGGGCTAGTAGAATCAAAAATAAAAATATAAAAAAACTGTGTATCAATGTAAAGTTTCAAATAAATAAATTATTATTAAAATTATTATTAAATGTAATCAGATGTATCTTAACATAGAAAAATGCTTCGTTATTACTTTCACAAATAAACGATATCCAAAGACATATAACTATAACATTAATGGGAACACATTTGAAAGGAAATATGTTGCTAAGGATTTGGGTGTACTCTTTGACCAAAAATTGACTTTTCGTGATCATTACTCGTAAATAGCAAATAAAGGCCTTCAATTGCTTGGGTTTATAACTAGGTGTACAAAAGAATTTAAGAAACCTCAGAGCTATCTAACACTTTACTATAGTTTGGTTCGAAGTATTATGGAGTATGCTTGTGTTATCTGGTCACCCTGTTATTCAGTACATTCTAAAACTCTCGAAAACCTTCTAAGAAAATGTCTTAGGATTTTAAGTTATAAAAGTGGTCTTGGACGCAGTCTAACAAGCTAAATTTAAAGTTACTCCTTTACACGTTCGTCGCACACAACATGGCCTAGTCTATTTGCATAAATTACTGCATAGTAAATTGGATTCGTCTTATATATTAAGTATCTTGTCCCTTAACACGAAATGTAATAAACGTGTACATAACAAAACATTTATCTTGGAAGTTTGTAAAAACAACACATCATACTACAATCCGTTGACAAGAATGTGTCGTGTCTACAACGAACTCTCTTTGAAAGAACAGAAAATTAGATATATTTAATGCAAAACCTTTAGCTTTTAAAAAAAATATAATTTCTACGCTGAAAGATCACACCTCTTCACTTGTTTAGTAATTTGTTTAATGCTTTCTTTTTCCTAATCTATTACCTTACAATGTATCACTAAAATAATGTCCTAGCTTTAATTATTTATTGAATCACTATTACTGACATTATTCACATAATTTTGTTTGGGAAAATATAATTTTAACATGGATGTGTCAGCACGCTTGGATCTCAATCTAGATGTAATAATTTACAAACTATATTATATAAATGAATTACTGATTGTTATCTGTTGTGTTGTCCAAATAAATAAATAAATAAATTCCAACCCCATTCACCTGTTCTAACACCTTTATTCCATCCTTCCTATCCCATTAACCTATTCACCCTTTATCCCATTCCCACCCCATTCACTTATTCTACCACCTTTATTCCATCCTTCATATGCCATTAACCTATTCACCCTTTATCCCATTCCCACCCCATTCACTTATTCTACCACCTTTATTCCATCCTTCTTATGCCATTAACCTATTCACCCTTTATCCCATTCCAACCCCATTCAATTATTCTACCACCTTTATTCCATCCTTCCTATCCCATTAACCTATTCACCCTTTATCCCATTCCCACCCCATTCACTTATTCTACCACCTTTATTCCATCCTTCCTATGCCATTAACCTATTCACCCTTTATCCCATTCCCACCCCATTCACTTATTCTACCACCTTTATTCCATCCTTCCTATGTCATTAACCTATTCACCCTTTATCTCATTCCCACCCCATTCACTTATTCTACCACCTTTATTCCATCCTTCGTATGCCATTAACCTATTCACCCTTTATCCCATTCCCACCCCATTCACTTATTCTACCACCTTTATTCCATCCTGCGTATGCCATTAACCTATTCCACCCTTTATCCCATTCCCACCCCATTCACCCATTCTACCACCTTTATCCCATCCACTTATTTCATTTATTCACGTTCTTTATCCAAACTCTCTTATCTCATCCCCTTCGTCAGGCGGAAACGGACAGATCTATTTACTATACTATTATAAATAAAAACCTTTTCTTTGCTTCCTGAAAGAACCAGGAGGCAGTTGGCACCTCTTGTTGGCCATGAAATGGGAGCCGGCCGCGAAGACCAGGTCCTCGAGCTGCAGCACCTTCCTGCTCCCGGCCACTGCTCCGCCAGGAGTTGGGCCTTCCACCTCCGACTTGTGACGTTTGCGAGGCACCTCCGACTGCTGGGCCGCCTGGCAAAAATTCAAGAAACACACATATTATACTTCCATGAAATGAGAATTGACGACTCATAGACGACGCTTTCCATTAGGAGCCCAGTTCTGCTATAACTAATATATAAACTATAAATGTGCGAAATTTCATACTCCTCAGTACAAAGTTCCTCGGTACAAAGTTTTTGCATCACGTTGTAATGTTGCACTTGCACAATTAAAAAAAAACAGACTTAGCCAATGACAGTACTAATGTCAAACTATGTCACTGTCAAGAGAGTTTTAAAAAATAAAAAACTGTGCTGGCAGTTAAGTTGAGACTCGCTCGAATTTCAAAAATATCAGCCGTTACAATTCTTTCATAAATATTATTCCACACTATTCAAAACTTCCTTTAACGTTATTAGAATAACAACGTATCCCCGTTGAGGACCAAAGCTACCCTTACTTACCTAGGAAAACCTATACAACCAAGCCAACATATACCGTACGTGGACAGTTACCGGTAGAGCTAATGTCACAGTTGTGGACCATCTTGACTCGAAGAGCTTCAAGGTTTTTTGACAGGCCAGTACCCTTTTTACGCATAGAAGTCCACCGGTTGTCACGGAACAGATTAAATATACATACATATTATCGCCTTTTTCCCATGGGGGTAGGCAGAGACTACGGATCTCCACTTGCGACGATCCTGACAAACAACTTTCGCTTCACCTACTTTCATTAGCCTCTTCATACATGCACGTTTATTTGACACGCTTTTTACCTGACCTCGTTTTAACACTTCTGTTACTTGATCATGGTGTGTATGTCGCGGTCTGCCATTCAGAATACTGTCATACGCTTGTTTTGTGATTCTATTTTCATCCATCCTCTCTACATGCCCAAACCACCTTAACATTCCTTTTTCAACCCTTGTTATGAACGTTTATTACGTCTTCCTTCAATCCACAACGTTCCCTTATTACACTATTCTGTATCATATCATTCGTGCTCCATACCGCACATATACTTCTCAAAGCTCTCATTTCAACTGAATTTATTCTACTTTCATGCTTCTTCTGCCACACCCAACTTTCACTGCCGTACATTAGTGTTGGCACCAACACCCCTTGATGGACAGCCAAACGTGCCTTTACAGACACTTTTTGGCTTTTCATAAAAGTGTTTAGCGCTCCATTCACCTTATTACCTGCAATTACTCTTCTTTCGATGTCACTTTCATGCTTTCCATCCCTAGTAAACATGCACCCTAGATAAACAAATTCTTCGACTCGCACTAACTTTTAGCTTCCTATATATTACAAATTGACATATTTTCATCACTTTCATATACCATAACTTAACAACATAATTATGATATCTTTTATCGTTCATTGACCCACCTAAAACTATTCTGTGGCTAAGGAGGAAGATCTGACTTTTCCCCACACGTCACAACATATTAATATAATGGTAATGGTCCCAGCATGGTTTTGCTACGTGACAATTTTTATTTAGAATTTTAAAAAGTCGGACTTACCTCATCGTCCCCTTTCCCGGTCTCGAGCTGAGCCAGTATCTTCTGGAGGTGGGGCTGCTTGGACATCTCCTCCTTGATGGAGGTGCGCTCGGGGTCGGACTGGGAGGAAGCCAGCTTCGTACAGTACAGAACTGGTGGTGGCAAATTAAAAAAAAAAACAGCTATCAATCAAAAGTCGGGACATTTACTTCGAAAGAAAGAATAATATAATAATAATAAATCTTTATTAGCCTATAGTGTTTACAAGTAGGTAACAAAAAAGAAAAATGTGTTAGTTTAGATTACGGCTATAGAAATTATGTAAGTGTATCTCTGACTCTCAAAATAGGAACAAGGCCTGTGTTTTGAGTTAATCAAAGGTACCCCACACCTATATGGTTAAACAATATAATTATAGCTCTTAAAATAAGTTTTTTTTTTAAGAAGCACAGAAAGTAATAATTAAAAACTTGTGTACTAGTACTGTCGCACGACTGGAGTTGACTGCTTAAATATAAAAGAAGGAATGTGTGCTGGGACACAGTAGAAGTGAAACTTCAACGGACAAGTGGCAAAACGAATCGCAACAAAATTATAACTTCAAGTTTTACGGGCAGATTGTTAATGTACTTGTCCAATTTGAAAACGTTAAAAAAAATTGCGATTCGATTTTCCACTTGTCCATTGAAATGTCCCTTGTACTATGTGTCCCAGCACACATTTTGATTTTTCGCAGGTTTACTGCAAATTATGATTTGGTTAGGTTAGACACATTTTAATTAATGCATATTTTATTTAAACAAACAAAAAAAACTGAATTCGATCCGGAACCAAAAAAACATCCATAGTGTACTCTAAAATTATGCCGTCTCTCTACGCGACCATAACGCTTTTACGTGACAGAAACATTCCTTATAACATCCCCCCCCCCCTACCCGGTCTGTATAAAAGTTTTAGGGCGCGTTCCCACTATGTCGTAACGTTTTATTTATCGTTGGACGACTGTCTTCTCTAGCTGTTCCAATTATAACGATTGTTTGTCGTCAGAAATTTTTATCGTTTAGCGACTATCGTAACTAGCTGTTCCCATTGGATCGCGACGACATTTTATCGTTTCACGGCAGTCGCTTTGTCGTTTACACATCATTAGCAAGCTACTACAGTCGCGAGGGGGAAGGGAAAATACGTGTAAGCGATGATACGATATTTTTATCGGGGCTACGATATATTTGCCGTCACGATTTAGTCGTAACGATTTTTTATCGTTTTACGACTGTCGTGCTAGCCGTTCCCGCTGTCATGACAATCCATCGTCACTACAAAAAATGTCGTAGACGACAGTAAATCGTGTCGTTCTATATGTGAACACCTCCATTTAAACATATAAGCCACGACACTTAAACTACACGATTATCTGTCGTCACGACAAAGTACACGACAGCGACCGAATGCGGCCGTTCAGTACTTGCATAGAATAAAGTAGACAGAACAGTAGAACATCGCTCCACAATTTTGCTGTCTACCCTCTTTCTGTGTGCGGCAACGGCCAATGCAGAGCAGGGTAAGGGCAACCATTTTTCATTATTTTTTTTATTGCAGGAGTTCAGCAGACAGGCAGACGGCCCACTTGATGGAAAGCGGTTACCATCGATCAGGACATTTGCAACACCAAAGGTGCTACAAATGCGCTGTTGCTCTTAAAGGAGACTGGCACCTGGTCACTAATGCCGGAACACAACTCAGGGTTGTCATGGCGGCATACTCTAGACCAGAGGTGGTAGCCATCCAGTCGGGCAAATACCCTACCACCTGGCATTCTGGATGCTCACTGTCAACGTTTGACGAGAACCAAACCACCCTGTGCGCTGATACTTTTTCTAAAACTTATCAACTTGTTGTGCCAAGAATATTTGCTACCCTTAAAACTTTGTGGAATTAAATGCCTTATGCTGTTCCTGTGTGCGACCTGAACCGAGTTAAGAGATGGCCGATCTCAAGCTTGGTGGAGCTACTACTGCTTTTCTAGTGCAATCTAAGTCATATTTATATGTCCCATACAGTCCATTATTATAAAACCAGTGTAATTTTACCACCACACCACATTACCCGAGGGCTACAATAACCCACACGTAACATTTGTGTTATTTCACTCCTCACAAAATGTTCATACCAAGGGTATTATGAAAATGCGATTTTTAAGAACTAAGTAAACTCCCTATCTAATAAATATTTGCCATGTCAACCTATCCCGAACTATTCACACAACAATTCGGTAGTTGACAATTTTTGAGAAACAGGTTTATTTTGAGCCTTATGGTCTATTTTAGCCAAAATATTAATATTTCAGCAAAAAAACAACATTAACATATTAATTTAGCAATTTTATAAATATTTTGACATTTCGCCACAAAAACGCGTCAAGCTGTCATGGCGTCTCGCATGACGTCACAGCGTGCAAAACAACCATCTGTTTCGTTGAAGTGTTATCTGAGAAGTCATTGATAACTTGTTGTGTTTTGCACCCTATGACGTCACGCGCTCTGATCGGCGTTCATTGTCACGTGGCTAATGGCTGCAATATAACAATTTTATTTCTCAAGAATATCAATTAATATTTAACATTTTAGTTATAAAATTTAAAAACTTCGTTTAAAAAAAACGACTTCAAAAACGAAAAAACTAAAATATATAAAATAACTTATTTCTAAAGCTATTATTATTAATATATATTATCTAAAACATCTTAAAGTCGGTGCTTAATTTTCAAAATATAGTAATTTTTATGTTTTACTTTGCACCGACTTCAAGATGTTTTAGATAATATATATTAATAATAATAGCTTTAGAAATAAGTTATTTTATACATTTTAGTTTTTTCGTTTTTGAAGTCGGTTTTTTTAAACGAAGTTTTTAAATTTTATTTGTTACTTTTTAGTCTAACTATGTATGGGTGGACCTACGAATGGTGCCGCGCTTCTTAAAAAATATAGGTCCCAAAAACCGGGAACAAAAAAATGTTCGTAAAATGAAAACTACTGGGCCAAACTATGTCAAATTTTTAGGGGACCAATTGGAAGCTATTCCGCGTCGAACAAAAAAAGAATCACGTAAATCGAATCATAAATCTCAGAGTAATCGGTGTACATATGGAACGGAGTGAAAATTATTTCCATGAAAAATGTTCATAAAATGAAAACTACTCGGCCAAACTATGTAAAATTTTTAGGGGACCAATTGGAAGCTATTCCGCGTCGAACAAAAAAAGAATCACGGAAATCGGATCATAAATCACGGAGTTATCGGCGAACATAAATAAAAAAAGCAACAAAAAAAAAGATCCCGACGAATTGAGAACCTCCTCCTTTTTTCGAAGTCGGTTAAAAACAATTTATTTTTGTCATATTTACATCGTCATCTACGATATATATTAAAATCAGACTATATTTTTCATACTGTCAACTACCGAATTACAGGTCAAGCGAAATAAAATTAAAACAATACACTCACTCATATAACGATACTTGTTCAAAATCTTGACAAAGTGAAAGCAGTCGTAGCCGAGAAGCAGCACCAGTCTGTTCTCCAGGTCTCTGTCGTCAGCTGCTTCGGCTAAAGCTTTCAGGACTTCACTCGATTTGGCCTGAAAAAGAAATTGTGTGTGTGTGTGAGCAGTTCACACACAGTAAGAGTGAAACAGAGCGTGACAAAGAGTGTGAACACTTCTAAATTTCGTTCCCAGTTTCTCTGAAGTTGCTATACGACGCTGCCACAGGATGGGCCGTCAACATGAAGCCAAGAAACCACGTCCAATACTGGTCAAATTCCAGGAAATGTCTACGCGCAATGATATTTGGTTTTCCAAAACTAGTCTTAAAGGAACAGGCATAACTATTTCCGAGTTCATGACTAAACATCGCCATGGAATTTTTACTGCTGCTCGTCAAAAGTTTGGCATAGGCAAGTGCTGGACTCGCGATGGCCTCGTGTACGTCCTTGGTCCTGATGGAACACACCGTCGTATAAACTCGCTAGCCGAATTGAGTTCAATTTCTCCTCAGCAAGTGGCGAGTGAAGCTCCCGTTAAAACAACAGCAACAGCACCCCCGAGGGCTAAACGTACCAATACCGCAAAAAAATAATTATTAAACCGTAATAGTCGAATGATACTTTCTAAAATAGATTATATAATCTATTTCTTACATTAACTATTGTTTGTGTACCCTTCTACGTGTTGTTTTTTATCAGTTTTTTTTTCTTTGTACAATGCCTGTAGTAATATAATAGTAATCACGTTTAGTTTCACATTTTAATCGAAATAGTGTATTTTAGTTTTGAAGGGTTTTTATTTTTGCAATTATTATCTTATTATTTTTCTAATGCTGCTGCTGTCATCTAACATTTGGATATTTATTATACTAGTGTAATTTTCGATTGTTTTTTGTGTATTCCGTCAATGTTTTTTTTTTCTTTCTTTTTTTCTTTATAGTATTTCTATGCGTATTTTCCTATTTCTTATTATTATTCATTACATTTATTATATCTAAATTAATTTATAACTATACACACCTGGCAGGTGAGTGTAATACTTATATTTTATTCATAAAACGTAACTATATTTTAATATTATATTTCATTTACTTATATTATATTTTATACACTTTATATTATTCTTATATATTTAGTATGTTATCGGACGAAAGTAGTGACTTCGAGAGTTGTTGCGACTCAACTATAAGTGACAACAGTTATCACAGCATTCCATCACTTTCTGGCTCACTTTACTCGGGGTTTTCTGATGTTCAAAAGAACTTCAATGTTGTTCATATTAACGCCCAAAGTATTCCGGCACATTTCTGCGATATGCTAGCGACTTTTGACAGTAAGCATGTGCATGCTATTTTAGTATCCGAATCCTGGTTAAACCACTCCCTTCGTTCTGTTGCTTACACTTTACCTGGTTACTCACTCATTAGGAATGATCGTACAGGCCGTGTAGGCGGTGGTGTTGCTATTTACCTAAGTTCCTCCATTTCTTTTAAAGTTCTGGATTTATCAATACAACCTCCGCCTTCTGACGCCGGGGAACATCTTTTTATAGAAGTAGAGTTAAATCATACTAAAATTCTCTTGGGTGTGTATTACTGTCCGTCTATGCATATCAACTTTTTTCAATCCTTTGAATATCTTCTTGAAAAATATACTCCTTCCTATAATCACACTATAATTATGGGCGACTTTAATACGTGCCTCTTAAAAAATGACTCAAGGTCTTTTTGTATGAAAAGCGCTGTTGAATCTAATAACCTGCACATTCTTCCTTTGAATCCAACCCATCACTATCCCAATTCCAATCCTTCGCTTTTAGACCTTATTTTTGTATCCTCCAGAGATCATGTTGCAAAACATGGTCAATATCCTGCCGACGCCTTTTCCTATCATGACCTAATTTTCCTTTCCTACAAAGTCCATCCAAAGAAATGTAAACCTAAAACTCTCTCACAGCGCAATTTCGATGGCATTAACCCTGACACTCTACTTCAGGATGTAAATAAAATCGATTGGTCATGTCTTCTTGAGTCTAACTGTATCGACGAAAAAGTAGCCTTATTCAATAGCATCCTTACAGAGATATACGACATACATGCACCTGTGCGCATAATTAAAATAAAACATCTCCCGGCACCATGGTTAACCAAAGAAATCAAAGAATTATTGTCTAAAAAAGCTGCAGCCAAGACCAAGTATAAACGCAGACCAAACTCTTGCAATTGGGAAAAGTATGTCTTAATGCGAAATCACTGCAACAAGGTGTGTAGGGACGCTCAAAGACGCCATATTCACAATTCTGTACAAAATGGAGACCCAGCAAGGGTATGGAAATTTCTTAAAACACTAGGAGTTGGTAAACAGCAAAATACTCCGGTTTGTTCAGATTTAGATATCAATTCTCTTAATAAACATTTTACCTCGTCGTCTAATATTGATAAGACTCTCAAAGATAAAACCTTAGCATATCTTTTTTCTCTTCCAACTCCTAAATATCCATCTTTTATCTTCAGTCAACTTACCGATTGTGATGTTAAGAAGAGCATCCTAGCGATTACATCTAAGGCTGTGGGTAGCGACAGTGTTAGTCGACGTATGTTGCTTCCTATCCTTGACTCTATCCTTCCAATAATAACACACATCTTTAATTACTCCATTACCACTGGTTCCTTTCCTAAAATTTGGAAAGATGCACAAATAGTACCTATCCCTAAAAAATCCAATCCAAAGTCCTTTTCTGATTACCGTCCTATTTCCATTCTCCCCTTTCTCTCCAAAGCACTTGAGCGGCTCATTCATGAGCAACTCAGTGTATTCCTCAACACTAACCTTTTGCTAAACCCATTCCAATCCGGTTTCCGTCCTGGACATAGTACTGGCACTGCCCTAGTCAAAGTCACTGATGACATCAGGTTTGCAGCTGAGAAAGGCGAGGTTACCCTCCTCACGTTGCTAGACTTTAGCAACGCTTTTAACACTGTAAACTTTGAAATCTTGATTGCTATACTGTGGTCTATAAACATATCTCCAACGGTAATTGAATGGTTTCAAAGTTACCTGTTTGGACGCCGACAGCGTGTTAGAGTAGAGGATGAATTCTCCTCCTGGTGTAACACGTTAGCCGGTGTACCACAGGGTGGCGTACTATCCCCATTGCTTTTCGCCATATTTATTAATACTATTTCAAATCATCTTCTTTGTCCCTACCATCTGTATGCAGATGATTTGCAAATTTACACCTGTGCTCCAATTAGTAATTTCCATGATGCAGTAATTAATATTAATAGAGACCTTTCCCACATTGCTAGTTGGAGTAAAGAGTTTGGACTTACTGTTAATCCGACGAAAACCCAAGCTATTGTCATTGGGAGTTCACGGATGATTACTAAGATTGATCTATCTCGGTTACCAAAAATTATGTTTGACGGTGTTATTATAAATCTTAGTGAGAAAGTCAAGAATTTAGGTATTTATTTCGACCAATCCTTATCTTGGGGCCCGCAAATACAAGAAGTAAGCCGCAAAATGTTTGCAAGTGCAGCGTCTCTTCGAAGGTTAAAAAACTTTCTCCCACTTAATACTAAAATTACCCTTGCCCAATCCCTTCTCCTCCCTATCCTTGACTATGGCGACATCAGCTACTTAGATATCACCGAAAGCCAATTAGATAAACTAGAGCGACTCCAAAACTTCTGCATTCGTTTCATATTTGGTTTGCGCAAATATGATCACATTTCTGAATTTCGTAGTAAGCTCGAATGGCTTCCTATCCGCCTTCGCCGGAATGCTCATATCTTATCCCTTTTGTATAATGTACTCTTTAGCCCAAAAGCGCCCTCCTATTTGAAGGAACGCTTTGATTTCTTTCAAGAAAGTAGCACGAGGCTCTTGAGATCATCAGCAAATCTACGACTAATGACGCCAATACATTCTACGCAATGTTGTCAGAAATCTTTTACTGTACAGGCAGTAAGGTTATGGAATGCTTTACCGTTGAGTATCAGAAGTGCAAAGTCACTTACATCTTTTAATAAACTCCTCAAAGATCACTATTTAAAGTTGTAAACAGTAATTTATGTATGTCTATGTAACCCTATGTACATATATTTGTATACAAATATGTATGTGTATTTATTTCTTTTTCACTTGTAATATATGTAATTATGTATATATGATTGTATATATTCTAAATTATGCGCACGAAATACCGACCCAATATTAAAAATGTAAAATTATCTCCAGAAGGTTGTCTGGAAGAAATCGCTGTTAGCGATAAGACCGCCGATTGTACTAGTTATAAGATTCTTAATTCATGTGTATTATTATTTTCTTGTGTGCAATAAAGAATATTCTATTCTATTCTATTCTATATTACCCAACTAACCAAAATGGTAAATCTTTACATAAATCTATCCACAAACTTATCCCATTATCCGGTATGAAAAGTACACAGATTGTACACCCTCGATATATCCCGGAAACTATCCCATTTTTCAGGACGACAAGTATCGAATATATATATACTGAGTTTCAGCTAAAACGGTCTACTTGTTTTTCCGTGGAAACAGAACACATAGACAGACAGATAGACAGAGTTACTTTTATAATATATAAATAAGAATTTAGTTTTAAAACACGAAATTTGAAGTATTAACAAAAAACTTCAAAACATTTTCAACTACATCTCTATGAGCATAGAGTTTAAATTATTAAATATAATATATTCTATCTCATTCTCTCGCAAGCTTAGTCCTATAAATTTATGTGGTTTTTCTTTCTAATTATAGTCCATATAGATAATACCTGTGACACCATCGCGTCCGGGAAATGCCTGGACAGCCTCCGTTGCAGCCAATAAGCATCAATGTCCATCGGATGGAGGACTGTGTCACGACGTTTCTGGGACTGCTCTTCTGACAACTGAAGAAAACAATATAGTTAATTCAATCCATACTATCCCAACTCATAATCAACTAGCTGACCCGTGCTCACTTTGCTGGGCATCAGAAAAAACAAAGAGTATTGTTGTTTTTTACTAACACATGGATCAATAAGTCCCGGGACTAACACATAGATGGCGTTGCCAACAAAAGTTTCGTACGATTTTCCGTAAGTACCAATCTTCAAAAGATACCTGTCAAAATTTCATTACATACTGACGTTTCGTCCACGAGTTACGAGTGATTTAAGTGGCGGTAGTCTTGATAATCTCAAAACAATACATTCGAAACAATTTCGTGTGTTGAATTATCATTGCTTTTTGATGAAAAAACAACAGTGCAAGCTCAGGCTACGGGGACTCTGCTCCATCAGAAACAATTATTTGTCGGTGGTATGCTGAGTTTAAATGTGGTCGTACAGACACTGAAGATGCTGAACAGTCCGGCGGGCTAAATGAGGTAGTTACACCAGAAACCACCAAGAAATTCCGGCAAATGTTTTTTGAAAACCGTTAATTAAAATTTCACCTTAAAGATATTACACGTTATTTTCTACGAACATTTGTCTATGAGGAAGCTGTTGTCAAAGTGGGTGCCGCGTTTGCTCACGGCGGATCAAGAACGACAACGTGTCGTTGATTCCGAGCGCTGTTTGAAGCTAAAATAAAGGTTTCGAATTGTTTCCGCACCCACCATATTCACTAGATCTGGCCCCCAGCGACTACTAACTGTTTGCAGAGCTCAAAAAATGCTACAAGGAAAGAAATTCTACTCTAACGAGGAAGTCATCGCTGAAACGAATGCTTATTTCGTGGCTAAAAATGAATCGTTCTACAAGAAAGGTATTGAAATGTTAGAGAAGCGCTGAACTGGTTGTGTTGCTCTTGATGGACTATGTTGATGAATAAAGTCGAGTATTGCCAAAAAAATGTGTTTTTCTTAGTTAGTCCCGGGACTTATTGATCCACGTAATACTCACATTGCCATGGATAGCCTTCTTTTTCCCTTCCCCGTCGCTGTCCTCTTCACCGCTTGTGCCTTTCTCTCCCTCATTGTCAGTGCCTTCTCCGTCTTCTTTGTCTTCTTCGCGAACCTAAAACGGCAGAATTTTAGTATTTATACTCTGATTTTAATTTACCTGGACTAAAATGACAGCTGCGATCTACGTTTCTTAGGTTTCTCATACTTGGGACAGTGTTTTAGTATGGTTTGATCAAAAGTGAGTTATATTCTATACAATTTCTATATGAGTGAGTATATATGTGAGTTGAATTTCTGTATAGGTAAGTATAAACTTGAGTTGAATTTCTATATGACTGAGTATATATGTAAGTTGAATATCTGTACGAGTGAGTATATATGTGAGTAGAATTTCTGTACGAGTGAGTATATATTATGTGAGTTGAATTTCTATATGACTGAATATATATGCGAGTTGAATTTCTGTATGAGTGAGTATATATGTGAGTTAAATTTCTATATGAGTGAGTATATATGTGAGTTAAATTTCTATATGAGTGAGTATATATGTGAGTTGAATTTCTATATGACTGAGTATATATGTAAGTTGAATTTCTGTATGAGTGAGTATATATGTGAGTAGAATTTCTGTACGAGTGAGTATATATGTGAGTTGAATTTCTGTATAGGTAAGTATAAACTTGAGTTGAATTTCTATATGACTGAGTATATATGTAAGTTGAATTTCTGTATGAGTGAGTATATATGTGAGTGAGTACATATGTAAATTGAATCCTATATAATTTATGCCACATAGTTATTTATTGAGCACTTTTTATTTATTATGTGATTGATGATTAGAGATATGAACCTTTTTTAATATATGTTATAAATATTAGCCTTCGTGGTTATTTTTCTTAATAACCACCCAAAATTCACTTTATATCTCAAATAATAAATAAGAATGCCTGATATCTATACCGCACCCAGAATTTCAACAGAAATTCTATATGATTCAACTTACAGTGGTAAATATAATAATGAACAACGCCAAAAAAACTTACCTCCCCATAAGCATCTTCATCATCTTCTTCCTCGGACTCCTCAAACTGCACATTGATGCCGTAAGTCTCGTCGATCTCTCCACTACCCTCGGTAGCAGCGTTCATGTTGAAGTCAGTTATCTTCTTACCTGGTGGAAAGCATGTTCATCAACATTGTTATAAGGAGTAACTTAAGTAATTTATTTAGAGTTCCGCTAAAGTAAACCGACAGTGTGCGTCTCGGGACGCCTGACAGAAGTGATAACTTAAACTAATCTAAGTTAATAATACTGAAATTGTATAACTTGAGAAAAGCTTAGGTTATTACTTAAATTTTATGTACATTCATATGATAATATAAGGAAAGGTGTAATTATACTTTATTCTTAGTTACAATTCTTGAATATGTATATAGAAGAAATACGGCTAGCGCTATGGGTTAGAGAGAGAGAAGCCTGCTTACCGCTGCTGTATGCGTGAGAGAAAGGGAAGCCAGACAGACTGGCGCCGTAACGCGTTACGTAACGAAGCGGTTTACTCTCCCATAAGAAGTTATCACTTCAAAAATCCACGCATTTGTAACTCCATTAATAGTTCATCCCAATAGGTTTTGTGATTTTGTCCATTTCGTCCACTTGCCCCACTGGGTTCACTTGGTCCGAGTCGTCTATTCTGTCATTTATGTAGGTTACAGATAGATGGGGGATGGTATAGTTTGGGATATAAAATGAAGTGTGATCTTCCGGGGGCAAATACATAGATTATACAATGCAACCTGTACCGCCTGCTCTTTAAACAAGAAACACACACTAGAGGGTGACTCGCGGAGTAGCTAGCTAGTGTAGTAGTAGCTAGTATGTCTGTAATTGTCAATAGAAAGAAAACACTTCATACTTGGGACTAAGGGATCATTTATGACATATACGGGCAACCACCGGCCCGCGAGACATTTCGAAAAAACCCAATTAAAAAATATATATATTATACTTACGGGAGTGACAGTGAGGCCGTGTATTTCGGTTTGTTTAACTCTCGTAGTTTGTAACAATTGCAAATTAACGATTTAATTATAATGTACCATTTTTTAAAATTTCATTTTGGTATTTTAATAAATTGTACTATAATAACATTATCGTATTATTTAATGTCTAATATCTATCGCAAAAAATATTATCACTACTTTAAAATGCACTGAGTAGTTTTAAACGCGGCCCGCGAACGTATTTGCACGCTAAAGTTTGGCCCTCAACATGTCAAAGGTTGCCCATACTTGATTTATGATTTTAATGACTATATGTAGCAAAAACAGTAGTTTTAGTTCAGTTTTTAGGCTTTATATGTAGTTTATTATATTGTTGATATATCATATTAAACTTATAAACTAGATTATATAAAATAGAGAAAGACTTTTACTAACCTAGATTGACTAAGAGTGCAAATCTTTCATCGGGAACAGGTCCTAAGAGTAGTTCTACCTCTTTCTTCTTCTCAGGGTCCTTGAGTTTATCATTCTTTAACACTATGAGCACCTGCAATCATAATTATTACAATATTAATATATCTTTATATACAGACTGAATTTTTCAAGTGGACCTAAACCAGTGTTTCTCAACCTTTTACATGACACGACCCCTTTAGTATGAAGAAAATTTCGGGACCCCCCCCCCCCTACCCGTTGCTTTTATTAGCTTCATACGTATGTATGCTTTTTAAGATATTATATTATTAATTGAATACATCACACGCTTTTTTACAATAATGTACATTCATTATTTTTTTTACACTGTACTTAAACAAATTGATTAATTATTTCTTTTTTGCACTCCACGGTAAGACCCCATTCATCAGAAACCAAATTTATTACATTTTATTTTCTGTTTTTTAGTTGGATTTTTTTATAAAAACGTGTTTTTTTTATTATTTTTTTATTACAACTAAATTTCGAGGAAAGTGTTTAGAATTTATACACACTTCTTGGTAATTTTTGTTTTTGTGTGACATTTATTAAATGATATTTGGGTTGTGCTGTACCTTGAGAATAACTTATTCTATTAATTTATTCTAATTTTAATACTAAAAGGGCCTTACTATAATAATCTCGTAAAGAAAGGATTAGCCATCTCTTAAATAAGAGACTCTTAAGCCCCTAATCAATGGCTGTTTCAAATAAAACTTGCCATCTTGCCTCTTAGCAGTCACTTAAACTACCTCTCGATATTGGTTATTTTCGACAGTTATTTATGAGTTACTTTACCACCACCTCTTATCCTTAAGATGAGTTTATGGATAAGATTCGTTAATCAGTTGCTGAGCAGTTTCTTAAATTTTAACAAACGATTATAAGTAAGGCCACTAATGTATAGTGTATTTGTTACATGCTGGTGTTGTGAAAAAGTGCATGTGCAGTGTGTGCCTTATGTCTATACTAGAGTTTACCCCGCGGCTGCGCCGCGGGTTAACCTCGTGTGTGTCTCTTGTTTATAGAGCAAATGCTACAGGTTATATTATATTATATTTTTATGTATTTGCCCACGGAAGATTCACTTCATTTTATATCGCTAATTATAACATCCCCTGTCTATCTGTCAACAAAATAAATTACAAAACTTGACCAAAAAGGCCAAACTGGTCTAAATGACCAAAATACCACAGTGACCGACATGGCCAAAATGACGGAATAGGCAAAAACGACCACAAAGGCCAAAATAATCAAAATGGTCAAAATGACCAAACAGGCCAAAATGACCGACATTGCCAAAATGACCGAAAAGGCCACAGTGACCAAATAGGCCAAAATAATCAAAATGGTCAAAATGACCAAAGAGGCCAAAATAACAGACATTGCCATAATGACCGAAAAGGCCACAGTGACCAAATAGGCCACAGTGACCAAATAGGCCAAAATTACTAAATAGGCCTAAATTACCAAAAAGGCCAAAATTACCAACATGGCCAAAATGACAGAAAAGGCCAAAGTGACCGACATGGCCAAAATGAGTAAAAAGGCTAAAATAGCCAAAATTACCAAAAAGGCTAAAATGAAAATTATCCCTTGTCCACCCTCAGTATTTAATTTACATAGGTACCGAATTTCAGCCAAATTGGCCCATTAGTTCATCCGTAAAAGCATAACAAACAGAAAGACATATATATTTTTATCCCTGAAACTATCCCACTTTTCGGGATAAAAAGTATCCTATGTTCATTCTCGGTATCGAAAACATACATATACTGAGTTTCAGCCAAATCGGTCCAGTAGTTTTTACGTGAAAACGGAACAGACAGACAGACAGTGTTACTTTCGCATTTATAATATTAATAGGGATTATGTATATATTATCCTAACTAGTTCACTCTTAAAGGATTGTTGAGACGAGTTTGAAGAAAACTTATCATTGGCTTTTTGAGAAATCAATTACCCTTGTCAGGAATCCAATTGAGTGATTTTGTAAAAATAAACACAACCTATGTGTCTTTGTAAACCACGGGCCATAAAAATGGCCCGGACTTTTGGAGGGCTCGCGTGGGGCCATGAGAAGGCCAACACGTAGAGGCCCCTTGACAAGCTAAATGTGGCGTGACACTGACTGTCCATTATCCCTGTCTACACCATGTAATAATACACCCAAGGACAAGCCCCGGCCAGTGTAGGACTATTGTGGGAAATGAGGACAAAAGCACCGGGCTATTGGGGTGAACTGCTAGTGGAGTTACGTCTGCCCGTTGCAATGAGCAGACGGTGACTCACCACTCACTGCATGGGCCCCTAAAAATGCCAAGATTGGCGAGGGGCAATATGGTGGTGACTGGCTAAGGGGTGTCGAGAGCTGGGGAATTACGGAACTGCTGTTTCAATTTCATAATTTCTTGACATAAACTTGCAAGATATATGATGCAATAAAGAGGGAGGAGTCCATGTGACAAGCTCTGCAAAGGAAGCCATTTGCAGATGGCGACCAAGCCGTGAGCAATGACTAGGCTACATTCTGTTATGGGGGCTGTTATGGGGGACCGGATTAGCTCATTTTTAAAAATTGTGTGCGTATAAAGTACACATGTCAACTAATTTTTAAGTCTTGCAATTATTAAATGACTTGTGGCAAATTAAAATGCCAAATGTTATTTGTAAATATTAAAACTACCTAACCTTCAAAGGAATTAGCATAAAGAAATTACCCTCATGCGCCTAAAACTCCAATAATGTAACCCAAGGTGTAAAAAAAGTTCCTAAAATCGAGTGCACTGCGAAAACTATTGAAATAGATAATTGAAACAAAGTTATTATATTTATGAGACAACCGTCTTGGTTGAGAGCTGGATGAAGACGGATGTGTGATGGATGGATGGGCAAATGGGAAGCTAATATATGAATGTGATGACTAAACGGAATAGGCCGAATGGAGTGCATAGACTATCTATAACTGTTCCATTATGAACTCACAACAACCACGTTCACGACCGCCATTTTTCCCGTTCCACCTGCTTGCCGACGTCACAATCATAAGCCCAATCTTGAGATGGATCGTTGTGTGATCGAAAATGACTTCATTAAGGACTTGTAGGGATTTTTACCTGGGAAAGATACAATTTCCTGCCTTGGGGCCGCCTATCGTAAGAGGCGACAAAACAACCCACAGCCAGGTGGTAGGGCATTTGCCGGACTTGATGGCTACCACCCCTGGTCTAAAGGATGTCGCCATAACAACCTTGAGTTGTGTTCCGGCATTGATGATGAGGTTCAAGCTCCTTAAGATAGCGGTAGCGCATTTGTAGCACCTTTGGTGTTGCAAATGTCCATAGGCGATGGTAACCGCTTTCCATCAAGTGGGTCTGCTTGTATGCTGAACTCCTGCAATAAAAAAGGGATGTTTTCGCAATGAGCATAATAACTGCGGTCGCCTTGTGGAACAGCTAACGGAGCATTTTGGGCAATGTGAGCTACAAATGGAATACCCTGCTAGTCGTGTATACAAACCTCATCGCAAGCTCCGCACAGTATATCCCTTGGCTGGTCTCCGAGTGCGCTCTGTATAAAAGATAGTAGTAGCTCGTAAGCATGTCGGGTGTGTTGAGCCCGAGGTCTGTACAGCACACCTGCCGTCTCATCCGACCAAGCAACATGGCTCCCTTTGGACTTTGACAACTCATAAGAAGCTTCATCACGTTTTTGACGTCTGAAATGATAGACCAATATTATATTATATTATATCTGTTTTCTTTTCTCTTTATTTTGAAGGGTTTTTTATTTACAAAAAATATGCCAGTCCCATACAATGAATGTAAACTCTTTACTTTCACCATAAACTTAATTCAAGACAATTGATATGGATACATTTGCATAAGGACAATGGGTGGCCTTATTGCTTATAGCAAAATCAAAGAAAAAGGCTTATATTTGAAAAAATAGTGACATGATTACTTGATTACTTCAAACAAAATCACTGAGACGTTAGTCCCTAAGAAATACTTATAAAGCTGAACTCACTTCACTTTACGCTCCTCGGCCTTCTCAGGCTTGGTCCTTTGAGCACGGTCACCCATTTTTGTCCCACCAAGCTTTCCGGACAAGGACAGGACCTCACCAGTAGCTTCATCACGTCCGCGTCTCTCTATCAATCTAACATCAGCTTGCAACACCAAATTAGAGTTCTGTGAAGAAAGAAATATTTGGTATAATGTGTCTTATGCCTCTATAACCAGTGTGTCAAATCTTACTTAATAACCTGCTAATACACCTTGGATAAATAACATGGTAAAACCATGTGGTAATCATTATCCTGATTACAGCTCTTAGGGTCAGCTCGATTAGTGTATTACCATATGGACATAGAATATCCGTTTAGGAACTGAGAAAGTATACAAATTCCTGTGTTAGGGCAGCCCATCGTAAGAGGTGACAACCCTCAGGGCCCTCTAGCATCTAGGGAGCAGAGGAGTCTTCACCTATGTTGACAAAGTGAGTTTGCACTGCTTCCCGGGACATTCTCAAGCCAGCGCTTGCATCGCATCAGTATGCGATAGGATCAGCGTGGGCATGACTCCATTCTAAGTCTCACACTTTTCCTACCATGAGCGCTGGCACATGGAAGAGGATGGTTTTAGTGGAGTAATGAGTAGTTGAGTCTCCACACAAGCTGACGATTGACTCTGGTGGCTATTCATTGCTTCACCCTCATTGCTTTGGTCTAATCCCTAGTAAACAAGCTAGTAGTGTGTGAAAGGCATTTTCTCTGCCATAAAAAAAACGACAAAACAACCCACAGCCAGGTGGTAGATCATTTGTCCTTCCTTCAACCCTTTTTAAGCAGTGTGATACTATATATTGCAGATAGCCATGGGAATTTTCCTGGGAGTGTTATATATGCCTATAGTAACATTACTTATCCTGGGCTTTTACCTGAAATCTTGAGAATTCATACATTTATATACTAAATAATCTGTTACCTTACTGAAAATACTCTTTGAAATTAAATACTGGCCAAATAATTGTAATCTATGGTATCTGTGAAGCCTGGATGAAGTGCCAGGCAAATTCTAGTGATTATTATAAGTATACTCAGATAGCAGTTCACACTCATAGAGGATACTCAAATCAATCTGTTCATTCACAAGGTCAAAAGACTATGTCAGGCAACAGATATCATCATAATGTATTTTTATTGACTTTCAGAGTGATTTTCAGTAGGCTACATATTGTTTTTATAAAGTGAGTGACAGTTGCAATTCAGCAAAAATTGTAATGTGTGGATATTGGCGGCACTGTTGTTAGTCACCCCACATCACCTCTACATACTCTATACAATAATAAACAAGCTTTGGAGTGTCATTAATGAGTACTACTTTGGCATAACATGAACATTGAAGGCTTTTTAAGTGCTTTTTAAGCACAGTCTCTTGTTAAGTGTAAGGATGTACAAGCCATATAAAATAGAAATTACACAACTATATGAAATCATGTAATAAATAGTAATAGAAATTACACAATTATGTGAAATAGCGGAAAATATGGATTGTATAAGACAAAAATACTAATTTATTAAACTAATTTAGACTGGTTAAGCAATGTATGAGCCTTATATGTGCGTTCTTAGAAACATTTACTAATAATAATTACTCCATTCAAACAATGGTACTTTTACAAATTTAAGAAACTTGTACTGAAACTAGCGAGCCCAGCAGCTATTGGCCACCTACCAAGTCCAATTGGCCACTTAAACACACAAAAAAACTTCATCTACATCGTTCCAGGGGTTTAGGAGTTCAGTGACAGACGAACACAATTTTATATATAAAGACAGCAATATAACTAATAGCCTAGACGCTGGCCAAGAACCTTAAACTTAACTTAATGCGATGTAGTAAAAAAGTGAGGCATTTCACATTCCTTATACGACAATTTACAGAAAAATATAAACAAAAATCTTACTTACTGCTTTATATTCATATTGTAACTGTCTAGCAGCCGCATCCGCCATGGCGACTACTTATTATTGATCAACTATTCACAATTCACACAAATAATGAAACGTAACTATATTAAACAATAATTTAAAATGTTATCAAGCAAAAACGCAATATATGAATAACGTTTAATAGGTTATGCGGGCGACGCCATCTTTAACTTTTTAAACTTTTTAATTATGTCGGCTGTCAAATATCATGATATGGCTTGTATAACGGACAGTGCATAGTAAACCTAAGTTGAAAAACGAATTTCAGTAAAACTTGAAATTAAAATGTTTAAAATAATATTAATATTACTGTTTATAATTTAATCTATAAATTTTTAATCTAGTACTCAAACATTTTTATATTGTTGGTAGTACTGATAATGTATTTTTTTTAAGTTATTAGGCTTCAATCCTATTATTATTAGACTTGATTAGTTGCAACAAAAAATATCAAAAATGTTAAATTAAAATACAGTAACAAAAAATACTATTTTTCATTTCGTAATAAGCATTTGTGTACTAACTACGTATTGATTACTGACCTGTAAGAATGACTAAAGTCTGCACCAGTGTGTAAGACTCTAAAGACAGGAGCTTCTTTGTAAAGAAGCTCCTGGGTTGTAACCCATATACAATATATGCCACCTTCTAGGTTTAACCCTCACCCAGCATTTACAAAACGGTCTCTCAAGATAACAACAAGATAAAAATAAGAGCCTCTCTTCGGCATAATACCGTTTATCGGCATATAATAGTCCTTGACTCCAGACATTATATGGTAGTAATCTAGAGAGTAAAATTTAAGCAAATGCAAAGATTTTCTTTTTTTAGTGAGGTAATTTTCATGAGAAATACCACTGGCAAGTACACTGCTTATTGTTGAGTTTGGTCCAATGTAAAAAAGTGAGACTTATTGGCTACAATAGCTTTATTCATGGTAATTGATCAATCTAAATCCACTTTTAAGAGTGTGAAACCAGTTTTCAAAAACAAGCTTCAGCGAATAGTGGTAACGTTGTCAACCAAACATTGTTCATTATTGGATATAAGCTCCCAAATGTTGCGCCACCTAGCCCCGTCCTCTGGTTTGAGCTAAAGCTTATAAAAGAGCTGCTATAATTTCATGACCTTAACGAAGGGCTAGTTAATATAATTAGTAGCGTTCAGCGTAAAAATCAGCGCTAAAAAGTATTGTAGGTATTGATTGAACGCAGAATAGAACTAGGTATTTACTCAATAAAATTTAATTTAAAATTAGGCACATTTTCTAACTGAGGGCCGATTTTTCAATAGTCAGATGAAAGCTATTTATAGAATAAAGTATAATGTGGAACAATTTAAAATATTTGCTGTATTAAGAAGTTGAATTGATTCACTTCACTCAGGTTACAATTTATTCGACTGATAACTTTAATCTAATGACTGAAAAATCGATCCTTAATCTAATAACGCTAAACTAGTATTTAGTTCAATGTATTTAGATTAGGATTTAATACATTTTTTTATTAAATTTTCCGATATATTGAGCATTGTTTACAAACAAAACCACGTGCTTTTGTGTTCTGTTTAGTAATGTCAGGAACGCGTGCGCAAGCAACCGTTCAATTTTCAAGGTTGCCACCCATATTCTTTTCCTCATAAAAATAACACCCTTTTATACTTTTAAAATTACAAACACACGCCATTCATTGATTTATTTGTATGCCTAATTAAATCATTATGAAATCCATCAACGAAGTATATAATATTTAATATTGTATTAATTATTAGCGTGGGATTATTTTTCATCATTCAAACTGTGATCGAAATAATCTTAACCTATATTTTTCCCGCGGGTTCGCTCGCGGTAATGATGTCCCATAGGTACCGTACATATATTATGTGCTATCCCATGTTACAATCTATGTCTATGCCAAATTCCATTCTGACCCGTTCTGGCGTAATTGAGTAACAAACATCCATTCAGTTTCCTATTTATAATATTAGTATAGATAATGTTGTAGTGGTTGAAAATTAAGTGAAAATCACATAACAATTAATCTTTTCTATTTTTTAATTGATTTCAATTATTATAATTCAAGTTACTATTGTTATTAAAAAAACATCTAATTTGGAATATTTTACAACCCTATTTTATTGATTGAAAGAAAGAAATCAAAAACTACGATTACATCACGTGAGAGCAAGATAGAAATACAACAACAAGTTTCCTTATAGTGATGTGATGCATATTATTGTATGAAAATTTAGTAGTATACAAGGAGTCTGTCATTGTCAGGCTACTGTAAAATAATGTGCTAATGTAACAAAAATGGCGGCACCTTCCAATGGCAGTGGAAATCTTGTGGAAGAGTTTGAAGAGTCTTTCCAGGTAAAATTTGATGTCATTAGTATAACCATATTTTAATTAAGATGAAAGTTACGGAAAATATTTCAATACATAACCTTAAACGTAATGTCAATATACTACCAACGTTAAGAAAATAACACGTCGAGTTGGTGTTGCTATTCCCCGTTCACATTAAGCTACATAAGCTAAATAATTTCGTATCACCTTAAAAACTCGAAGAAGATTAGTGTGTACGTGACCTATATTCACTTATGTGGCTTCGACCAGTTTCTGCTCAACTCTGTTCAAGGGATTTCATGCAATGCAAAGCGCATCTGTGGCAGCCATTTTACTGATAATGTTATTCGATTTAATTACGAAAGTAATTGCGGGTCTTAACTTTAAATTTATATTGAAATGAACTCGAAAAGTGGACTAAAGTTATTGTGTGTTATTCTAAAACTATATTTCGTGTAAAAAATGATGTGAAAGTGTAGTATTGTCTTACGAAATTGTGGTGTATCAAGTGTCGTGTGTTTTCATTATATAAAGACGATGTCGACCCTCACTGATGATGTTGGAAGCTCCTCTGGAGGTCACACTATACAAGTGTTCCGTCCTACATGGGAAGAATTCCAAAACTTCAACAAATACATACAGTTTATGGAATCGAAAGGGGCTCACAAAGCTGGGCTTGCAAAAGTAATACCACCACCGGAATGGGTACCTCGGAAGGCTGGTTACGACCTAGACCAGCTGAACGTGACCATCCCGGCTCCAATCTGCCAGGTAGTCACCGGAAAACAAGGTTTGTTCCAACAAATTAATATACAGAAAAAAGCCATGACTGTAAAGCAGTTTGCCGTCCTCGCGAACTCTGCAAAATACTGCACACCTCGTCATTCAAGTTATGATGATTTAGAGAGAAAATATTGGAAAAACGTCTCGTATGTGTCACCGATATATGGCGCTGATGTGAATGGCAGCATCACAGATCCTGATGTAAAAGAGTGGAACATAAATAGTTTAGGAACAATCTTAGACTTTGTCAACTCAGACTATGGGATAGAGATTGATGGTGTGAACACTGCATATTTGTACTTTGGGATGTGGAAAACCACATTTGCATGGCATACTGAAGATATGGATCTTTACTCTATAAATTATTTGCACTTTGGTGACCCAAAAACATGGTATGCCATACCTCCCGAGCATGGGAAACGATTTGAGAGGATTGCTGCAGGTTTTTTCCCTGGTTCAGCTAAGACCTGTCAGGCATTTCTTAGACACAAAATGACGTTGATATCTCCACAAATTTTAAAGCAATACTCTGTACCTGTAAACAAAATTACTCAAGAGAAAGGTGAAATTATGATTACCTTCCCGTATGGTTATCACGCTGGCTTCAATCATGGTTTTAATTGCGCTGAATCAACAAATTTTGCTGCTCCAAGATGGGTGGAGTACGGTAAGCGTGCTCTGCAATGCACATGCAGCAATGATATGGTAAAAATATCCATGGATACATTTGTGAAGAGATTTCAGCCTGACCGTTATGAACTGTGGCTTAAAGGACAGGATATAGGTTGCCATCCAGAGCAGCCGGAGAAGTTGGTGCCAGCACCTCATCCATCCGGACAGGATATTCTCTGTAATAAGAACAATACGGAACTGCCAGAATCGTTCATCGAGGCAGAAGTTGAAGGACTGAAAAAGAAGAAACGACATCCACTGCATCTAAAACGAGCTTTAGCTAGTAAGAGCATCTCGGAAGGTGCCATCGCTGTGTCTATTTTAGGGCACGATCTGGTGGATGATGATGAAATGGCCATGGCAGAAGGAGATCTCGATATGATGCAATCAATGAAAACTAGATTACAACCAGATGACACACAATTAGATGCATTAGAGGATATCTGGCTGAAAGGAGATGAGATGGACCCCTCTGAAGCTCAGCTACCTGATGTAGGTTATATTGATTCAGACAGAGATTCAGACTATGGTGCACCAAAGACTAAAAAGAATTCTAAAACAAGAAAAAAGGGAAGAGGTAGCTTGAAGAAAGAGAAAGTTAAGAAAGAAGAAGAAATGAAACCTGAACCAAGTACTACCCCGACGGAAGAGAAAAAGAAAGAACCAAAACCAAGGGGTAGAAAGGTTAAGACCAAGAAGCTGTCTTCAGAAGAACTAGAGAGTATGGCAGCTGTGGTGTCAAATTGGGAATCACCACCTCATGTGGAAACAGAAATCACAGATCCATTGAATCCTGCTGCGGTAAAGGAGGAATCTGTTATTGAAGAACAAAAGCCAACTACTGAAGCAACCGATAAACCAGCAGAGAATACTGTCAAAATTGAAACATTGCAAAAGACACCAAAAGATAAAAAAGAACCAAAAAAACGTAAATCACCAAAATCTGAAACAGAGAAAGTGGAGAAACCTAAAAAGGAGAAAGTTAAGAAGGAGCCTAAAATACCTAAAGTGAAAGTGGAAGAGCAGAAAGAGAAGAAACCTCGCAAGCCTCGGACACCGAAGAAACACACTGATTTTGAATACAACTCTCCTTTGAGTCCGATAATGTATAAAGAGAGTAATTCTTATGCAGCTGCTAACAAACCACACACGGTAACATCTCAACCTCAACGACAAGTAAGCATATTGAAACCAATACAAAAGTCAATATCAACAATGCAGCCGACAACATCAACAGAGCCATCATCAACATCAGTACAACCAAAATCTGAAGTGAAACAAGAACTTCTACTCAACACTAGTCTAAGGCTGACAAAAGTCCCACCAATCAACAAAAATCCTAGTGCGTTTGAGAGTGAATTTCACAAATTTATGAAGAGAAAACAGTCTGGAGTGCCAGCGAGACCTATGCCACAATCTCCGAAGCCTTCACAGTCTCCGAAAGAGCCTGAAAGTCCTGTGGAAAGTTATCCAATGCCTGTAGGCCAGTATAACGATAATATTTTCCTAAACACACCAGTAGATTACAGGACATACCAGCAACCTCCAGCGAATCATATCCAATGGAGGTACAATGGTCCGGGCTACATGAACAATGTTCAAAGCCAAGTGCAAAACCAAATGTATGGACACAATATGAATAATATAAGTGCAAACAGTTACTTTAGGCATCCACCACCATATCTACCACCATGGCAGTATGGATATCAGAAATAAACTGACAGTATTTTGTAAGATTAAATTTAATTTGTGTGTATGAGTGGACTGAATAATTTATTAATTTTAATTATCATTATGTTATACACTGCACATTTTTTTGTATATAACCATTGAAGAAGTATCTTAAGAATGATATCTTCAAATCAAAGTGTAAATTTGAAAAAGCTGCTACTATCCAACATTTTGAGAGGTGCCAACCTCAAATCATTTTTCTCTTGAATTTTTGCATCCAAAAATGTAGTCTTAATAAAGTTGTTTTCAACTAGCATGATACTTTGTTCACATTGCCTCTTGGTTTTGATTTCATATAAATTTCTATATATAAAAATTAATTCTTGTAATAATAGAAATTATCACGTGAAACCTTGTCTGAATCAAAATATTTTTTTTTTAATATTCCTAATATTATTTTTGACATGTAGTAATACTCAAGTGTCATGGCGAAGTCTATTCAGGTAGCTCCTTAAGGCTAAAGAGCCTTATATATCATATTTTCTAAGTTTTCGCGACTTGTATACATAATAAAACTACGTTTTAACGGTTTTCAGCGTGGTAATTTATTTGATTTTGGTTATTGCGACATTTCGGCCGCTTTCCCCGGACGACAAAGATGTCATTTGTCCAACGAGTATTGTTAAAGTTGTATTTAGCTTACCGCCAACTTGTTCCTTTTAATTATTTAGTTTTAATTTTTTTTGTGGTTATTATTTACTCTATCGGAGCCCAATATAATTTACCAACACTTCACAACATGTTGGGCTTGAAGAGAAGAAGCGACGCAAGAAACTCTTCAGCAAACATGCCTAGCTCCAAAAAAATTATATAATATTAAAATGGGTGGAAGGAAAAATAAAAGAAATTATGTGTCAAGTTGGTTTGTGTTCCGTTTGGACAAATGACATCTTTGTTATCCATGACCACGGCCACAGAAAAGCGGCCGAAACCGGAATAACCAAAATTAAATCAATTACCGTGCTTAAAACCGTTAAAACATAGTTTTATTATGTAATATATAGTTTATTAAATACAGTATAAACTCTATGTAACATCACTCGATTTAACTACAAACTCCCTTAAGTGTCGAAATCACTTGGCTTTGGTTTGTTTAGTTTGTCTTTCATACAATGATGCACTCTATATAGCATTACACCAATTAAGTAATAAAAAGTAGTATTTAAATTGCCAAAGTTTGTAAAAGCTGCGCAGCTGTGTTTATTATCCTAGCCCCTAATACTTGATTGTTGGCATCATGCATATCGAAATTTCTAAGTACTTCCTTTATCACCAAGATGCCTCAATATCGCAAGATATGAATAAAATAAGTAAAAAAGTACAACAGAATTACTGGTGCAGCAAAAGATGTGCTACAAAAATAACAGACTTCTCTCCAATTAACGACAACTCTGTATAACGTCATAAAATACACAGTCCCTTCGGTGTCGGTATATAGAGTTTACACTGTACATGTTTCCTGATTAACTAAAACTTTAAACACTTCTTCAAAGAAAAGTTTCAAAATGTACTTCAAAACAATGTATTTTTCTTGAAATCTAAAATGGCGTGTGGGCTTTACTTGTAGTAAACACGTATCTGTGTGTGTCAGTCCAAAAGCTGGTATGATTAGGCTGTCGGTAGTTAACCAACTGAAACTCCAAAAACAGCCATCTAGCATGGTAGTTGAATTAGCCGGGTGAAAAACCAGTATATGGCTGAAGGCTTAGTGTTCCAAATGTCCAGGGGACGCTAACCATTTTCGATTTTTTTATTCCGATGCTGGCAAACAGGCAGACTGACCAGCTCATGGAACATGGTTACAGTAGACCTTTGCAACACCAAAGGTAAAGTCATTGCGTTGACAGCCTATAGAATAGGATAGGGGGATGAGGGATCAGACAGAAGGAATGCGAAAGCAAAAACCTGATTAGCTCAATGTTAACCGTTGCACTTGGGTATTCTGTGTTCATATGGTTCATACACACACCGTTAGAGCCAGCCCTAAGGGTGTTCTTACACGAGCAACTAAAATTGATCAGTCCCACTGTGACAATATGTATGTATGTAGATCCCAATTGTACAGGTTTTACTATGATTGGTGTCCAACTTTGCGTCCTTCTCAGCTTGTCCTTCAACAAAGGCCTCCCTCAAACTATTTGATGACCAGTTCTTCCCGTTCTTTACAAGTTCTGGACCACTATGGAGGGACATTGTGTTTCAAATAGGCCTCCTATGTTTTGT
Organism: Dendrolimus pini; assembly: GCA_949752895.1. Classification (NCBI taxonomy): domain Eukaryota; kingdom Metazoa; phylum Arthropoda; class Insecta; order Lepidoptera; family Lasiocampidae; genus Dendrolimus; species Dendrolimus pini. The sequence continues at coordinate 9,265,039 of OX457153.1, forward strand.
ATTCCGTCATCTATATCTTTTTCCGTCTCTTGGGTACCACTCAGTTGTCTTAAGTGTTCATTTATTTTTATTATCTCATTATCATCATCATCGTCCGAGCGTTGAATCCCGGTTGCGTTCGGAGCGTCCGCTCCGATGCCCAGGGTCTGCTTTCCTACTTTTTATTTTCCACTTCGCGCAGTCTTCAACATACCCCGCTTTGAGACCATTGGTAAGCATGTCGTCCTTCACAACGTCAAGGCAACATTTCTTGGGCCTTCCTCTTCGACCGGAACGTGGCGAAGCGGCATGGCTAATAATTTGTTCCCTACATAATTAGCCTGACTATCTGGCGGTTTGTCTCCTATGTCACGGACATGAAGATTGTCGCGGATGCGGGAGTTCCTGACGCGGCGTTTCTGCTGGACTCCACACATCCATCGCAACATATTCATCTCCGTGACACATATCTCTCATTATATGTCAAATAAAAATAATAGACAGACAACAAAAATTTGTATTAACGGTTTCTGCTTATCTGAATTATGTCATTTTATTCCCATTTGAAATTCATTGTACAAACTCGAACCATTTACAGATTTATTTTAATATAGTTTATGCGTGTAATATATTACTTAGCCATTTTATCTTCGACTGATTGTATTTATTTTTTAAGTGAGAAATTAATCAATTATAAGTTTGTAATATATAATTAGGTTTAGTTGTCTTAAGGACGCTTGTACATTGCGTTGAATCATACGATACTACGGTCTGTGTTCTAAAAACTTTCTACGTCATGCTCGCTTACAGGGGTGCAGAGGTGAAAATAAATTTGCGTCCATTACCTACCAACAATTAAAAATGGCATTTCATTTTTAAAGTTTCCTAGCAATTTTGGCAAATTAATACGATATTACAGAATTAATAAAAGTTTCATGTCATTTCGTTATTTGGAGGAAAATAATAATTGAAATATGTTTTATAACATTCTCTAATGCACACTGGTGCATTATATGATCTATGATCCGAAAGAAAGAAAGAAAATATTTATTTCTAAAAATGCGACACTAACAATGATAATAAAAATAACATTGAAATTGTGGGCCGCAATTCGCGAAATGAGGTTGGCACTCAGTTTTTTGCTGTGCCGAAACATAGTCCGACACAGCACTGATTTTCAGAGCCCACCTCCTTAATTACAAAGTCATGTGACCCACGGTAAAAGCAAGTTAAATAAAATTAAATTATAATCAACATATAATAAGTACCTAAAAAATTAAAGTAACCTAAATAGAGCACTTATTATATACACATGTTACATATAAAACATGTGGTAAACAAAAGTACAATGATCAAATCAAATTCATTCAAATAACATAATATCATGATCACTATATGAATATTATCAACTAAATAAACTAATTGTTATTGCCTCTTAGTTTTGTTGGCAACTGGCTCGTTCTTTATTGAACCACAATTACTGCCAGTGGCAGGTGTGAAAAAACCAAGTATAAAAAGAAAACAGGGGTGATATGAAAAAGAGAAAAATCGAAAAATCGAAATGTGTGCTGGGACACAGTAGAAGTGAAACGTCAACGGACAAATGGAAAAACGAATCGCAACAAAATTTTAACTTCCAAGTTTTACGGGCGGATTTTTAAATTGAACAATTACATTAACACATTTCGATTTTTCGCAGGTTTACTGCAAATTATGATTTGGTTCGGTAAGGTACATTTTAATTAATGCGTTTTTTATTTAAACATATTTTATTTTATCAAACAAAAAACTGAATTCGATCCGGAACCAATAAAAACATAGATAGTCTAATCTAACGTTATCCGCCTCTCACCACATCTAGTCAAAATTTATGCCGCTCTTCCACGTGGCCGTAACCTTTTTCGTGACAGAAAAATTGTAACACCCCCATATATAGAAGATACACTTAAAAAAAAAAACTTGTTCATATGTGCAGATTACCACCAGCTGAAACCAACACAAATAAAATAAAATAAAAAGCGAACATAGTCACGGGCAATGTTACTATGGACATCACAATTTTATGTTATTTAAATATATATTCTATTGACTTTCCTAAATGTCAAATCGGGCTTCTTATATTGTGATTATTATATTTGAGAGTTTTTTTAATTATATATACTTAAATAAATGTCGTGTGGAGTCTCGTTAGTCAAATCTAGACAATTCATGACCATGTCCTTAAATGATTTTTGAAGTTATACTTCTTTAGGCACGATGATTTAGTATCCTATATATATATATATATATATATATATATATATATATATATTAAAGTGACCAGCAAAATCAAAGGATTTATTTTAATTCTAATTCCAGTGAATTTCCAAAAAAAGTAAGTAATTATATCGCTTTTTCTAATACTTGGGTGTGATTGTGGTATTTATTTTTCGAAGTTATTTAGACTTAACCTCGGTTTTTGATTGTATTTTTCAATACGGTCGGTTAAATAAATAAAGCCCCTACCACGGTCGAATAGACCGTGGTAGGGGCCATACATATAGGCCATTTAACCAATTTTAGAAGTATAACTTCTAACGCTTTACATAAGTACACACACACTTTTTTTTATTGAAATCAATCGTCTCACGCCCGTAGATAAAATATTTCAAAATATGGACCTCATGAATTTTAAGTTTTCGCGCAATGTACAAGCGTACGTGTAATTTTAGTCCGTTTTAGTCAAGTATTTAAGGAGAGTAGTGAGTATTTCAATAAATATGTAGACAAAAAGTGGTAAATAAAATTATTGTAGTAAAATTCTGATTTTGAATACTCGCTACTCATTAACGCCGCGTACACACAGAGCCAAGGAAGGTCAAACCAACGAATGGGGTTCATTGACCCTATCTAGGCTCACGAACCATCGGTTCAATACATTGGGAGCCTGTTGTAAGAAGCTATTTAAAAAAAATCGGTTGTCTGTAAAGTCGGTTTACTGACGATATTTGAACGTGACAATGTCATAAGAAAATACTGATGGAATGGTTTCATTTTTCAAAAGAAAATTTTAATTTTATTTGTTTGATTGATATTTTGTATGGATATAGAGAAGGAGGTAAATGGAAATCGCAATTGAATTGATCAAGTTACATTTATTTGTACGCATAAATACAATTATGTTAATTACGCTGCCGAACGCGGAGGCCGATTGTGCCTCTTTGTCGCTCGTTCCGCGCTCTCGCTTGCACTTCAAGCCTTAAATGGAGCGCCTCAGAGCGAGGTAACGCCGCATGAGTCATGTTTTTTCGTGCGTGCAGCCGGCTCCATCGAATTATAAGACGTTGTCACGTCAAAAAATACTGGAATAGACTATATAAACGTCGAAAATCTATATAAAAATTGCATCGTGTTCTCGATAGAACACGTGCAATTTTTTTAGATTTTTGTCTTGTTCAGGATTCACATGGCTTTCTACTGGGCTAAATAAGCGGGTTATAGTTGTTCGGGTGAATAAAAATTCGCTTATTTAGCTTACATTCTTTTTAAAATGGTATGGTACTGTGTCCTGGGAATCCCGCGGGAATTTCAAGTCAAGCCTGGATGAAATCGCGAGCTTCTCCAAGTTATATAAAATTAATTATTATTAAGAAAAAAACAGCCTATGTGGATTGCCGAAGAACGCAAATTAGCAGTCGTTGGTCTTCGTTTGAGCCGTGTGTACGCGGCCTGAGATTTTCGCTTGTATTGTTTAATAACGCTGACTGCATAAGACCTACAATCGCTTGAACATTTATAAAATTTATTTAACTGTTAAACTGCCGAACACTGTCGGTCGCGTATTTAAACCAGTGTACCAAGTCCTAGTTGGACTACATTATAATTACTTGAGAGTCGAGAGGGGTAATTAAATACGTGATGATGTTACATATGATGCAAAAAATTCAATAATTATTCTCCTATAAGAGCCGGCGGTACAATATAACAAATGATATTATATGAAATCAAATAAATGTAAAAAAATTGTATGTGTAATAAGAGTTATATAGCTGAGACGTTGGTAGATAATAATGTGGTCGGCTTTAGAAATAGAGTTTAAAAGATTTCTAGAGTAAATGGATAATTAATTTCACGCTAAGTTGAAATGTTTTAAAATTAATGGGTGGGCAGGGGGAGGTATATGTAAATTTCAATATTTTTAACTTTCAAATATTTATATACATGTGAACAATAGAAGTTTAATATGCTATTTCTTTGACTCACAAAAAAATCCTAACTTTTTCATTTCAAAAGTGTTTCCATAGTCGAATGGTAGAAACAAGATGTTCGTCGTCACTACGGTACGAGTCACCATTGCAGATTTTTTCCATTAAGATTATTTAATTATAATTTCTGGCTTAGCCCTGCTTACCCTAATCGTAAAAGCGTGAAGTTATATTATCAAAATACACTATTTGATATAATTAATTAATAGTAGGCAACAAAACCTCACGTCAAAAATAATGTTAAATTGTTCAATTTAAATAAAATAATTTTTAATTGATACCATGTGTATTTATTTTGTCCATACCTGTAATTTTTTTTTTTTAATATGTCTGCACGCTTTGTGCAGGTAGCCATTATGCAATCTGTCAAGTATTCAGGAATATTCAAATTTTAGAATCACCTTCGAACAAAGACTTTAGACAATAGCTCCATCGGTTGGGAGTATAGATGGGCAATCCACCGGGTTTAAACCCGGTGCTTTGATAAAAACCCGATAAACACCCGTAAGCACCCATAAACACCCAAAAAATTGGGTCTCTATTTGATTTGATGAAATTAAATTAGAGATATTAAAAAAATGTTTTAAAAGTGATTTTTTATTAGATTTATTTGTAGGCAACATTAGTTAGATCATGGAGGGTCAAATAAAATGGTACGAGATAAAAAACGAAATTTCAAAAATCACATCTATTATTTCAACATTTGAATAGCTTATTTTATGTTGTAGTATGAAATTAGCGTTGAAGACTCGAGCGTTAGCGTGTTAGTTGTCATATTCTTCATTTGGAAGTTGATTTACATGATAACCCTTAGCTTCCTGTAAATACTTTAAGATCTGTTAGCATTTGGTGCGCACGCGTGGCTTAATATACTTAAATTCCTCCGCCACTAATTTTCCGAAGCGCTCATTTCTTTTGTCTTCTCTGTCTCCATATAAAGCAAATTCTGAACAATTACACTTCATAACTGCGTTATCTTTTAATTCTTTCCTTCTTTTATACCCGTGGGGACAGAAAGAATAGATGGAGAACTTAGTGTATGTAGCTTTGTTGGTGACGGTAAATCATCTATACATTGTGTCTCACTATCTAAATTCTAAAATGTTTGGCGACCGGTTCCGATAGCAAAGTCTGTTCTTTTTTCTCCTACGATTACATAATAAAAATGACATCAGTTGGGCTATAATACCTAGATAATGTTGCAGAAGAATTATAAGTATGTATCTAATTTATTTACAATGATAATGGAGAATCCGATAGTGATTGTAAAGTATTTGTTTTTTATTAGTACCAGAAAAAAGTTTTTTCTTGCATTATTTTATTTCACCAAATTATGTATAATTCAATAAAAGAATAATAATTAAAAACTAAATGTCATTTATGTATAAAAATCATTTACACCCGAATTTTTTTTTAAATTCTTCGAGGCCGACAGTGCGTTGGTAACATCTTTAGCATATATAGTGTATCATCCATAGAGTATATTGTGGTATCATCTATGATCTTTAGTGTTGCAAACGTCCATAGGCGACGGTACGGCTGGTTACTATATCTTACCGATCGTTAATTTGTTTTACTATCTGTTTAAATTCGACATTAGGAACGGGCCATGGGTAACTTTCGAACGAATGGTAACGAGCATCCTGAACACAATATCCAATCTATAAGAATGTCCTCTGATGTGCTATTGGTTAAAAGTTGACACAAGCTCAGTACAATGTCAAAATTCGACCGCTGGTAAGGAAAGTGAGTAATTACTAAGGAACCAGCCACAAATCGCTATAATTCTGTCAAACACTTGCTGCTCGCAGGGGCAATTAAGTGTGGGAATAGCGTCTACGTCTCTCTGATTGGCCTCAGGCCAGGGAGGCATAGTTAGAGTTGCGTCGGACACGTACGAGCCGATACATTTGTCCCGTACAAAATCCAATTGCACTGATACGCTACAAAATCTAAAAAAGTAATGCTTCGAATATTTGTCGCGCTACTACTCAATGTACTACTATTCGCACCTTAAATGTATGAGGAAGGACGGAACGAGGTATAAGCTTCAATAGTACAATAACGCCTCTAAGGATATTCACATGACAAAGAGGGACAACATAACTCTGTAATACATAGGTACAATTTGTGAGAAAAGGTATAAACGAGGAAATGCGACCATCACTTCAAATGTACTGCCGCGGTACAAATACCTAGTACAAAATGCCTCGCCTCATTGAAGTGGTGCATTGTACTGGTTCAGTACAAAATGTCATGTTACTCTTACAAACCCATTTTAAAATCATGTACTGCCCAACACTACCCATACTTACGCACTAGTGTAACATCGATACGAACAGGTACGGTTATCGATAAGTGATAAACCGCACCCTTATAAACGTAGATTTAAACTTTACTAACATTTAGGTCTAAGATGTCCAAAATTAAATCAATGGTAATAATCATCAGGCATGTCTGAACGTGCTGACGAAGCAGGATACCTCTCCATCAGTGGAGAAGGAAGAGGTGAAGGTTGAAGTGGAAAGGTTCATTGACCTCGCCAGGCAGATGGAAGCGTTCTTTTTGCAGAAGAGGTATGTCTTTTTAACACGCTTTTATTAGCTTCACCTGTATGTATGTATGTTTGTAACCGACGTGGTCATAGGAACTCCTGTACTAAACAAGATAGACCCGTCGTGTTTGGGCTCGTTTTACTTGTATTGGCTAGCACTCTGCTGCTACATGATATGCAGGATCTCAAAACGATGTATTTAAAAACATTAAAAAAAATTCAACTAAAAAATGAAAAATAAATAATAGTTTAGAAAAACCTAAATAAAACACGCTTTCATAAAAAATCCAACTAAAAAACAGAAAATAAAATTTAATAAATTTGGTTTCTGATGAATGGGGTCTTAAAAAAAAGCGTGGGGTGTATTCAAAGTGCTTTTTCTTCTTTAATATCTTAAGTAAATGTTTAAAGTTCTGACTCAAGGTCAGAGTGTTAATGTGGTCATTATAGCCACCCGAGATCTGATCAGCTTGTGAACACCTTGCTTTTTAGTTGTCCACGCATTGACTGGGAGTGGACCACTCTGTGACATCTTGGTGAACGGGGGCGATTCACGCATACTTGGATCAGATTCGTGGATCGTATTGCGACCACCAGTGGAAGGCGGTGTATGTGGGTGTCGGATGACTCTAATATGTAGTCATCCTTAAACGTATAGACCAGCCTCACAATCATGGACCACGTCCAAATGGCTAATAATAACAGCCCATAAATGTCCCACTTCTGGGCTCGGACCTTCCATTATACGGGAGAACGGACAGTATACCCGCCACGCTTGTCCAAGGCGGCTTGGCAGGTTTCGACACATCGGTTACCTCGGTATGCAGGTTGCAGTACGATGTTTTCCTTCACCGTTGTTAGCGCGTGGTAATTGTAAAAAATATGCACGTGAGGTGGGAAAACTGACTAAGCGGTGCATGTGTTCAGGCCAAGATGGAACCCGCGTTCATTGAGTTTAGGACGCGTGCGCTAACTATTACACTACCACAACTTCTCCAAATGGCTAAGAAGTAGTAAAAATATTTAATTTCGCATTTATAAATGTTAAGTTAAATATTCTAGGTTCCTCTTGTCAGCGATGAAGCCAGAACTTCTGGTAAAGGAGGACAACGCAGAACTGAGATGCGAGCTGCAGAGAAAGGAGGAACTGCTGAGGAGGCATTACGACAAGATCAACCAATGGCAGAATCTTCTAGCAGATTTGCAGGTACACCTCATCCATTACAGATACAATGCAAAAGTGCCGCTTGTCCTGGTATACTTATGAAAAAAGGAAGAATTATTATTTCCAATATTGCACTATTATGTCGCAAGGTTGCACTATTATGTCGCAAGGTTGCACTATTGTGTTGAAAGGTTGCACTATTATGTTGCAAGGTTGAAGCACAGTATTTGTTTGGAAGCGATGGTCTATAATACTCGTATATTAAATCTAAAATAATTTAATTTCATTGATTTATTTAAGTACTTCATACCAGTTTTCATTAGACGTATTTTTGCAACTTTTGTTTTTTGCAGGGTCATACGGTTTATAACAAGTGCCAGCAGCAAAGCTCACAGACCAGCATACAGCAGACCCCCCCTCCGCAGCAGTCCTGCAGCGTACAGCAGAGTGTTCAGGTGCAAACATACCTAATCTATTGTTACTTATATTATAGCGGGGTTCTTTTTCTTAAATTTTTTATGACATAAGTTCAGCAGACAGGCAGACTGGACTCTGTCCACTAATGCCGAAACACCACTCAAGGTTCTTATGGCAGCATATTCTAGACCAGGAGTTGTAACCATTTAAGCGGGTAAACACCTGGCTGTGGGAGTTCCACTGGAGAACACTTTTTGATATCATACATATAAGTCAAAATTTAAATCTACTTCCTATTCTATGTACACTGCTTCGCAAAGTGTTACTGCTATCTGCTGTAATTCGCCACCCACACGTCTAGCTAACAATTTTATTTATCATGTTTATCTTATGGCCGGTTCCTCTACGAGTATATCTGACTATTCATCACTGCCGGAGTCTGTTTTTCCCGAAACCTACAACCTGGGTGTCTTCAAGTCTCGTGTGAATAGGTACCTTCTAGGTAAGCGTGCTCGATCTTAGACCATATCTCCGCTCAAATCGAGCGAGTTAATGGTCAAACGCGAACCTATATGTGATTTAAAAAAAAAACTTGCCGTACCAAAGGTTGTATTTTACATTACTTTTATGGGAGCTTATGTCATATTTTAACCGATAATAAGGCACATGAACGGTCGGTAAACTTAGGAACCGGGCCTTGTTCTGGGCGCTGATATTGTTAAGCTGTCGGCACTACGCCGCCGCTGCTTTTCAACTCGGCACACATTTCTGATAGGTACTAATGTCTGTATAGGAATATCAAACCACAGGAAAGAGTTGGATTAACAATATGCTCTATTATTAAGAGAAATACGGTTCCTCTACAGGCCCAACAGATGGCGGCTGCGGCGGCCGCGCAACAAGCCGCAGCGTTGCACCAGCAGGCCGCGTTGCAGCAACAACAGGTACCGCGTCCCCCGCACCCGCCCGCTTACCCCGCTAACGTGCAACGTCGGTAGTCGCCCCTGCAGGAATTCAGCAGTGTTGCAACATTGCATTGTTATATTGCAACATTGCATCATCATGTTGCAAAATTGCACTATTATGTTGCTTAATTGCACTATTTACGTTGCAATGTTGCAATGTGTTGCAAGAATCACATATTTAAAGACAAATCTACGGAGGTAAGAAGAGCGGTATTAATAAAAACCGTTAAAAGGCGTTAAATTGGGGCCGGTGCTGTAGCTAGAGAGTAAATATAGAACGCGTTTATAAAAGTAATCACTCACACAAACATAATAGATAGAGCAAACCCCAGCTCTCAGAGTGATACAGGATAAAAGAAGCCGATCGTGCCGCAATTTACGCAACTTAGTATGAATGAATAAAGATGGAACAGTTTTCTATGGGTACATTACTATTAACTGCACACTACACTAACCACGTGTATACTCAGACAAATTTCAAAATACTGTTACGTGCGTGCGGGAGTACGCACTTAGGATTAGAAGAAAACACCAGTTTTCAACTAAACGCTTTTATTGACATACACAGCTGCACGCAATATCTCTCTGCAGGGTTGCCCCTATACGCACGACTAACGATGCACAGTCCCGACGATAAGGTGTCTCACTCACAATACCGTCGCCGATATTGCGTAGACCACTTCCTGCTAGAGCAGTGACCTCCTTTAAAACTATGCGAAACTCCTCCTTCACTAACTGTCCACTAAACTTGTCACTAAATTCACCACTTACTCTCACTACTCGTCACTGTCTTATAATAAACTTCTCTTCCAACTCTTCCGTATCCCACTTGTTGCTTCGCCGTCGTCAACTGAACTCAACTCTAAACTGCCCGGTAGGCGCGCATCACGCTGCTTATATACCCAGAAGAATTTTCTGGAACTCATAATTTCGTTATTCTTTTATATACTATCTGTCCCTTTCTAAACATCTATCTATCTCTGTCTTTTCTTTCCCGAACTTTCTATTCTAGAACATTCGTTTATCGTCTATGCCTTTCTAAAATATTTCCTTCCAGAATCTTCGACCTTTTTCTAAGTTTTGAGCCCGGCTTACGCTCCTAAAAAATTCTGCCCTCGGTCGCCACAATACACTTTAGGGTCCCAATTCTAATGTTACTATCTCGTCAAAAGCGCAACGACCGCGGTCGCCTTGTGGAACGGCTAACGCAGCATTTTGGGCGTTGTGAGCTACTAGTGGAACGCACCGTGTCGTAATTGATTTCTCTGACAACTAATGTTATAAATTTACAACAATGACAGTCTAGCGGGTATTTATACTTAATTATGAAAATAATGATTACTTACTCTCCGAGTGTCGAATATAAAAATTTAGAAATGTGTAAGAAATTGTCTAATTTAATTTTATATAATAAATTTTATTTTATATGATTTTTTTGGTTTTTATTTTTCCTTTTTTTATTTTAGTTAAGTCATGGAAGATGAATACTTAGTAAATGACAACCAGTAAAATTAAAAATAACTTTATATATAAATTTAGTTTATGAAATATGTTTTAAATATTATTACGTTGATTAGAAGATTTAGTTGAGACTTTCTATAAAATCAAGAAGGGACTGGTGGCGCCATCTGTGTTTGGCGCGCTTGTTACTAATTATATTTTTTACTGAGCGATTGTCAAATAAGTAATCTTCTTTCATTGTTAAGGATTAATTTTGGACGATTATTTAATATAAGGTAAGTATTGATTTAATTTTTTTCTATGTGTTTGTTTCTTAACTACCACCCAATTTAACTGTGAAATGGCAAAACAATGAAACAACAGCCGCCATGTTGAAATTACATACGAAATAGGGTTGCCAGTTCTGAATAGTTCTGTATTCGTTAAAGGCGTTATTTTTAATACTAATAATAAGACTCATTTGGCCTCAGTCAATATTGATATTATCCCAGATGGATTTTGATTTTATTTTATTCGGTAAACATATAGTTTATAACTAAGTACATACTATTAAATATCTATAACCATTTAATTGTTTCCACATATAGATAACTATTATATAATGCTTGTTGGTAAATATTTCACATTCTATAAATTAAATTAAAAAAGAAAATAAATTACTTTAAAACTAACCTATTGACTTGTTAATAATCAGACCAATGCTTTACCAGAACCGTCTTAAGATTTTGTGAATTACTAATAAATAAATCTGGATGGATAATGAGTATTATATGATTATCTCAGATTAATGTGATATATTTAAATATATTTAATGATTATTCATACATTGGCAACACCGGAGCGAACACAGCGACGCTCTTCATGTCACAGATAAGTTGGGAGTACTATAGAGTAGAGCTTTTCTCCTTCCCGCAGAATTTATACCTTTTTGTGGGATGAAAATCATTCCATATCGACAATATACATTACCACTTTGTATCCTATAGTTCACGATAGGTTGACATGGCAATGCTCTAGTGATGACATCATATACCAGATAATCGATATCGATATTTGTTTGGTAAGCAACGAAATTCAAGTAATATTTAAAACACCCCTATACCGTGTCTGATTGACAGGATATTTGTAACAATTATTTCTTCGTTCAATGTCACCACTTTTTCATACTTTGTGGCTAGTTCTTGTGCCTCAGAATGGAATATTGATTTTTTTCTATGAAAGTCTTGTTATCTATAAGAAAGACTAGATCTGTTATAAATTTCACAGTATTTATTCCCAGTATCAAAACAAATATGTATATCTTTTTTTGGGAAGCTGGAAAATTAGATGGACCATTTCATGGAAAGTGATTACCTCCGTCTATAGATGTTTGTAACGCCAGGGGCGAAGCCAACGCGTTGCCAGCCTTAAGGAAGCTATAGAGGGGATCGAATGGGATAGGTGGGATAGAGATGTCACATAGCAGGAATGGGTTATAAGGATCCAGATTGACTGACTGTGTGATTTGGGAAGATGAGATAGGTGAAGGGGAAGAGGGCTATCGGAACTCTCACTCAGCGCTCGAAACAAGATTAACTTAAGGTTAACCGTTTCACGCAGATATTCCGTGTTCGCGTGGTATCACACCGATCTAACGGGCTCTAAAGCCTAGTACACACTACGCTACTAATTTACTCGAGTATAGTTTATTAACCAAAATACTCGCTACTGCCCAAAAATCTTTCGCACTATAGTACACAAGTGAGTGATGTTTTGCAAGATGAATGTTCAACGCAATAAAGTAAATAAGTTAATAGAGCTACTGGCAATCGCTATTTTAGAAGAGGTGGATGAAGAAATTTAGTAGAGATGAACTAGGAGTTACGAAAGTTTACTTTATTTTTCTAATGTGAGGACTTACGACTTACTACTTAGAAGCATTCATGTTGTAAATGCGCAGAAACAAATTTTAAAGTAGTTTTTTCGCTCCAACGAAACGACATTTTGCAGCAGCTAATGATCTTGACTAAAACGATGGGTTCGTACTTGTTTAAAACAAATGAACAAGTAAGCAGTGACGCGTGGTGGATAGCGTTACTCACCGAAAAAGATAGAATGATATGGATCGACTCGACTAAACAATTTGCTAATCTACTCGACTAAATTTTTGTTGTTCAGACACGTTTAGTAAATTACTCGGTACTCGACTAAATTACTAGAGTAGTGAGAACTAGGCTGAAGAGCTGTAATCTAGTTGTGATTCCAGCATGGCTCTACCACATACAATAGGAAATAAATACGTACAACAGAATGAGGTAGCTTTCTTGGCACTGGGATCTTTGTGTATTAATAATAAAGCCCTTTTATTCCGAATGCATGCAATTTAACATTGTTTTTCTTTTTCTATTTTGTTTTTTTTAAATAGTATATCACGCAATTCGGCGTGCCTCTTGGCATAGGCCTCCTCCAGCTCTTTCCATTGAGCTCGGTCTTCTGCAACTCTGGTCCAGTATGGTCCCAAGGTTAGACAGATTTGCTCAAACAAAATGGAGCGACGATATCTTTGTGTATTCGTATAGATTATTTCTATATGTACAGATTCAAAATAGTCTCGCACAGAGCATGTTTCTCGGCGGAGGGCGGGGAGGATATGCGGCTGCCCCTCTGCAAGGCCCTCTGGCGTATCTCGAGAAATCTGCTACTAATATAGGTGAGTTATCGGACTTGCATATCGTATGTCAACTTAAACAATAGTATAAGTTGGCGACCAATGGTGTCTCTTCATACTTTTTTGATTTGTTAGATATCGTGTGCATAATTAGATATAGTTTTAGTCTGTAAGGTCATTTCTGTATTGACATACAATAAAGCTTTATCTATATGTTTATATAAAATTATATGTCCCCTGCGATACAGGCTTTGCCTAGTGCAGGGTTCTTTAGGAGCCATATTTCGCTCAGAATGTGACAACCAGGATAACGTACCTTAGCACAATCTTTTGTTAAACCATTGTCATGTAATGAGAAATTTGGTTAAATAAATTTGAATTTTGAATTTGAATATTTTTTTTAAACCAGGAGTTCAGCAGACAGGCCCACCTGATGGAAAGCGGTCACCATCGCCTATTGAAATTGGTTACACCAAAGGTGCTACAAATACACTGCTGCTCTCTAAAAAGTGACTACAACCTGGCCACTAATGCCGAAGCACAACGCAAGGTCGTTATGGCGGCATACTCCAGGCCAGGGGTGGTAGCCATCTCGATGGGCATATACCCTACCACCTGGCTGTGGGTTGTTTGGTCGCCTTTTACGACGGGCAGTCTGGCCGCAGGAAATTGTATTCTTTCTCCGTTCCTGCACGGATGTATGTATCTATCTATTGTTTTGCTTAGTGGGCTGTTATAAATCAGGGAAGATCAAGAACATTACGTTGAAAAATTCCGTTACATATATACTTACAAGTGAAACTAACCTAACACTTTATTCATAACAATTACACGAGGTTTACGGACTCGTTAAAAGCGAGTTTGTTTAATCGTTTCCTGAATGCGATAATATTGTTACGTGCGAGCGGGGGTACGCACTTATGGATTGGAAGAAAACACCAATTTTTAACTAAGAGCTTTTATTGACTTACACAGGCGCACGTAGTACCTCTCTGCAGGGTTGCCCCTATACGCACGACCAACGATGCACAGTCCCGACGATGAGTTGTCACACCCTCAATACCGTCGCCGATATTGCGTAGACCACCTCCGATATTATCGCGTGTCGCTCGCTTCTGGTTCCTCTCTCGAACTACACTACACACCTCCTTCACGTATCTGTCCACCAAACATGCCACTAAATTCACCACTTAATTCGTCTCTGTCTTCTATTAACCTTCTCATCCAACTCTTTAGTATCGCACTTGTCGCTTCACCGTCTTGGACTGAACTCAACTCTAAACTGCCCGGTAGGCACGCCTTACGCTGTTTATATACCCAGAAGAATTTTCTAGAACCCATCTATCTATCTCCGTCTCTTCCTTCCCGAATCTTCTGTTCGGGAACTTTCGTTTATACATCTATCCATTTCTAACATCTATCTATCTCTTTCTTTCGTTCATCGTCTATCCCTTTCTAAATATATCCGTCCTTATCTTTTCTTTCTAGATTGTTCGTTTTTTACAAAAGTTCTAAAACTAACTAGATGGTTCCACCATCATTCGCCACAATATAAAAGATTTTTTAAGTTGATAACTTGAAGCAAGTCTTTCGTAATGGTGTACAAAAAAGAGTCATTAATGTGTTGTCCAGATATGGTGGGAATGGGCGATGGACGCAGGTGACGCGGCCGCGGGAGGGGCAGGGGACGGGGCCGCGGCAGAGGCCGAGGTAATCTCTCTATTTAATTACACTCCTTGATTTTTAATATCATGGAAGAAAACAATCTTGAAGTCATCAGGACAAATACAATCTTGAAGTGTTCAAGTCACGAGTGAATAGGTATCTTCTAGGTAAGCGTGCTCCGTCCTAGACTGCGTCGTCACTCAACATCAGGCGAGACAGTGGTCAAACGCAAACCTATACTTCCATGAAAAAAGAAGATTAAAGGTATAATATCAATATCAAGGCGTAAAATAACTTTTCTGTTGCGTTTGAAGCTACATTTTGAAATATTTCAGTACGGGGGAATGGGTCAAAGTCTTAAGTGACCCAAAAAAACGCATTTTTAATAAACTTATATAAAAATTTCAAATAAAAAAATAATTGGACCTACTTATGCAAAATGGAACCAACCCACATACTGACAGTTTTGAGAAAAAGCCGGATTTATTAAAATTTTGCAATTTTACAATATTCTAAATATTTTTTTTCCAAAATATAGACGCTTTTATTGTGTGCAAAATTTTAATAAAAACGGCTTTTTCTCAAAACTGTCAGTATGTGGGTTGGTTCAATTTTGCATAAGTAGGTCCAATTATACACACATCTTACGCCGAATATTCGGCATTCGGCCAAACTACTATTTTTGGCATCTCTAAAATTGAGCACTTGTTTCGCAGGTCGTGGTGCATCCCCTGAATTTGGTGGTAGCCTGACGCCGCCATAGCACGACCCCCTCCCGGCGTGGCCGGACCTACACCAGTGACATACAGACAGACGCACAAACAAACACAATAACACATATACTGTATTTACGCTTTATGCACCTTTACACCACTCACACAGGCTTCCGCCAAGACTATAGTGCTTCAAGTATAAGTTGGGGTGTAGTAGAAAACATATTAGTAGGGGAGGCCAAGCGGGGATTTTGGCATTTAGGTACTCGAGCGTGGCAGAATAACATAAGGGGGTGAAATCTAGCACCCTATTATGTAGCCCCACCATATATTAACCCTTCATGCAGGGTGGACGTATTTTGAAGTTATACTTCTTTAGGCGCGTTAGGGAAAAATGATGAGAGTAAATTTTACGAAGCGCGTGCACACCGTCACACGAAAAACCTACACCATGAAGTTAGCAATAGTCAACCGACACCCTGAAGTTAGCTATAGTCAACATTTTAGTTTTTAGTGTCGTTTTTATACAAACGTAGAATAAGGCAAAAGATACAATTTTTGAAAAGATTTTTATCTTGATACGCCAAAGAAGTATAACTTCTATAATTGTGTGTGTGTGTACTTATGCGTGTACATAAGTACACACACACACAATTTTTTTTATGCTTCAAATTATTTTTCAAAATTCTACATTAATCTGACGCGCTCGAGTACTTCAATGTAACTTTTTTTTGCATTTTCAAAAATCGGCCTTGGCTTTTGGTTGCGTCCAAATCGTCAGTCTTTTGAATAGGAGTTCCTTTAGGGTTTACTTGACATCCCTTTTGAATATCTGACGCGCATGAGTATTTCTGTGCGACTCTTTTTTTCGAAAACCTGTACACAGTCCCCTCTCCAGTGAAAGGGTATACATCATATAAGCTTTTTTCCTTTTATGGCCTTACTTATAATCGTTTGTTAAATTTTCAGAAACTGCTCAGCCACTGGTTAACGAAAATCTTACCCATAAACTCCTCTTCAGGATAAGAGGTGGTGGTAAAGTAACTCATAAATAACTGTCAAAAATAACCAACATCGAGAGGTAGTTTAAGTGACTGCTAAGAGGCAAGATTTATTTGAAACAGTCATTGATTAGGGGCTTAAGAGTCTCTTATTCAAGAGATTGCTAATCCTTTCTTATCGAGATTATTATAAGTAAGGCCCTTAGCATCTAATCTTCACAATCCAACAGGTCCCCGCGACGTTCGAGCAACTCCACATTTAGCATCTTGGGCTATATTCATATTATTACTCAATACTTTGCGGTTACGTTATCTATCCCTTTGGAACAATATATGCTCTATCTCAGTCTTTTTCAATCTGTGGGGGGGGGGGGCAGAGCTTTGCTTGGTGGGTCGTCGGCAAAAGGGAAAATATGGCCCTAAAGTGCCCCGGAGACGGTCATTCGCAATACGAAATGATCGTCTATAGAGGCAATTGAAGCCATTGTCATTCGCGGTTACGTGATTGAAGGGGAAATCAAAAAATCAAAATAATTTATTGTATAAAAACATGGTTTTACAATAGGTCTTGTTGTTATACATTGAGCACATGTTTTTTGCCGGTTGGGCGTACGATTTTTTAAATGTTATATTATAAACCTACATACTATTTGGAAAATCTTATATTGTTATAATCACTAATATTTTAATCTTAAAATTATACCTGTAAATATTAGGCCTTAAATTTACAAATACTAAACGACGCACAATTTAAATTTAGATTTGTTTGTAATGATATTTACATAGTACAATTATTATAAATATTTTTAAACACCTACGGCCTTACTTATAATCGTCTGTTAAATTTGAAGAAACTGCTCAGCAATTGATTAACGAAGATCTTACCCATAAACTTCTCTTAAGGATAAGAGGTGGTGGTAAAGTGGCTCATAAATAACTGTCAAAACTAACCAACATCGAGAGGTAGTTTAAGTGACTGCTAAGAGGCAATATGGCAAGTTTTATGTGAAACAGCCATTGATTAGGGGCTTAAGAGTCTCTTACTTAAGAGATGGCTAATCCTTTCTTAACGAGATTATTATAAGTAAGGCCCTTAATATTCTAACTTATCATTTACATTTAAAACTTATCATCAGGGAACTCAGACGCTATAGTAGGGGAATGATGGAAGTTTTGATTGAAGCCCATTGACAATCGCGAATGACTTATCAATTGAACGTCTCGTTGTGCGATAAACAGATTTCGATCCAGTGTTGCCAACTGCACCGTAATTACGGTAAAAACACCGTAATCAGCATAGATCTACCACCTACGGTAGGTTTATTATTACAGTAGCAAAATACACCGTAATAATAATTGACGATCTTATTTTTTTAAATCTTGTAGATTGTATATAAGTAAAATAATTTTAGCGAGTTTGACTATTTATTGTCTGTACCTTAGGTTATTTTCGTTTTATTGTATCAACAACATTGTTTTATGCGTCAGGAATTCCCCCAATAGCGAGGTACCAGCTTGGAAATATTACGCGAACGAATTTGATAGTGCTTTATATATATAAATTTTCTTGAACACTTAGAACTTTTGAATTTACCTAGTTTATTTGACACGGTAAAAACTGTGTTGATTTTAAAACCACCGACGCTATGATTAAAAAACACAATGTAGATAATTATGTATAAAAATATTGATACAATTATACTGTCTGATTCTGATTAAAAATATCTTTTTTTAATTATTCTGACCCTTAACATGCTACTATATAAACAAGGTAATTCTACCGTATTTAAAATATAAATTACAACATAATTCTCTACAATTCAGAGTTGGCAACACTGTTTCGGTCATTCGCTCGGTAGTTGAGAAACATGGCGGACAGAAAGCAAATGTTAGCGGAACAACTGACGCATCTTATGAAGCTCCGTCATTTGCACCTTCAGTTTAAACGGTCAATGACGTAAAAATTGACAATTGCGAATGACTGTCTTCGGGGCACTTTATAATGAGTGTGAGCAACAAAATAGAGAAAAAACATAAAATTACTAATTTTTGTCTGCCTATGACCCAAGGGGGTTGCCAGAATTTTTCAACCTATAAAGGGGTCCCGTATTCAAAAAGATTGAAAAGCACTGGTCTAAATCAAACTATAATAGTATATTCATAATAGAAATGGCACGTCTTTTCTTCTGGCAGTACTCGATTTCTGACTGTCAGAATTACTTTATTTATTTGTTAATTTGCGAGTATATTTTATATATAATATTGTTACTGAATTGTGAATTACTATAGAATTTATTAGAACTATACAAACACGTATAACACAGGTACAAGTATAACTGGACACAACCAGTACAAACGTAATACATGATTCAATAACACTCGCTGAGTCCGTCATTAAAATGTACACCCGTTTTGCCTCGCTTGTGATATCGCTTTGATTTCCCCATCCCTCTGTTCGGGCATTGTTTTATAATAAATGTATAATACCGACAAAAGGCCGCGTTCACTGTTAATCCGCACACCTGGCAAGCTTCGACGCAATGCAATAAAAACAAGGATTATTTCGACACTAATGACGACCGTAAAACAAGTATGATAACAATAGGATGTTTTTCTTAATTGCAAATTTTAAACACGAAGTAAACAAAATAATTCCGAATGCAGGAAAGGTAATAAACTGCGTTTTACGACAGCCAGGTGTGCGCATTTCTTTGTCGGTATGTGATAATATTAGTTAAGATGTTCGGGCAACTAAATTCGTTGATATTCTCAATAAATGAACGAAAAAAGGCTAGCCCAGTACCAGTTCTCGTGGTAGTTCAAAAAGGCACATTTCACTAAACAATTGAGATTTACAACACATGCACAATTTTTAATATAAACTAATCAATATATCTACTATTGTTAATTTTTAAGCAACATTATTATGTTAGTATTTTGAAAATAAAATTATAGTACAATATAATATCTTTCTACCAAAAAAACTCCATTTTTATCATTTAGTCAAATCGAGGGCTTCGTAACAAATGGGCGTACATACAAAAGTGCAGTTTTACACAAAGGACAAAATCTATGTATAAAAAACAAAGTCGTGTTGGCAACACTATTTATAACTCAAGAACGGCTGTACCGATTCGGCTGAAAATTGGTGGGGAGGTAGCTTAGAACCAGGAGACGGACATAGGATACTTTTTATCCCGTTGGAACCGGTAGATGGCGCTGAGATCGGGTTCTAGAATCTTCTTAATCACTCGGACCGATTTTGGTGATTTTGTTTTTGTTTGTTTGAGTGGGTGGTCCCCGGATGGTTTAAATCCACAATGGGAACCGGTAGGTGGCGTTGGGATCGGGTCCTAGATTGTTATTTTTTCATAGCAGGACCGCGTCTGCCGGGGCCGCTAGTACATAAAGCTAGGCCGCTAATATATAAAGCTGAAGAGTTTGTTTGTTTGAACGCGATAATCTCAGGAACTACTGATCTGATTTGAAAAATTATTTCAGTGTTAGATATCCCATTTATCGAGGAAGGTTATAGGCTATGTAATCAAGCTAAGACTAATAGCAGCGGAGCACCAATGAAGAATGTTTCAAAATCGGGGTTTTTTTTAACTTACTTTTTTTCTACTATTCCACGTGGGCCGAAGCTAGTTACAATATAATATGTATATTAAATAATGGAGTAGTCATCGATAAACCTACGCGCAGCTTAATAGATAATTATAATCTATTCATATAAATAACATTGGAGTGTGTTTGTAATATTGAAATAACAGCTTTTTACTACATGTATATGAATATACATATATACGGTACATACACCAAAATAATATTTTTTACAATTTTTGTCCGTCTGTCTGTCTGTTTGTTCCGGCTAATCTCTGAAATGACTGGACCGATTTTGACGGACCTTTTATTAGCAGGTAGCTGATGTAATAAGGAGTATCTTAGGCTACTTTCATTTAAGAAAAATTCTTTAATTATGGAATTATGATTTTGTATCACCACGCGGGAGAGACGTCGGAGCGCATTTCAGGTATAAAATTATAAATTTTCATTCAAGGCCACACGATGCTTTCTATCCACTCTAAGTAGTTAGTGACTCGCGTATATAGTCCTGCGGTGCCGGCAGTCCCGCATTCGATTCCGGATGAGGTCACTCCAAGCACGCTATACTGGCACGCCAGGTTCACGAATACCTCCAGCGGGCCCCCACTGTCACCCTAAAACCAAGACTGTAATTTAAAAAATACAGTATATATAAATTTATCCGTGCAGGAACGGAGAAAGAATACAATATCCTGCGGCCGGGTGGCCTGTCGTAAGGAGGCGACAAAACAACCCACTGCCGATTTTGGTGAAAAAAGGAAACAACAGGAAGGAAAATAAAAGAAAATAATTTTATTTAGGACAAATTATAACACACACAGTATAATTAGTAAAAAAAAAACGAGAATAATATAATTTTGTCCCGAAAAGGGCATCAGACTCAGCATAATGCCGGTCGGTTAAAACCAGCGCTCATCTTCCGCACGGTAAACATTACATCATTGTAATGCATAAAACTAGAATACTAAACTATATATATATATACATACATATTACATACACATAAGGTAGAAATAGGGGAACTCATTATCGGGAATAAATATAATAGTGTTATATATACGTTCTTAAAAAATAAAATAACAAACTAATTAAAATACAATTAAACTAAATAATAAATAATTTTGTTTTTGTGTGTTTCAGTGGGTTCCCGGATGGTTAAGATTCACAATTAGAACCGGTAGGTGGCGCTGGGATCGGGTTCTAGAATCTTCCTAATCACGTGGACCGATTTTGGTGATTTTGTTTTTGTGTGTTTGAGTGGGTTCCCGGATGGTTTAGATTCCAATTGGAACCGGTAGGTGGCGCTGGGATCGGGTTCTAGAATCCTCCTAATCACCAGGACCGATTTTGGTGATTTTCTTTTTGTGTGTTTGAGTGGATTTCCGGATGGTTTAGATTCGTAATTGGAACCGGTAGGTGGCGCTGAGATCGGGTTCTAGAATCTTCCTAATCACCTGGACCGATTATGATGATTTTGTTTTTGTGTGTTTGAGTGGGTTCCCGGATGGTTTAGATTCGTAATTGGAACCGGTAGGTGGCGCTGAGATCGGGTTCTAGAATCTTCCTAATCACCTGCACCGATTATGGTGATTTTGTTTTTGTGTGTTTGAGTGGGTTCCCGGATGGTTTAGATTCGTAATTGGAACCGGTAGGTGGCGCTGAGATCGGGTTCTAGAATCTTCCTAATCACCTGGACCGATTATGGTGATTTTGTTTTTGTGTGTTTGAGTGGGTTCCCGGATGGTTTAGATTCGTAATTGGAACCGGTAGGTGGCGCTGAGATCGGGTTCTAGAATCTTCCTAATCACCTGGACCGATTATGGTGATTTTGTTTTTGTGTGTTTGAGTGGGTTCCCGGATGGTTTAGATTCGTAATTGGAACCGGTAGGTGGCGCTGAGATCGGGTTCTAGAATCCTCCTAACAACCTCGACCGATTATGGTGATTTTGTTTTTGTGTGTTTGAGTGGGTTCCCGGATGGTTTAGATTCGTAATTGGAACCGGTAGGTGGCGCTGGGATCGGGTTCTAGAATCCTCCTAATCACCAGGACCGATTCTGGTGATTTTGTTTTTGTGTGTTTGAGTGGGTTCCCGGATGGTTTAGATTCGTAATTGGAACCGGTAGGTGGCGCTGAGATCGGGTTCTAGAATCCTCCTAACAACCTCGACCGATTATGGTGATTTTGTTTTTGTATCATGAAACAAAATCTTTTAGGAATTCAGAAAATATGGCGGTACGAAGTTCGCTGGGTCAGCTAGTATAGTACAAAAGTCTCTTTCCGCATCTCTCTGTCTGTCTGTATCCACCATCTCCTTTAAAACATGCAACGAATTCTTAAGCGATTTTCGTCATTAGATAGATAATACTTTTACAGAAAACTTTTCTTCTTTCAACTTCCACTTCAAATTATGGTCAGTTTTAGAGGACATGGCCTGCTCTAAACGACACGGCGAGTGGCGAAATTTCCCTTGCAAACAGTGCGTAAATCCATAGATTCATGGCCAAACAGATTGAAGGCCTAAGGTGGCCATTTCGAATAGAGTATTGTTTTTCTGAGACTTTAATAAATATGTAGGTATACATTTTAATAATATTATGTTATTTCATTTTAAAAAAATGCATTTTCATTTGTAGCAGAACTTTTGGCTGGACTAGGTATAAAAAAATCTAATTTAATTTTTATGTAGGTCAGTAAAATAGAGACACTTTTTAGTATTTAAACAGCTTTTTATTGCATGAGTTCAGCAGACAGGCAGACAGCCCACTTCATGGAAAGCGGTTACCATCGCCTATGGACATTTGCAACACCAAAGGTGCTACAAATGCGCTGCTGCTCTCTTAAGGGTGACTGGAACCTGGTCACTAATACCGGAACACCACTCAAGGGCGACATACTCTAGACCAGAAGTGGTAGCCATCCAGTCGGGTACATACGTTACCACCTGGCTGCGGGTTGTTTTATCGCCTCTTACGACAGGCCGTTCCAACGCAGGAAATTGTATTCTTTCTCCGTTCCTGCTCGGCGATACTCAAAAAAGTAATATTAGACATACGGCGCAAGTGTCCCTTGCTTCGGAGTGATGACCGAAGCACATCTGGCTGATATTGTCAAAGCCTATGGGCAGGTGGCGATGTGGACCATACAGCAGACTGCACTCTTCACTCGAGAACTTTTGGAGATCGACCTGTAATTGACATATACCGTCAGGGGGCGTCCATTAAATACGTGAGGAGTGGTGGTCAAACCGAATCTCAGATAACTTAATATTATTTAAGTTTTCGCGACAACTCTATCTTGAAGTCAGTGTCAAGTAAAACATAAAAATTACTAAATTTTGCAATATTTTGTTGTTGTATCAATGCATATGGTAATTTTAATGTTTTGCTGAGCACCGACTCAAATATGTAGAAAATTTTAATTTTTGCTCTTTAGTTACGCTGGAAGTCGGTTTCTCTTTTGATACAATTTTTTTATTTACAATTACAAATATACACGATTTTAATATTGTCATGGTAGAAACAAGAGACGGCGTTATTGCTGCTTGCTAAGTTGGTCAAATTTAACTTGCAAGATTCCACCCGAACTTACATACATACATACATCCATTGCAAGTTAAATAAAAGCTTAAAAAGAGCTGTAAAAAGAGCTTGAGATATATAAATATGGAGAAAAATATTTTTTAGGTAGATCTGTTTTATTGAATTTAATTATAGTCACCTTTTGGAGAGTGTCAGCTAAAGGTTTGTTGTAGCCAAGGTATCCCCAGCCAGTAGCGTGGACCTGCGGATAGTAGATCTCTTCATCTGGAGTGTGTAAGCATGCTGGCAACACCACCTCACTGAAATTCACTCTGAAACATGGCAACATTTTACGATTTATGAACTTTCCATTGAAAGAAAAAAAAAAAAGAACTTTATTTGAGAAAAATAGCGACGTAGTTACATTGTTTACGCATTTATTACACATAAAACATTATTTGAGAATTTGTATGCCGCATTTTCATCAAACAAGGTTTGCACTCAGCATATTGTTGTGCCGGAATTATATCCGACACAACGACGACGCTGATTTTCAGTGCAAACCTTCCTTTTGGTTTAAGACCATAACGACCCAATTTTGTTAATATAAAAAGTAAATAATAATTAATAAAAGTAATTGCATAGCATAGCATGGAGGTTAAACTTTCTTGAAGTTAAATTGAAAAATATTTGACTGGACAAATACATTGCCATTTTACACCAATAAAGTTTTAAAGTAAAACAGCAGTTTCGTAATTTGTTTTACTAGTGTTTGCCCATTGCTCGGAATTCGACCATAATTAATTTTAATTGTAAGTTTGAACACTATCAAGGTTCTATTGTCATATACTATACTTCGTGTATGTGTGTGTGTGTCAAATACATGGTAGTGTATGAAACGTTTCTTTTATTGATTTAATCTATTTTTTATACATAATGTAAATAAATATAAGCATTCTGCACTCCTTCTCTATATAAACTATAAGGCCCGGTTTCCACCAAAACGGGTAGGAGAGGAGATCTGTTTTGAATAACCAATCAGGTTTCGTTATTTCCACATCTCTCCGCTTAGCTTCGGTGGAAATAGACCAAGCGGAGACGAGAGATGTCTTATTTTTCTATAGAATTTTGTGCCGCGAGCGAGCAAGCGGCGCGGCAGAGCGGAGATGTGTGTAGCCGGGCTGCCTCCAGCCCGCGCCTCGCACACCCGAAGGCGAGTGCGAGGCTACACAAAGCTCACATCTCTCCGTTACACTTCTCCTCTCCGCTTCGATGGAAATAACCTGCCAGCTTCGCAGCACATCTCTTCTCGTCTCCTCTCCTCTCTGCTTTGGTGGAAACCGGGCCTAAGTGTGCGAAATTGTATAAACCTCCACCCGCGCAATTTTCACGTACATACGTGTATCACGTATTCTATTTTGAAATGTGACGTCATGAAATTTAGGACCCCCCCCTGCTGCCCTTGTCATACAATGTCACACTTGCAGCGCGTTCCATTTGTAGCTCACAACGCCCAAAATGTTCCGTTAGCCGTTCCACTAGGCGACCGCGGTCGTTGTGCTCGTGGCGAAAACTACACAAATGACGTCATCATTTTTAACCGACTTCAAAAAAGGAGGAGGTTCTTAATTCGTCGGAATCTTTTTAATGTTTGTTCACCGATCACTCCGAGATTTATGATCCGATTTACGTGATTCTTTTTATTTTTCGACGCGGAATAGCTGCCATTTGGTCCCCTAAAAATTTCACGTAGTTTGGCCCAGTAGTTTTCATATTATGAACACTTTTTATGAAAAATCACATAGTCGTTGTGAGTCTCTAATGGAACGCGTTGCCTTCATTGACAACCCTCCCCCCCCCCGCCCTTAACGTGTGATGTAGTAATTTAAGTCCATTTATACCTACAAGACAAGTAGACCAAAAAGAACAGGCAATACTCACGGTCTATCAGTCTCCAACAAAGCGATATCATGGTATTTCTTTGGGGAGCTATATTCTGGGTGTGGAATGATCCTTCGGACCCCATATCTCTGCCAGAGGCTGCTGGGGTCACTTCGCTTCAAGATACCAAGTCCTATGTACCTCACTGGACCTCTGAAGAGAAAGAAATATGATAGAAGAAGAATAGAGTCTAGCAACAATGTCTTTTTTTAGTAAGTCTTGTCTTGTTGTCTCTTTGTCGTACTAAGTATGCACTATTTGCTAAAACTGCTTTAATTCTTTGAAACGTAATTGCATAACATACTTCTGTATAAAAGAAAAACTTGAGATAAGTAAATAAGAAGTAAAACTATTTTTAGCTGGAAGTATTGCTGGGAGTTTCTCGATTTTGACCAAATTGCTTTGTGTTTATTTATTTTTGTGACTGAATTTCCAAAAACGCCTGTATGTTATGTCCATATTTATGCTGAAGTAGGTACACACAATTTTGTACTTTTTACTTTGAAAACGTAGATTTTCAAACAAACTTTCAGTCACCTTTTCACAACCCGAAGGGGTTAAAATTTTGAAAATATTTTTTGTTTTTTATTTTGGTCTGTGTGTTGTTGTGTATATCAGTGAGACAAGCAGAGCGATTACATATGTTTATTTAATTACATACTTAACCGTAATAAACATTTTTTTTAGTTACTCAAAAGCACTTAAACATTATAACAATGTGTGCGAAGTTTTAAAATTAGTTACAACCAAACTTCGAAAGATGGCGTTGTTTCGTTTTCAAACATGGTAATGTTTTATTCAAGGTGTTATAATAAGGGCATGCACTATGACAATTGTAGAAGTTTTCTGGGTTCCACCGGAATAACTCTCACTCATCTACGAAACATAATTTTTTTAAACCGCTGTATAGCTGTATCTAGCTGTTACAGTGTTAGAAAGTGTCCTGAACTGTCCTGAACAACTAACTATAAATAGTCGTAATTGAAATCTTACAATTTAAGTACCGAATATTGCATTTTTTAGAGGAGGCAATTTAATTTTTGGGACATGTGTGGGGGGCCTATGGACGGAAACGTGCCTACGGACTCCACCTCATAGGTAGCGGGGAAAACGGGGGACCTTTTCTACCTGCTTAATTCGATAAGTTAAATTTGGTAAGTTCTATGGTAAAGAAAAGAGGACTGAATAAAAAAAATCTCACTTTTTTGCTTATAACTTCTTTAATTTTTAATTTGGGGCAAAAAGTTATATAAACATTTGTAGGCAAAAACAATTTGCTACAAATTATGACTACTACTTTTTTTGTAAGACACATAGTTTTTCGAAGTTTCTATAAATAAATATATCGATATATCGAATACAAGAAACATTTGTCAAAACATCGATAACTTGAGCTTTTTTATTTATTGATTCTGTGGCGGTAGGAAGTTTCTCGGGTCACCTAGTTTATACATTTATGTATTTTCACTACACGAGAAGTCTTTGGCGGAAACTGAAAGGAGATGTGCTCTGCAGTTTAGTTTTCTAAAAATATGTAAAATTACTCTAAAATGAACAATAGTTGTAGGATATTGATAGTTTTTGAGTAGTAATTATGTGTTTTGTGAGAAATGTGAACTGTATAGTCAAATGTGGCCTTTTGAGTTGTCACAAGAACTCCGTTAAATGGCACTAGCTGATTACCTACAGTGCACCTGTACTACACATAGGCTTGAGAAAATGAAGTATCTATTTTGTAATCTAAGATCTGGCTTAAAGACCTGAATAAATAAATCACTACACAAAGACATTGCATTAATGTACTATCATCAATGATTAGAATTATATGACCGAAGCGAATCCACGCTGGCTCTAAGGAGACCTAACGTGGGAAACAGTTTCCTTGGGACGCCATTTGTACTGTTCTCTGTATTTTAGTAATTTTATATGTAGGGTACATACTACAATACATTTCATTTCATTATTAGTTTTAGACATGACACGAGCTATGAATGTCAAAGAAGCAAGTGACGTGTGTAAGATTGGGCCTGTGTGGCGCTCTGTTGTTCGTGCCTACCCCGCAAGGGACCTGGCGTGAAGTTACGTATGTATGTATTAATTTTAGTATGACTGTATTTTTTATAAATTTTATATTTGTACTTCGATAGATGGCGTTGTTCATTACTGAAGCGTAGTGATGTTTCTATGTAAGTTTTAAAGTTATGTCCGTACAGTGCATCAAACGGTATATCCCGGTCCTCCGGATTCATCCGGAATCCGCTTTCCTCATTCAATGATTTTTGTCTAGCGCTATATAGTTAATCTAGCTATGGTAGCGTAACTACGTAAGTATTACAAATTAATAAGCCATTGGTCGCTTTCCATCAGCTGGGGGCTGGGCCATGTCCACTAAAATTATATATTGCCTAAGTTCAGCAGCTTTGCCAGATGTTAGGGCATTTGACCGACTGGATGGCGCGAATATGTCGCCATGACAACCTGGAGTTTTTAGGCATCAGTGTGCAGGTTCCAGTTTCTCCTTCAAGCAGGGGCGGATTTAGAAATTTGCCGCCTTTAGGCTATTCAAATTTTGCCGCCCTTACCGACCTCTATAAATCGACACCCTATTTCACAATCACATCATTATTTTTTTTTGCCAGTGAAATTGTAACTTTATGATTTGTGCACTATCGTCTTAATTACATAACTATAGCGGTAACTTGAAATAAGAAGACTTGGTTGATTTGTAAACTTTTTATAATGAATGAATAAACATAGATTAGATATACTTAAACTTAACTACTACATGGTTATTACAAGCGCGCGGCGCGCAGGCCTGCGCGTGAGTTCCTACATACATACGTACTTAACAAGGTTTTATGATTAACTGACTACATGGAGTAGGTACATGGCGGGAGGGCCGCGCCGATAGGGTGGAGCGGGGAGCCGCATTGGGGATATGGAGTCCCTAACAAATATACTTCCAGCGCTTTTACACACTGGCCGCGCTTTTACACACTGGCCGCGCTTTTACACACTGGCCGCGCTTTTACACACTGGCCGTGCTTTTACACACTGGCCGCGCTTTTACACACTGGCCGCGCTTTTACACACTGGCCGCGCTTTTACACACTGGCCGCGCTTTTACACACTGGCCGCGCTATACAACCTTTTCTTCCCGTTATAAGTAGATTGTAAAGCAGGAAACCGATGGGCTTGTTTCTGCCACAGCCAAAAGTGACTACTCAAATTGTAAAGACATTTATCTAATTTTTGAACCATATTAATGTTGAATTGTTTGTGTGGGCTTAATAAGAATTATCTTATTATGTTTGAGAATTTAAGTAAGAAATAATTTCTGTAAGATATAATAAAATATGGGCCTTAAATTTTGTTGCCCTCCAAAATCTGCCGCCCTAGGCTCAGCCTACTCAGCCTATTGGTAAATCCGCCACTGCCTTCAAGGCCGGCTGCACCTCTGGTATTGTTATTGTACTTTTCATAGGCGATGGGAGCCACTTTCCACCACAGTTTGGCCGTCAGGCTGTCTGCTGTGCTTCTATAATAAAAAAAGAGGCAGACGGCCCACTTGATGGAAAGTTATTTATCTATCTTAGGCTCTTTATTTGCTTGCAGGTAAAGAACGAAATGATTACTTACAATTGTGCACTGGATATGCAATGAGCTGCTGTAAGGACGAACTTCTCACTGATGAGGGAACCGGCGCACTTCCACTCAGCTACCTCCAGACTCTCGCCATATCCTAGCAATGCCTGGGGATGTGTGGGAGTGTTCCGAGAAATTCTTTCTTTTAATTAATTTTTGAAGTGAAACTTCTATATTAGGATACTTTCTGTCACGAAAAAGCGTTAGGGCCGCGTGGTGAAAGGTGGCATAATTTTAGAGTAGACTATGATTTTTTTTGTTCCAGATCGAATTCAGTTTTTACAGTTGAATGTGTAATAACTTGTTTTTTAAAAATAATTTTAAATACAACATTTTGAGGTCCTGGATACCATGTAGCAGCAGAGTGCTAGCCAAGACAAATAAAACGAGCCCAAACACGACGGGTCTATCTTGTTTAGCACAGGAGTTCCTATGGCCACCTTCCGACTCCATCATCAGATCAGCTCCATGGTACCGTATTATTGCACTGTCACGCGTGCAAAAAATGTCGGGAAGTTGGTCAAATTTAACTTGCAAGATTCCACCCCAAATTACATACATACATACATCCATTGAAAGTTAAATACAAGCTTGTAAAAACCTATACACACCATGTGGGGAAATTCATTCCGCGACGCATCTTTTCCTCCGATTGGCGCAAGTGCCGTCATCCGGTAAGAAGTGCACTTCTTCTTCTTATTCCACTTGAAGAAGTAATTCACTGTGGTATGTTGTTTACAATCGTACGGGAGGGTTGACAGATAGTCGATGCATTCTGAAACCATACATTACTAGTACGTCATCTTTGTTTGTTTGGTCAGCAAGCTTTAACACGCATTACACATTGCTTTAAAGGGGTTTGGGTAAAAGTGGCTTGATCTTTTAAGTTTGCGGCCAGCGATTACATTTATACAGTTATAGTATACAGTAATAAAAACACTTTTTGTTTTATAGTTTTTGCCTAACATATATCGGAGACGAAATATGTGAAAAAATGGAACCAATTAAAACATACATTATTTTTTATTAGATTTTGGGTTTTGATGCACAAAACCTTTTTAATCTAATCACCCCGTGAATTCATTAACCCCGTTTTACAGTACCTTTAGTTCACGCAGCACGATTTTGATCTTAAATAGCTCGGTTCCGATGTAACTTAGGACCAAGTTTTTTTAATAGTCTTGTATCTCACGTATAGAACCATAAAATAGCAATAGTTAAAAAAGTGGCCGCTCATAAGAAAAAAAACATGCCAACTCCGAACAAATTTACCCAAACCCTTTTCTATCAGGCGCGCTTCGGCGACTCTTGCAAAATATTGTTACGCAGTTTATTGCCTTTCCTGCACTCGGAGTTGTTTGTTTACTTCGTGTTTAAAATTTAAAAACATCCTTATTTTATGGCCGTCATTAGGGTCGAACTAATCCTTGTTTTTGCATTGCGCCGAAGCTTGTCAGGTGTGCGGATTAACTCAGTGAACGCGGCCGCGACTTCGTCCGTGTGGAATAATTTCAAAAACCCTCGATTTTGAAACATTCTTCATTGGTGCTCCGCTCCTATTGGTCTTAGCGTGATGATATATAGCCTTCCTCGATAAATGGGCTATCTAACACTGAAAGAATTTTTCAAATCAGATCAGTAGTTCCTGAGATTAGCGCGTTCAAACAAACTCTCCAGCTTTATATATTATTATGGATGAATGAAATTTGGCTTTGACTTTCCTTTCGCCAAGTAGAGGTCAGCTAAGAACGGATTTTACGGCACGCGAAGCAGGCGGGTATCAGCTAGTTACCTATATTTTTATATATATCCAGTTTATCGTATGATAAAGGGATTTTGTTGTAGAATAATACATTTTATTATATATCGCAATAATAAAGAAAATTAAGACGAACTTACTATCAAAAGCTTTTCTCCCATTTTTAGGCAGAAGACCAGCGTATGTGGTGGGAACTGCATATCTGTAACGTAAAAAATCGGCCAAATGGGTTAACAATTCACGAACTACTACCCATATTTATTAGGAAAGTGGCAAACAGGCACAGAACCCACCTGATGGAAAGTTGTTACCGTCGCCTATAGACATTTGCAACATGCGTTGCCGACATTTAGAGTGGGATAGACAGGCCAGGATAGGAGGTTCCTCCTTCTGCGAATCCGTCATGTCGCAGAAGGAGGCCGCTGAAAGAGCGAGGGATACGTCGCAGGCGCCGTGACGCGCATCTTCTTCTCCCATAGATACCGTCACAGGGGGCCGCTGACGGGGGGTGACAGTGGACTTCCCCCCCTGCTGTTCGAAGTGGGTCGCCCTGCTCCCCGGGGTGACCCAATTACAGAGCGTAGGGGCGTCATGGTGCAGTTACTCTGTACGACATCCCGTGACGCCCCGTAAAAGGGCTATAAATGGCGGCCGATTCTCGCGACAGCTTCGTTTTAGAAGCCACCCTCGATGCAGGCCTTATGCCCGCATTTTAGCCTTTACCCCGAAGGACCCGAGGATGGTGTCCAAAGACATTCCCCCTGCATTATAAAAAAAGGCCAGGATAGGCGGGATACATATAAATTTTAATGCACTTAACCCTGTCTCTTGTTTTCCCACTCTCGCTAGACCCATAGGTTTCCTGGAAGAGAACCCATTTTAGGGTTAACCTTTGTGCATCACCAGTTTTTATACTTTGATATGTAACTAGGATGCCCGCGTCTTCGTCCACGCTTGACTTGAAATTCCCGCGAGAATCCCAGGGCACAAAGTTTCGGAATAACTTCAAGAGTTGTTATTAAATACTTATTTTTGCTTTTTACTTACTCTTGAAGTCTGTTTATTTTTCGCTAGAAATTCTTTATTTTGACTTGTAAGTTACGTATATGGTACCCAATAAAAAATAATGATTTAAATAAACTATCTTGATGTTACTGAATCTAAAGCAAAAAGAATCATGAAAATCGATTCAGAAACAAAATTATTTATTTCAGTTTATGGCTTGGCAGCTAGGCCTTTAAGCCAGATCTTAATTTACATTATGTTATATAATATAGAAGTGTATTATCTATGAACGAGACCACGTAATATAATAATAGCGTTGAATCGTTTTATTATTCAATCATGGGAAAGCGTATCTGAACTATGTCAGTCGTGTATCTTTTAATAAGTTTTGTTTGTAAAATTTTTAAAGTACCGAATAATTCTTTATATTATTATTAGTGTCACTACAATAAAAAAAAAAAATATTACCTGGCGTCGTAAGTAAGCTCGCAGTCTGGACAGCAAAGCACTGGATCCATTCCGTCAAATAAACATAGCTGAGGACAAGACGAATTACCAAAAGAACTTATTAAATTCATTCTTTATGTCTTTTATTGCCGCTTTGGTAGCACTGGTATATTATAGTTATGGAATATATATATGGGATAAGTTTGGGGATAGATTAATGTAAAGATTATCCCAGAAAGTAGGATAGGTATTTATTTTGTGATATCCCATTATCGTCATTTTGGTCAATATGGTTGATTTGGTCATTTTGGTATACATATTATGTAGTTTTAGTACCGAAAATGGGCATTGATACTTTTCATCTGGGAGATGGATAGTTTGCGATATAAAATGAAGTGATTCTTCCGGGGCAAATAGCTGTAACCTAAAAATTTATACAATGTAATCTGTGTTGTAACCTGTTTAAACAAGAAGCATGCAGTTATAAACTCTAGTAATAATAATCATAAGGCTAGGGGCCTCCGTGCTTGCCTTAACCAGCCGGCACGGAGTGGAGATCGCTAAAGCTAAGACTCTAGCTCCAGTGGTGGAAGTCATAAATGGCATCACGTCAGAAGTAGCTCCGGTGAGCATACAGCCCACCTCTCTACACCCCTTAGCCACTCACACCCATGTTGCCCCTGTCTTCTATGGCATTTTTAGGGGCCCATGCAGGGATT
The DNA here is from genome assembly GCA_949752895.1 of Dendrolimus pini. Classification (NCBI taxonomy): domain Eukaryota; kingdom Metazoa; phylum Arthropoda; class Insecta; order Lepidoptera; family Lasiocampidae; genus Dendrolimus; species Dendrolimus pini. Next base: position 9,298,491 of record OX457153.1, read on the forward strand.
GGCGAGTCACCGTTTGCCCGTTTTTCCATGTTCCCCGAACATAGAGATGGACAGACGCCATAGTCCCCATATTCCCAGACCCCTAGTACCACTAACAGTTCACCCCAATAGCCCGGTACTTTTTGTTACCATTTCCAGAATAGTCCTACATGGGCCGGGGCTTGTCCTTGGCTGCATTAGTATATAGTGTAGACAGGGATAATCGCCGGTCAGTGTCACGCCACATTTACATTAAATTTGTCATAGGGCCTCTACGTGTTGGCTTTCTCATGGCCCCACGCAAGCGCTCCAAAAGTCCGGGCCATTTTCATGGCCCGTGGTCTCGAAAGACATCATATCTGTAACATTATCTCAGATGAAGCTACACCATACTTACGGGTGGTAAATTGTCTTGCTTGACACTCTCCACAACTGACAAGCATCTGTAGTATTTTACACACGTACCGTTGTATCTTCCATAACTGCATTTTTCACCTAAAAAGGGAAGAAATGTCTAAAATTTCTCATTGGAACTTTTTTCTAATTTATGATATTGCACAATTTAAGTATGACACCAGTGTCAAGTTTTTATGAATAACTAGCTAAACCGGCGAACTTCGTTCTGCCTAAGGGCGCGTTCCCACTTTGTCGTGAAGACAGAATCAGATAATCGTGTAGATTTAAGTGTCGTGGCTTACATGTTTAAATGGAGGTGTCCACATATAGAACGACGCAATTTACTGTCGTCTACGACATTTTTTGCAGTGACGACAGATTGTCATGTCAAGCGGAACGGCTAAGCACGACAGTCGTAAAACGATAAAAAATCGTTAAAACTAAATCATGACGGCAAATCTATCGTAGCCACGGTATATTCTTTTCAAAAAGTAATACATTATTAAAATTTCGTCTTCGTCCAAGTAGAACGTAGAAGCGACTGTAGATTTGTAGCTTGCTAATGATGTGTAAACGACAAAGCGACTGCCGTGAAACGATAAAATATCGTCGCGATTCAATGAGAACAGCTAGATTACGATAGTCGATAAACGATAAAAAAATTTGACGACAAACAATCGTCATAATGGGAACAGCAAGAGACGACAGTCTTCCAACGATAAATTAATAGTTACGACATATTGGGAACGCGCCCTTTACAGTCAATGAATGATTGATAATAAAATTTGGGATATTATTAATTGTTTTTTAAACGATAATTAAAATTATTTCTATAATTAATTGTTGAAAGTAAGATGATACAAGATATTTGACGTCTGCTCTTTTATATGAACACTACTTTAAAATTTTAGAGATGTACAAGATATAATATAACTACGTTTTAACGGTTTTAAGCGCGGTAATTTATTTGATTTTGGTTTATCCGACGTTTCGGCCGCTTTTCGGTTGCCGTGGTCACGGACGACAAAGATGACGAGTATTGTTAAAGAAAGTTTTATTTAGCCTACCGCCAACTTGTTCATTTTAATTATTTAGTTTTAATTTTGTATATCGTTATTATTTACTCTATGGGAGCCTATCTAATTTACCGCCGCTTCACAACATGTTGTGGCTTGAAGAGAAGCGGCGTAAGAAACTCTTCAGCAAACATGCCAAGTTCTAAAAAATTTATATAATATTAAAATGGGTGGAAGTAAAAATGAAAGAAATTATCAGTCAGCTTTGAGATGCACGCAGAAAGAGCTTACAGTGTCTTGAGGCCTGGCAGTTGGATTTGCTGGGTTTGGGCTTAATAGTTTTGATGATCGGATCCCAAACAAGTGGTACTTGCCAACCATCTCTATTGAAATTTGGGTGTTTTTTGATTTCAATAGCCTCACGCATCATTCTAGGTATGAAACATTCTCTTTCGCGAAGATTTGTGGGTTATCTTATATAAGATACTTAATAAATTATATCTAAATACAAGATACAAAATACATTTTTAATAAGTATCTAGATACAAGATACGTGTTTTGTATATTGTATCTGTATTTCAAATACTTGTATCTAGATAAATCACATCTCTGTCAAATTTAATAAGTGTCAAATACCTAATTGAGCAATGATCGACATATTAGCAGTAAAGAAGAATTGGTTGGACAGTGTATTGTAAGTCGTACTATGAAAAAGTTTGGAAAACACTTAATATTTTCTTAAGTTTTCGCGACTTGTATACATAATACAACTACGTTTTAATGGTTTTAAGCGCGGTAATTTATTTTTGTTTATTCTGACGTTTCGGTCACTCTTCAGTGGCCGTGATCACGGAAGAACGAAAAAATAGTGAAAAGTGGCACCGTTAAAAATACACTTTATTTTTACCTTCCTTTTTGTTTAACCTGTTGTCTTTTTTCTTGCACAATATTCCATTTAAAATAAAACATAACATAAATAATAAAACTATTTGTTTGTACATTGCTAATTAAGTTCCAGGCACTGTATCAATGGTGAAACATTATTAATAACTGTTGTGTCACTGTTGTTTACGACGTTACACTAATAATGCCTTCCACTTGTGCTCCCAACACTCAAAATGCTCCTTCAGCCGTTTAACATCTGTGCACTTTGTGAATGAAATCAACGCTCCATATTTGATTCCGCTCGAGTTTATGATTATGATAAATTATACTAACATCCCACAAAGGTCCCACTCCTGGGCTCGGGCTAAAGGGTTATGAGCTAAAATAAGTACAATAGTAGGTAGTCTTGATTTATCATACTTTACAAAATCACAAACACTAAGCACCATAATCATTTATAGAGAGCCCGAAATGAGAGAGCAAAGAAAAAAATGTTGCCAGTATAAAGACTTAAGGGTTACCAGTTTTGAATAATAATATAATATACGTGTAGTGTGTAGGCGTGTGTATGTGCGTAAGGGACTTCTTGTGTTTATATGTGTGTGTGAGTGTGTTACAATATAACAATGAAATTCGCATATCTGTGTTTACGTGTAGTATGTAAGCGTGTGAATGTGCGTAAGGGTCTGCTTGTGTTTATATGTGTGTGTGTTACAATATAAAATTTAAGTTCGTTTTTTTTTTATTGACAATGCCGCTTTCTGTCAAAATTGAAAGACAGAGTTGGACTGTCTGTTTGCAGTGTAACGCTCACGAGCAAGTGGAAATTGGGGAAATTGCGGTCCGGTCGTGAGCGTGGTTGTTGATTACTGAATAGAATGCACCTTTTAAATATTAATCATGAATAAGGAAAATCATGTGTGTGAGCCTCCACGCATGGTTAAGAGTTTCGACAGCTTTTACATAGGAGCTACAGTTTTACACAACTTATAATTCCGATTGGCATTTCTCGAGGTTCTACCTTTATAGACTAAAGATGAATAATACAGACAGAGAGAAAAAACAATAAAAAAGTGGGGAATTTAGGGGGTGTAAGTTGGGGGTCAGTGAATCATGAAACGAACATGTATTCATAAATTTGTCAAAAAAACAATATACATACTTAACCAACAGATTTTAACAGTAGTACTAGCTGTTCCGGCAGCCTTCGTCCTGCCCGAAAAATAGGGGTTGATCGTTAGAGGGTTGAAAATGTAAGGTTGTATGTATTTTTTAATACTGTATCATAAAAAAATAAAAGAAATGTCTAAGAATTTAAAAAAATATTTAGGGGTGGACTACCTTAACATTTAGGGTTCTTTTAGAAATTCTTAGACCTACCCAATATGCACACAAAATTTCATGAGAATCGGTCAAGCCGTTTCGGAGGAGTATGGGAACGAACATTGTGCCACGAGAATTTTATATAGTAGTACAAACGAGCTAACCCCAGTTACGCTTTGCTGTAGCTTAGTGCAATATTATTAGTGATTAAAAAAAACAACGCAGCTAAAGTCGCGTTATTATCTTGTATAATGTCTTTTCCTTCCACTCTTCTATTCTGACAAACGTCCTCTGTCACACCACAAATCATCATGTCGTGCTTTACACAATCCACCCGTCTCCTTTTTGGTCTACGTTTACATTTATACCCATGCAACTTGTAGTTTAACGTTCTTTCTGTCACGTGACTTTCATTCCTCCTCATCACATACCCATGCCACATTAATCTTCTTCAACTCAATTTTTTCAGTAACGGGTGCAACTTTCATGAATATTGTAATTTAATAAACGACCAATCGGAGCAGAGCATATGCCTTGGAGCAGGGAGAATTTTAAAGAAAGTGTTGAGGTTAGAAAGAAGTATTGAGAGGTGCCCTGAACCCGCTGCTCGGTCTATACTATGTCAAAATCACATTCTCGCATTCTATCCTGATGACGCCCACTAAACCTGCAACCAATAAAGAATATATCACAAGAACGAGGCCTTCTCCGACATATATATATATATATATATATATATATATGCCGCCCTGGGGAACTGAGGAAAATGCCGCCCTTGTCCGTTTTTTTATTTATTTATAGATAAATCCAACAGCGCATATTAATAAAATAAACAAACAAAAAAGTACTTAAAGCTTAAAGACCAATAACAGGTTTTTCTATCAAGTTAAATTGTGAGCAAACGAGCGAACTAAATTTGTATAAACATGCATTAAATATATACATAAGTTAATAAGCGAAATAAGTATTCTTACACACATACATACATAATAAATACATATGCATATATAGAATAAAAATCATTGATAGATACATAATATACAATAAATTTCAAATATATTTATTATATTGATACTAGCTGTACCCGGCAGACGTTGTCCTGCCTTTAAAAAATAAAAATGTAGAACCCGATTCCAGCGCCATCTACCGGGACCAAATGTTAATCTAAACTATTCTCAAATCCACTTGAATAAGCAAAAAATTTCATCAAAATCAGGGCCAGCATTTAGGAGAAGTATCGCGGCGCCATCTACTGGGTCCAATCGTTTATTTAAACCATTCCGGGACAAACTTCAACACATACAACAACAAAAAGAACACCTAAATTCTGGTACCCGATTGCAGCGCCATCTACCTGGTTCAAATTAAAATCTAAATCATCCCAGTAGAAAATTATAAAAATACTAATATCGCTATTAAAACATAGGGGTTGATCGTAGAGGGTTGAAAATTTAGGGTTGTATGTATTTTTTTATGCTGTATCATAAAAAAAAATACTTTTATAAAAATTAAAAAAATATATTTAGGTGGACTACCCTTAACATTTTGGGGGATGAAAAATAGATGTTGTCCGATTCTCAGAGCTACCCATTATGCACACAAAATTTAATGAGAATTGCTCAAGCCGTTTCGGAGGAGTATGGGAACGAACATTGTGACACGAGAATTTTATATAAAAGATAAAAATAAATAAATAAATAGATACATAATAAACAATAACATTCAAATATATTATAGCGAAATTAATAAACTTGAGCGACTCCATAACTTTTGTATCCGATTCATATTTGGTTTGCGTAAGTATGATCATGTCCGTTCGTCGGAATGCTCATATTCTGTCACTTCTATATAACGTACTATTTAATCCAACAGCGCCTCCTTATCTCAAGGAGCGTTTTAAATATTAACACCTTAGCCATACTGATCACCTCAGGTCATCGGGAAACATACGTCTGGAAACACCTGTAAATCACTCGCGATTTTACAATAAATCTTTTACAGTTCATGCAGTGTGCCTGTGGAATGCGCTACCTGTGAACATCAGGCGTGCCCAGTCTCTTCAGGCGTTCAACGGACTCGTGAAGGATCATTACCTCGGGCTCTAAAGTCTATAATAACACCTTCATCTTCCCCATATTTACTTACGTAATTCTATACATTATTATTATGATAATACTATGTCTGTCTTCATGACCACGGGCCATAAAAATGGCCCGGACATTCGGAAGGCTTGCGTGGGGCCATGGGAAGGCCAACACGTAGAGGCCCATTGACAAATTTAATCTAAATGTGGCATGACACTGACCGGCGATTATCCCTGTCTACAACATATAGTGATGCACCCAAGGACAAGCCCCGGCCAGTGTAGGACTATTGTGGGAAATGAGGACAGTAGCGGGCTATTGCGGTGAACTGCTAGTTGTACAAGGGGTCTGGGAATATGGGGATTATGGCGTCTGCCCGTCGCATTGTTCGGGGAACATGGAAAAAATGGGCAGTCGGTGACTCGCACTCCCTGCATGGGCCCCTAAAAATGCCATAAAAGACAGGGGCAACATGGGTGTGAGTGGCTAAGGGGTGTAGAGAGGTGGGCTGCAGGTTCACCGAAGCTTCTTCTGACGTGATGCCATTTATCACTTCCACCCCTGGAGCTTGAGTCTTAGCTCTAGCGATCTCCGCTCCGTGCCGGCTGGCTAAGGCAAGCACGGAGGCGGGGGCCTTGTTTTGGCCCCCGGAGTCAGGTACGAGGTGTCGCCACTCACCTAAGGCTTCGCCACAAAGCCCCCCTACGGGTTTATTATGATTATTATTTATTTCTGTACCTGTGTGTGTGTAATAAAATAATCTAAAATTTGATATAACTTTCGATAAGTTAGCAGATCGATGGAGTCACCTATATTGACTTACCTGTTCACATCTGCTTGCCAGGTAGCTATACACAGAAATGAATAGGCAAGGCTACCTAGGCATATTCTGTGTGTTAAAAACTATCAGTAAAATAAAATTCATTTGGTTATCAATAGAATGAAAGTGATGAAAAAAATCGATTAAAGTTAATTTAATTAAAAATAGCCTTGAGCACTTTTGGATAGGCAAGTAATTATAGGCATATTTGATCATAAAATATATTTGATAAAAAATACGTCTCATCTGGTTATCAGATCGGTGAAGGTCGATCTTCACCGGCTCTTAGACTATATAATTATTGATATTAATCAAACATAATAATTCAACTCTTATTTTCATGGAAAGTCATTCTTAATTTTGTCATGTGTTTTAATATAGAGAATTTTAGAGATTAACCTGCATCTTATGGTAGTAGCAGTGTTGCCAACCCCAATAAACTAAAAAAACAGCAGTTCGCCAATAAAAAAACAGGAGAAAACAGTAGGTAAAGTAAAAAAGGCAGATTTCATACTTTCGTCATAAAAAACTAAAGCACTATCCAATATTACTAGGACTCACATACATTGTTATATTATAAATCACAACATAATAATATGTAATATAAAAAAAACAAATCAAAGTAAAATTATTTACCACTTTCATTCTCAATTGCCTCATCTTCACTATTTTCATACTAGTTTTCTTTTTTGCATAGTGTAACAGGTGGCACTGAACGCTAATTGAAAATCAAGAATGAAAGTGAAACAGAAAACAGGGACATCAATATGAAAACAGCAATCAGCAAACCTACTGCTAAAACAGTAGGGTTCGTAACACTGGATAGTAGATTCGTCTGTCTGTCTGTAGTCTGTAGGGTATTATTTTAGGCTCTCATAGCTGATTTGGCTACTAAGCTCTTCAAAAAGTAGAAAAAGTAGGAAAGCGGAGATCCGGAATGATCCGGAAGACCGGGATATATCATTCGAAATAATGTATAACTATAAGATAAAACATCATATTAAAACATTACTGTGCTTCAAAAGTGTACAGCGACATCTATTGAAATTTGCATGCAACTAAACGCTGTCCAAAGATTAATTTCACTTGTAAGCGTTCGTAATGTGATAGAGCCTTGCTGGATTACCTAAATTTTTTTTTTTTATCATTATCTCGATAGAGTGACCTCGGCAGGTGTGATATAACGCTCTCGCAGAATATCGGCGTGAAACGGTTAGCTTTTTGCTAGCTGCCGTGGAAGTGAGCATACATTTAATTGTGAAGTGGTTCTTTCTTTTTTGTGTTTTTGTATCTTTATTTTCTTTTTCATTTTTTGCTTTATTTATTTAATAAACTCTTAATTCTATTGCATGTATCTTATTCCTATTGTATTTTACAATGTCACTCTATTTTTTATGCTATTTTGCTTACAGTTTCATTTTTATTATCTGTTACAATATTTCCTATTTCTATTCTATATATAGATAGATAGATAACACTTTATTGCTCACCAAAACAAACAAATACAAAACAAAATGCATAATTACAATACTTATTGACTAAATACATTATTACTAATTATTTCTTATTTTTATTTATTACTTCTTATCTTGTTTCTTATTCTATATATGTTTCTATCTTTATTTATACACTATTTTGGTTTCTTCTCTTATTTCACAGATAATTCAACTCCTTGTACTACATATTTACAATATATATACAAGCAGTTATTTATACATCCCTATTTCTAGCTATTACTATTTTTATCATTTTAATACATAGCTCTATGAATCCCTTGTAGTGTCTTTTGGCCATCAAATTTTCCATATTTTGATACGTGACGGGAATTTTTGTACCACTCTCAAACTCATACCTGAGGCAGGCGTGCACTGGGCAAGAGAATATTATATGAGGTACCGTCTCGGGACGGCCCTCCTCACATATGCACGAAGGGTTCTCCTTCAACCCGAACCGATTCAGGTATTCGGAAAACCCTTCGTGCCCCGTGAACAACTGTTTGTGCACACCCGATATTGGAAATGGTTATGGTTCGCTTGCTGTAACCTAATTTGTCCAGTTATTTCGCCAATATAATTTTATGTTATCTTTCTCTATCTTTTTGTCAAAACTAAGCCACAGCCAGGTGGTAGGGTATGACCCGACTGGATGGCTACCACCCCTGGTCTGGAGTATGTCGCCATAACAACCTTGAGTTGTGTTTTGGCATTAGTGACCAGGTTCCAGTCTTCTTTAAGAGAGCAGCAGCGCATTTGTAGCACCTTTGGTGTTACAAATGTAATATATAATACCTGTTTTATACGTGTTTGTACAGTTCTAATAAACTCTATAGTAATTCCAACGGCATTTTAATTTCAGTCCTGCGTAACTCGTAACAATACACATTAAACGAGACTATAATTATTAATAACTGACTACCCCCATTTATTGCAGGTCCACGCGATATACGTCAACCACACGAGCATTATTCAAATTTTATTGCAGTGGAAAGTAAAAAAATATTATGAAAAAACACTTTGTAAATCATATACTACTGATATATAAAGCTGAAGAGTTTGTTTGTTTGTTTGAACGCGATAATCTCAGGATCTACTGGTCTTATTGGAAGAATGCTTTCAGTGTCAGATAGCCCATTTATCGAGGAAGGCAAACATATAGGCGTATACACAAAAATGCCATTTTTTTTGTATACTAAAAACTATGGATGTTACAATTTAGAAAGTTTTACCAGTATGCAAGTTGTACCTAAAACGAAGGCTATTCCAAATTGCAGCCTTACACAATCAACTAGTTTTGTTTTATTCACAATTTTGTTCCTTGTGTAAAACTGCACTTTAGTCTGTACGCCCATTTGTTATGAAGCTCTCGATATCATCATGCTAAGAACAAAACAGCGGAGTACCAATGAATAATGTTTCGTAATCAGGGGTTTTTCTTACTTACTTTGTTTAACTATTTCACGCGGACGAAGTCGCTGGCAGAAGGTAGTTTTTCTATGTAAAAAAGACCTCGCGATAAGCTTTTATGTTTATAAGTACACATGCATAATAATTGTTACGAGCATATCTTCTATATATTGTAACGAACTAGGTGCCAAAAAAGGCAAATTCACACCGGCATTTGGTCATCTTTTGTCTACTCTGTGTTTAAAATTTGTGTTTAGAAAAACAGCCCATTGTGTATAATCATTTATGGTAGTCATTAGCCAGGTGTGATTCTAAGAAATTCGGTCCACGCCATCGCAGACATATGGCATCTGTGCAGTATAAAGCAAGGCCCCTATTGAGAGAGGAGGCAGTCCAGCGATAACCACAAGCGGAGCAAGACTGGTCCGCGTGCATTCGGTAACCTATTTAGTGACGGATTTTGCGCGTGTTATTGAACCGTGGATTACGTTTGGACTGGTTGTGCTCAGTTATATTTGTACCTGTGTTATACGTGTTTGTATAGTTCTAAATAAACTCCATAGTAATTCTAACGGCATTTCAATTCGAGTCCTGCAACTCGTAACAATGTATAAAATTCTTCTGTGGGTATGTATGTGATTGAACTCCTAAACGGCTGGACCGATTTCGATGATTTTTTTTTGTATGTATTCAGGTGGCTTTGTCTTAGATGTCTTAGATTCACTATTGGGCCCGGTAGGTGGCGCTGTGATTGGGTTCTGAATTTTATTTCTTCAGAGCAAGACAAGGTCTGCAGGGACAGCTAGTTACGTACATAAATAATACATAACACATGCGTATAGTCCTCCTTACCTAAGGAACGTTTTGAATTCCTTCGCCTCTCCACTTCTGAACAACTAGTATGTTTACGCTTTGGTTCAATTTTATTAAACCACAAAATTTTGAGCACAATCAGTATATTAATGGAAAGGATCCAAAGGGAACTCACCGGATCTCCTTTAAATGTTTACGACAGTACTTTTGTTATTTTATCGTCTACACAATTTTGTATGAAGAAAGAACGACTAAGAAGATATACAATGCAAAAGTGGATGGATGTAGAAGTCGCGGAAGGCCACGACACACCTTCCATGATCAAATTGATCGTGTACTAGCAGAAGGTGATGTCAGGAGCCTTAAGAACAGACGAGCGTGCATGACAAGAGCTATGAATGTCAAAGAGGCAATTGAGGTGTGTAAGAATAAGCCTGAATGGCGCTCTGTTGTTCGTGCCTACCCCGCAAGAGACCTAGCGTGAAGTTATGTATGTATGTACACAATTTTCCTTAAAGTACTTTTTTAAATATTCATTTCACTTAATCGGCTTTCGCACAGAGCACAATCGTACTACCTCCTTTCTTCACTAGATTTCTTCTCGCCCAGTGAGCAAGATATATTTGGCTCAAATATAGGGAATTGTGTAGGAAAGATAGGGATGGACAATTACACGTCATGCATTCAAGTGATGTTATTTTAATTGAATAATGAGGCGAAGGTTATTTATTATAATACCAATTGCATATATCGAATCTATTAAATTTGGTTTAATATTAATGTACAGTTTGTACACTTGTTCTTGCTGTAGTGGTGGATGGATGCTGGCAGTTGTTGGTGGAGTGCTGGCGCTTTCTTGTAGTAGGGTGAAGAAGATACACCTTGTTGATTTCAGGGATTTATTCTCGTAGTAGTTTGGCTTGGATGCTGATCCCTGGTCGCAGCTCAATAGCGACTCGATCTCAAAATATTTGTGAGCGTTATTTACAGTGATGTTATTACATTAAAGTAGCCTAAAGTAGGCCGTAGCGTCAGCAAAACGCTGTAGTACGTTGAACCGTACAATTAATTTTAGTTGGTAAATACTATAAATGGCGTAAACCCAGTATATATAAATAAATCTTCCTTGAATAATTATGTAAGTCATAAGTGATGGTGAAAAACGCTAAAGGATCCGCCGAGTAGTTTAGAAAGCGGATACACAGACAGACGTGGAAAACGATTTTATTTTTAACCGACTTCCAAAAGGAGGAGGTTCTCGACTTGATCGGTATGTTTTTTTTATGTATGTACACCAATTACTCTGAGATTTGATTTGAGATATGATCCGATTTACGTGATTCTTTTTAGTTCGATGCGGAATAGTTGCTATTTGGTCCCCTAAAAATTTAACATACTTTGGCCCAGTAGTTTCCGTTTTATGATTTTTTTTCCGTTCGCGTTTCTTGGGACCTACTATATTTTAAAGGCGCGCGGCACCTTTCCTAGGCCTACCCATATCTAGACACTAAAAAGTAAGAAATAAAAAAACTTCGTTTAAAAAACCGACTTCAAAAAATAAAAAGTATAAAATAACTTATTTCTAAAGCTATTTTTAATATATATTATCTAAAACATCTTGAAGTCGGTGCAGAGTAAAACATAAGTAATTACTATATTTTGAAAATTACTAAGCACCGACTTTAAGATGTTTAAGGTAATATATATTAAAAATAAGATATTATAATTAAAAATAACTTTAGAATTAAGTTATTTTATACTTTTTAGTTTTAGAAGTCGGTTTTTTTAAACGAAGTTTTTTTTTATACTATGTAAAGAGCTCTTCGCCTGTCGCCTCATTCGCCTCTCGATGTCTTCGCCTTAATAGAGACAATAAGAAAAGTGTTAATGGTCACTTTCTTAGTAAGAATACTTTCAGTTAATTTAGGTTATATTTAAATTACTTATTAATCTTCTTAGATTAGATGATAATATTAATAAGGTATTTCTTTCTAAATACCTTATTTATAGAAAAAAAAACTACGTAAAGTTGACTTAATTCAGGAATCGAACCCAGTACTCAACTGTCGATTTAACCAAAGAGCTATGAGCCGTCCCTTTTTGCACTTGCATGTGTGAGTGTAGGGTCACCCTTCGTAATATAATACCCAATGAAAGCGCATTGTATGTGTGTGTAAATACAGGTATTATGTTTTTGTGTGACCAGCGTAGAAATTTTCCCGTAATTTGGGGCCATTTCGTACGAATAAAAAGTGAAACTACTAATCAGAAACGGATATTGTTTTTAAGTTACTTTGTGCGCACTTATTTTTACTAAACATTTGATAATGTATAGTAATTGTCAAAACATGTAAAGTATAAAATATGGTAACGCTCCCGATGATCGTAACAAATGGTTTAAGTTTTGAAACCTATCATTACAATATTAATCTTATAAAGAGGTTAAGTTTGTGAGTTTGTGACGTTGTAGGGGGTTATCTCTGGATCTTCTAAACCGATTTTAAAAATTCTTTCACCAGTGACATGCTGTATAATTCCTAAGTGTCATAGGGTATATTTGATTGTGATTAATAATAAGTTTTTTTTATCTGATGCCCAGCGAAGTGGGCACGGGTCAGCTAGTAGTATATAATTGAAGTTCATGTCATGTTTTTGTCCTGTAGTGTAAAATATCTTGACATGTACATGCTGAATTTAAAAATTGCATTGCTTTTTTATGTTTGTTTTTAGGCAAACTCACATACAGTAAATTTGGTGTTATATTATTAGATTATGTTAAATAGTTACCGTCGTACATAAACATCTGCAACTCTAAGGGAGCCAATACGTTGCCTACCTCCTTAAGACTAAAAATACTTTTTATTCTCTCATTGAAGAGCCCTATTTATATTCTAGCGCTCTGGGTAAAGGAGTTCATATCACAGCTTGCACACGTATGGCACGACGGAACGGGCTAGAGGGGGGTAACTATTACATGTACCAGTAAATTAGTGGCTGTTCACAAAATGACCCTTACGAATTTGTCAACCACTTCGCCAACTGGCGAATAGAATAAAATAGCAAGTTTAAAATTAGAATAAATAAATATAATAAGTTATTCGTAAGGTACACCTCAACACAAAAATCACTGAATTAATGTCACACACAAGAACCAAAATAACTAATAAGCGTGTTTAAATTCTAAAAATTAAATCTATTAATTAAGTTATAAAAACGGGTATGGAACTCGAGTCCATAGATATGTTAAAAAAAACCGTCGCCATCAATTCATTAGCTGGCTAGTTTCTGAATAGAACCGAAAACCGACAAGTTGACGGTTTAGTCATCAGCCCTGCCCGTCGGTTGTCAATCCGCAAGTTATTCATCCATATTAACTAGTTTTCTACCTGGCTAATAAACTAGCATTAGTCATAGGTCATAAGTATTTATTTCGTACAATAATATACAAATATATGTACACGTCACATCAGTTACATTTACAATTGTCATTAAAGAAAAAATACATAATGAAATTAAATAATTTTTAAATTAAAAAATTTCTCTATTGAGTAAGGCGTCTGCTCGATAAGATAACTATTTAATCTCTGCTTAAAAGAACCGAGACTTTCGGATTCTTTTATATTGAGAGGTAGTCTATTGTAGATTAAAGGTCCCATTACATATACCGTCTTGCTCATCTTAGAGAGCGAGCATGATATGGCCGCGAGCCTTCCTCTACCCGAGTGCAGTAAGAATACGTGCTGCCACATTCAGAGGCAGTAGTATCCATTCCGTTCAGTATCCATGTTTACCGCAACCTGGTAAATAAATATTGCAGGCATTGTATAATTAGCATTAGCGGACGGTGAAATTTTTGGTATATCGGTTGGTTACACGCCGCTAGTGAGTATGCCACGTATCCAGGAAGTGAACTTCCAATTGCCGGCGAGCTGATTTGAATATTAGTCCCTAAATTATAGTCGGGGAATTCTTTTCCATTTATGGCAATTCCTTTCCAAAGCGTTCCATACAAACAAAAATTCCAAGCCGTCAGTTCGCGTTTCCCCGTCGGAAGGGTGCGTCGCGTTTTGTCGAAACTCCTTAGTGTTGTTATAGAAATTTAGTGTATTTTTTCTGTGCTTTTTGTGTTAACATTTGTGTAATTCTTGTGACTTATTGCATAAGTTTTTTATGGTTTTCCTTCTTGTAATCACGGTGAGTTGTTTTTTGATAATTATTTCGCTTCAAAGCTCTATGGTACGTTTGAGCTTGTTAACCATAACAGGCTTTTAAAGGAAGCTAAAGTATACGTCATATAGATGGATTTTACCTGAAAAGTAAACAATATTTTTTAATGAAATGTAAATCGAAAACTTTGTAACTTTTTAATATATTTGTTTTACAATTTATTTTGTATATGTGATGATATCATATCTATATTATAAAATTCTAAACATGCCGTGTCTGTTAATTGAAGCTATTTAAAAAAAAACAACTGGAACAGACTATATAAACGATGAAAAACACAATGCAATTTTTATTGGACTTCTTGTCTGTTTGTTCGGGGTTCACGTAAAAACTACTGGGCCGATTTCGATGCGGTTTTCGCTGATAACATTCGTCTTAACAGTCAAATTTAATATGCAAAATGAAAGTTGTTCGGATGTGGCTACATTATTAGACGAACATCCTCATTTAGCAAAAAAAATCCACTCCGAAGAAAAGTATGTTATTAAAAGAAAATAACGTTTTTTCTTCTTTTTTTTCACCTATGAAATACTTGCAAAGTGTACTCTTTTTGAACAAAAAATAGTCGTCTTACTTGTCTAGAATTTCCAAAAACACCGACGTATATTTGTTAGTTATAGTTAGTTATAAATATTTATGTATCTATTGCCATTTTTCTGCACCACCTATTTCGCCTGATTCAAATTTATCTATCTATCTATATGTGCATTTATTTCTAACCAGAAGCAGGTATTATGAGTATAGTAAAGTGGCCGAAACGTCGGAATAGTAAAATTCGTAAAATGTATTTTTATTATGTATACAAGTCGCGAAAACTTAAGAAAATATTACAGAAGCAGGTATATAACATATAGTGCTTTTTACTTTGAAAAAGACGGATTTTCAATACAAGTTTTCATTGTCTTTTTCACCCTGTTAGGGGTGGAATTTTCAAAAATCCTTTCTTAGTACGAACGCACCTACAGTTATAGAAAAGACCCGCATGCAAATGTTCACGGTCGGAGCCCCAGTAGTTTGGTCTGTGCGTTGTTATGTAAGTCAGTGAGGTCAAGTAATTATGTATGTGCTAGCGACCCTGGCAAACTTTGTCCTGCTGTGAAAAATAAAAATCTAGGTCCCGACTCCAGCGCCACCTACCGGGTCCAATTGTGAATTTAAACCATTCACGAATACACTTGAACACGCACAAAAAAAAATCATCAAAATCGGTCCAATCGTTTAGGAGTTGTCACATACACACGTATAGAAGAAATCGTCCCAAATTCAAAGGGCGCGAGTTCGATCCTGGCCGAGACGCATGCACCACTTAGTCAGTTTTCTGATATAATGTGCATATTGTTATAATTACCACGGTGTGATGTGTGGGCTATCGAAAGGAAACAAGTGTTCTTGTCGACGAGCGTTTATTGACTGAACTTACTACCTAATACAAAATACATTGTAATAACCTACACTACAACTAAAGTAACTTACACACACTACAACGGGCTAATAACGGCGAAGGAAAACATCGTGATACAAACTGCACATTGAGATAACCGATGTGTCAAACCTGCCAAGCCGCCTTGGACAAGCGTGGCGGGTATACTGTCCGTTCCTCCTATTATGGGAGGCTCGAGGCCAGCAGTAAGACATAATATATATATATATATATATATATATATATATATATATATATATATATGTCGCAGAACGGCCTCGTTCTCACGACATCTTCTTTAGTTATTGCAGGTTTAGTGGGCGTCATCAGGATAAAATGCGAGCATAAAACACAATAGCCACGGTTTATACACTTTTAATTTAGATTTGATCAACATTATGACATAGTTTAGACCGAGCAGCGGGTTCAGGGCTCATACTTCTAACTTAAAACACTTTCTTTAAAATACTCTAAGGTCCAACTCGACCTGCTGCCATCAACCCAATGTGCCACAAAAACTCCTCCGTCTACCGAAGTAGATACTACCAAAGTATAGAGGGCGCGTCTGACCCCGCTCTAGACATGCTCTGCTCTCATTGGTCGTTTATTAAATTACAATATTCATAACTTTTATTAGGTTAGAACGATCTTTAAGTTATAGAAACATTTAATAAATCAAATTAAATTAAATTAAGAATTTTAGAAGTAATTAAAATGTAAACAAATGATATTGTGCGTTATACATCCAGTCAACAATACATCCAATATAGCTTCCCTCCGACATATATATATATATATTAGCTGTCCCGGCAGACGTAGTCCTGCACTGAAGAAATAAAATTTAGAACCCGATTGCAACGCCATCTACAGGGTCCATTAAGATGTAAGCTATCCTATCTTTCAAGTTGGATCAAATTGCACACGGTGTGCAAATTTGATTAAAATCGGTTAAGTAGTTTAGGAGTCCATCGCGGACAAACAACGTGACACGTAATTTATATATATTAAGATGTACTTCCTGTCCCGGCAAACGTCGTCCTGCCCGGAAAAGCTTCAATCGATATCCCGACAGCAGCGCCACCTACCGGGTCCAATTGTGAACCTACTCAGAAACCTTTGGCTCATGCACAACAATTTTGCTCAACATCATCACAAGATCAAATGTATAATTTTACGATTCCATAAAGGACATACAGACAAACATTCACGACCACAACAAAGTCTCTCTGTATTTATATATTTCTATATATATATATATATATTATATATGTATTCAATTCGTGCAGGAACGGAGAAACAATACAATTTCCTGCGGCCGGGCGGCCTGTTGTAAGAGGTGACAAAACAACCCACATCCAGGTGGTAGGGCATTTGCCCGACTGGATGGCTACCACCCTTGGTCTAGAGTATGCCCCCATAACAACCTTGAGTTGTATTCCGGCATTAGTGACCAGCTTCCAGACTCCCTTAAGAGAGCTGCAGCACATTAGATGCAACTTTGATGTTACAAATGTCCGTAGGCGATAGTAGCCACTTTCCATCAAGTGGGCCGTCTGCCTGTCTGCTGAACTGATGAAATAAAAAAGTAGAAAATCTTTTATCACTATATTTACAATTTCGGTACAATATTTCATAAAGTCAAGAAAACTGTGTTTCAATAATGAAGTCTACGAAATGTTAAAAAGTCGCACATATTCTAACAGGTTTACTTTGTTAACGAGAATTTCTTTAATAAGCTTTACTTAATGAGATTTCATTTTAATATTATAACAAGTCATTTTACGTATAGTTTATTGCATTCCAAGGTTCTATCACATAGGTCATGTTAAATTATGTTTGTATGTCACAATTTTTCACAATAACACTTGTCAAATTTGAAAGTATTGTTACGAGTGCGGGACTCGAATTAAAAATGCCGTTGGAATTACTATAGAATTTATTAGAACTATACAAACACGTATAACACAGGTACAAAAATAACTGCACACAATCAGTTCAAACGTAATGCGCGATTCAATAACACGCGCAAAGTCCGTCACTATATAGGTTATCAAATGCACACAAGTCTCGCTAGACTGCCTCTCTCTGCATTGGGACATTGCTTTATAATGCACCGATGCAATATGTCTACCTGGCAAGCGTCGACGCGATTTCCCGGAAAACGTATCCGCACACCTGCGTAATTATGCCTGCGAACGGCCATAAACGAATACAATACAAAATAGGCTATTTTCTAATTACAAATTTTAATCACAAAGTAAACAAGATTTGGTTTACTTTGTGTTTAAAATTTGTTATAGAAGAAGATTATTTTTTCGGGATCAAAAGTGTCCTATATGTTAACCAGGGATATAAGCTACCATCATACAAAATTTCATTTAAATCGGTCCTGTCGTTTCGGAGATTTGCCCGTACAAACAGAGAAACAAAAATTTGAAAAAAATCTAAATTAGTTCTATTTCACTTCTTGCATCCCCCTGACTCGGTTTTTAGTATTTTTTTTCATTGTACAGAAATCCGACCTCTACAGTTTTATTATATGTATGTATAGATAACAAAAACCTTGACTGTTGCAAATGTTCATAGATACGAGAACCACTTTCCATCACCGTTGGGAGCCAGCCAGTCTGCTTTACTTCAGCAATAAAACTCTTCCTGTATTTTTGGAGTTAAAAATATTTTTTAAATACTTATGTCACAGAAAAATGGTTTAGTAATAATTAAACAAGACAAGGTCAATAAAATCGTGGGAAATCAAATATTGATTTCAAGATATTTAACGTATATTATTGTCAATATTTATAAACTTGATGGCCTTATCAATATTGATAAAGTTATTATGATAGATAGTTGTCTGCGGTCATATAAAATGTAGTAGTTTTTACTGGATTTTAATGTAGCAAACTTCAATGATTGCATGATATTTAAACACTTACACTTTTCCCTCTTCTCAAATCTTAGTCAGTAACCCTATTAGACTTACATGAAAACTTAATTAAGTTGTTATATCGCGAGTGCTAGCTAACTAAAGAAAGAAAGAAAAACTTCATTTGAAGAAATAGCGACTTAATTCCTTGTATATTATTATACACAGAGCATATTTTGAGAGTTTGTACGCCGCATTCACAGCAAACAAAGTTTGCACTCAACATTTTTTTTTATAGCTGGAGTACAGCAAACAGGCAGACGGCCCACCTGGTGGAAAGCGGTTACCGTCGCCTATGGACGTTTGCAACATCAGAAATGTCACCAACGCTGCCGGCCTCGAAGATATTTTATGACACCATTTTCGAAAAACTCCATATCGTAGCGCTGTGGGAAAACCTCGGCTGGGAGCTCATTTCAAATCCCCACGGTACGCAAGAGAAACGTTCTACAGAACAGTTGCGTATTGCAGCAGCAATATTGCTGAGCATAACGCTGATTTTCAGTACAAACCTTCCTTTTGGCGTAAGAGCAAAACGGCCCAATTTCTAAATAATAAATAAAACAAATTCTACTTATATAATATTTAATTAGTAAGATAAATAAATAAAACCAACAATAAAATACTTTGTTACTTCAAAATTAAGATTAAATACTCGTGTAATAACTTATATCGAATCATCTATTCGAATACAATTCGATAGTGCTTGCCGAGTATTACCGCATTCTGTGTGCCACGTCACTACCATGAGGCAACAATACGGTACATGACAGTATGAAAAATATAGGCTGATTTTAATATATATTATAAGATTTCGATCTAAATATGACAAAAATAAATTGTTTTAACTTAAATATTAAATATTAATTGATATTTTTGAGAAATAAAATTGTTATATTGCAGCCATTAGCCACGTGACAATGAACGCCGATCAGAGCTCGTGACGTCATAGCGTGCAAAACACAAGAAGTTATCAATGACTTCTCAGATAACACTTCAATGAAACAGATGTTTGTTTTGCACACTGTGACGTCATGCGAGACGTCATGACAGCTTGACACGTTTTTGTGACGAAATGTCAAAATATTTATTTATTATTGCTGAAATATTAATATTTTGGCTAAAATAGACCGACCATAAGGCTCAAAATAAACCTGTTTCTCAAAAATTGTCAACTACCGGATTGACATTTTACTTCTAGTTTTTGGCGGGAACTAAAAGGAGATGTGCTGTGCAGTTTTATTTTCTATAAATGTGTAAAATTACTCAAATGAACAATAGTTGTGGGATATGATAGTTTTTGAGTAGTAATTATATTTTTTGTGAGAAATGTGAACTGCATAGCCAAATGTGGCTTTTTGAGTTGTCACAAGAACTCCATTGAATGGCACTAGCTGATTACCTACAGTTAAGCTGTGCTACACATAGGCTTAAGAAAATGAAGAAACTATATTGTAAACTAAGATCTGGCTTAAAGGCCTAGCTGCCAAGCCATAAAAAAGACATTTTACTTCATAACCTACAAATATTTAATGTGTTATTTTGCTGTAAGAAGAGGAAGTAAATATAAAGTGTTTAAAGCTAGTATAAGTATATATATGAATGAAAGAATAAACATGCTTCATTGTGTTTTAAAAATATAGTTAACGGAAACAAAATTTTACAATACAATAGGCGGTCTTATCGCTATTAGCGATTTCTTCCAGACAACCTTTGGATGGACAAAAATTTGATAAGAACAGAGGTATGTTACATTATTCTTACTATCGAATCAGTATCTTATAAATATATATGTCGCAGAACGGCCTCGTTCTCACGACATCATCTTTAGTTATTGCAGGTTTAGTGGGCGTCATCAGGATAAAATGCGAGCATAAAACACAATAGCCACGGTTTATACACTTTTAATTTAGATTTGAACAGCATTATGACATAGTTTAGACCGAGCAGCGGGTTCAGGGCACCCGCTCATACTTTCAACTTCAATACTTTCTTTAAAACTCTCAAAGGTCCAACTCGACCTGTAGCCACCAACCAAATGTCCCACAAAAACTCCTCAGTCTACCCAAGTAGATATTACTCAAAGTATAGAGGGCGCTGACCCTGCTCTAGACATGCTCTGCTCTCATTGGTCGTTTATTAAATTACAATATTCATAACTTTTATTAGGTTAGAACGATCTTTATGTTATAGAAACATTCAACAAATCAAATTAAATTAAATTAAGAATTTTAGAAGTAATTAAAATGTAAACAAATGATATTGTGCGTTATACATCCAGTCAACGATACGTCCAATTAAAGCTTCCCTCCGACATATATATCTTATATAAATGCATACATGATAACGACAAAGATATGTGCACACCTGGCTGTCGTAAATCGCAGTTTATTACCTTTCCTGCATTCGGAGTTCTTTTTTTTACTTCGTGTTTAAAAATTGCAATTAAGAAAACATCCTATTGTTATCTTACTTATTTTATGGCCGTCATTAGTGTCGAACTAATCCTTGTTGTTATTGCATTGCGTCGAAGCTTGCCAGGTGTGCAGATTAATTCAGTGAACGCGGTCCTTTATCGGTATTATACAATTTAGTACAAGACAATGCCCGAACGGAGGGGTGGGGCAGTCAAGCGACGATTACGCTACTATAGTGCGCGCGGAAGCGCTAGTCACCTTCTGAGGTATGTGGGGGGGTGAGACGGGGGAGGGCGCGATTGACAAGACGCACACGATATATTTAAGTGCAGATAAATCTCAGAATAACATGTTAGAATTAATGTAATGGTTAAAATGTGTCTTTTAGATTTACATTTTTTAAAGAAATATCCCATCTTGTGTAAAAGCTCTTGTGAATAGGTACAACCGCAATGCAGGATGCACTCATCTTTTAAAACTGCAAGTAGCTTACGAATGCTTGGATTTTTTTATCAACTTTATAAAGTAAACAGTATATTGTTATTGTTGAATTTTTGTTCGTATCACCCCCATGTCGAAATCATCAATGTGGATTCTCTTTTTTATTTCTTTAGGTTTTCGTGGAGATATAAATTTTGGTTTTTCCAATGTTTGCCGATGCGAATTTCCTTCAGCTACAATTCTCATTACGCTACGAGCTGACACTCCTGTAGCCTCTGCTACTAATTTATTTATGTTCATATTTTATTTTTTATTTTTTTTATCGCAGGAGATCAGCAGACAGGCAGATGGCCCACTTGATGAACAGCGGTTACCATCGCCTATGGACATTTGCAACACCAAAGGTGCGACAAATGCGCTGCTGCTCTCTTAAGGGAGACTGGAACCTGGTCACTAATGCCGGAACACAACACAAGGTTGTTATGGCGGCATACTCTAGACCAGGGGTGGTCGCCATCCAGTCGGGCAAATGCCCTACAACCTGGCTGTGGGTTGTTTTGTCGCCTCTTACGACAGGCCGCCGGGCCGCAGGAAATTGTATTCTTTCTCCGTTCCTGCACGGATAGAATATCATATTTGTGTTCAATACTTTCCTTGTCACCCTTTCGTCTGAGAAAAAAACTGTGCACATTGTAAATTACATTTTTTACTGGTCGTGTAATTGGTGGACCCATCTTAGGATATTAACATTTTTTTCTCGTGTATGTTGGAACAAACTGGCGAGATCAACTGAATCGTGTAACCGTCGCGGTGGTCGAGGGCAGACTCAGTTAGCTTGACGTTTGTCTACCTCCCCCGCCCTGCCGCTCACATACCTCAGGCGGTGACTAGCGCTTCCGCGCACACTATAGCAAAACGTGTGTAGTACAGGAAGAGCGATATAGTGACGGACTTTACGCGTGTTATTGAATCGTGCAGTTTGAACTGGCTGTGTCCAGTCATATTTGTGCCTGTTTTATACGTGTTTGTACGGTTCTAATAAACTGTATAGTAATTCCAAGGCCATTTTAATTCGAGTCCTGTGCAGCTTGTAACAATATATAAAACAGAATGCTCTTGATATAAGTTTACTGGTTTCATACAAAGTCACGATTGTAAGAGCTGCAGTATGGCATGCAAACATCATTAGTCTTGCATATTCAATATATATGCAAATTTCGGTTTGTCTGTTTGAACAAGTTATCTGTTCTATGCAGCCAGAATAGCTAAGCAGATGTACTCTATCATGTCTGATAAATGGATTTCACAGATACTTACGTATAGTTTGCGATAGGTCGATATGACAATTTTCTAGTAGCTAATTCTTGTGTTACTATCTGTTCAAAATAGCCGGACTCTATCGTCTCAATCGTACGTTTGCCTGATTTCGGTATTCTGCTAACTCCAATGCTGTGGCCGTGGCACGGCTCATGCCTACCAGACACCCAGACCATAGCAAATAACGGAGAGTTCGTTTATGAGAAGGATACCAAGATTCAAAACCCGAGCGGAGTTAGTGAGATTCAATTATCTAGATATTCTAGATTACCCATTGTTACGACCGACAAAGAACAATTCGCACCTGCAGTTTATTACCTTTTCGATATTTGGACTTATTTTGTTTACTTTGTGTTTAAAATTTGTAATAAGAAAAACAGCTTATTGTGTATTGTAATATTTTATGGTAGTCTTTCGCCAGGTGTGATCCTTGGAAATCATTGTTTAAGCGGTCGAGTATTGTGTCGAGACATATGTATAGTTTTAGTATAAAACAATGCCCGAACGGAGGGGTGAGGCAGTGAAAGCGATAACACAAGCAAGGCAAGACGTATGTATATCCAGTGACAGTGCATTACATTTGGACTTATTGCGTCCGGTTATATTTGTACCTGTGTTATAGGTGTTTGTATAGTTATAATAAATTCTATAGTAATTCCAACGGCATTTTAATTCGAGTCTCGTAACTCTTAACACTATATTTGTAACGCACTAGCTGCATTCGGCAAATTATGGCCACAGGTAGGGTACGTTAATGTGCTCATAATTATTTCTATTTTTTTATTTAAATTTATGGTCAACCCTTGTCATAAAATTCACAGCGGGGTGTAAAACAATTAGAGTAGTTGCATCATTAAATTTCAATTAATGACTTGACATAACTAACTGACTAACTTCGTTGGCTCAGCGACCCAAAGTGAGTCTTGGCCTCCGAAACGAGAGCACGCCAGTTTCCTGTCCTGCGCGGTGTGTTGCCAGTTGCGGGCTTGTCAGCTTCCATTCATATCCTTACAGTGATACTCTTTTTTTTTCATTGCAGGAGGTCAGCATACAGGCAGTCGGCCCACTTGATGGGGAGCGGTTACCATCGCCTATGGACATTTGCAACACCATAGGTGCTACAAATGCGCTGCTGCTCTCTTGAGGGAGACTGGAACCTGGTCCCTAATGCCGGAACACAACTCAAGGTTGTTATGGCGACATACTTTAGACCAGGGGTGGTAGCCATCCAGTCGGGCAAATGCCCTACCACCTGGCTGTGGGTTGTTTTGTTGCCTCTTACGACAGGCCGCCCGGCCGCAGGAAATTGTATTCTTTCTCCGTTCCTGCACGAATACTTGGGTCGACCAACCATTGCATTCGCATCTAGAAAATATTCTTATTACTGGCGGCATTATTATCTCAAAATAAAAAAGTTCCTAATAAAACTATTTTTTTACGGTTTTAAGCGCGGTAAATTATTTGATTTTTAATATTCCGACTTTTCGGCCACTTTTCAGTAGCCGTGATCACGTAAGATGCTAATCCGTGACGCTATTATTAATATTACTAAGTACCGACTCATTACGTGTAGATACTTGAGTGAAGATTGTAGACCGGCCTACTTGTATCCAGTACGCGGCATCACGTCAGTGTGACCACAGCCCATTTCCAAAATCAACACATCGCGTGAAGAACTTCGTCACACAGTATAATTTTCAAAGCGAAAGTAATGACAGTATACTTTCTTTTCATTCAAATATAAATATTAATAATAAAATATTGTACGGTGTACGTATGTATGTACACAGCTTTGCAACTTCCTATCGCTGTTTAAACGAGAAGAAGTAACAAGAAACTCCTCAGCAACACGTCTAGCTAAAAAAATTTAATTTCATGTTAGGGCCTGTCAGCACAGCGATATTTCACAGCGAGGTTTTTACTCTCGCGTATTTTATTCCGCGATCAGAATTCAACTAGTAGGCACTGCGAATAAAATTTCGTACTATTTTTGTCACTTGTCAGTTTAATTCAGACGCACGTGTAAAATAGACACCCGAAATAAACGTAACAGACGTATCAAAAGATGTCATGAACATTGGATTCACCCACTTACGGCATTGAGACCCATGAAAGGATTTTTCTACATAATATATCAAGAGTTGCGAAAATACAGCAAAAAGGTTTTGGCTATTACAGAATGACAAAAAAATCATTCGATAATTTACTACAACTTTGAATAGCGACGTTGCACAACTGAGCGAAACGCGCGAATATTATTCCACAGTGCGAACATAACCATACTTACTTTATATGGTACAAAATGTTCGTGCGAAATTAAATCGCACCGCTTCGCGTTCAATTTGCATCAAGTCACAGATTTTTTGCCCGCGCGATTTTTTATCGCCCGAGCGGCTACTCCTATAATATTAAATGTGTTACAGAATTACGAGAAAAAAACGTGCTGTGAAATATCGCAGTGCGGACAAGGCCTTATACTATTGTTACGAGCGTTGGATTCGAATTAAAATGCCATCGGAATTACTATAGTTTATTAGAACTATACAAACACGTATAAAACAAGTACAAGTATAACTGGACGCAA
This sequence comes from Dendrolimus pini, assembly GCA_949752895.1. Classification (NCBI taxonomy): domain Eukaryota; kingdom Metazoa; phylum Arthropoda; class Insecta; order Lepidoptera; family Lasiocampidae; genus Dendrolimus; species Dendrolimus pini. The sequence continues at coordinate 9,324,042 of OX457153.1, forward strand.
CCAGTACAAACTGCACGGTTCAATAACACGCACAAAATCCGTCACTATATCGCTTATCGAATGTACGTGTTGCTCGTATCGTAATCCTCGCTTGACTGCCGATCTATCTATGGGGCCATTGCTGCACCGATACATTATGGCTGCCAGCCCGCTTAGATCGGATTTCTAAGAATCAGTTCGACACACCTGACTAATGGCTGCCATAAAACAAGTACAATAACAATAGAATGTTTTTCTTAATTACAAAATTTAAACACAAAGTAAACAAAAGAAGTCCAAATGCGGGAAAGGTAATAAACCAGGTTTGTGGTAGGCAGGTGTGCATTCACTTTTTGTCTGCATATAACACTATTATATAAATCTGAAGTTTGTTTGTTTGATTGAACGCGCTAATCTCAGGAACTACTGATCTGATTTGAAAAATTCTTTCAGTGTTAGATAGCCTATTTATCGAGGAGGACTATAGGCTATATATCATCAAGCTAACACCAATACGAGCGGACCACCAATGAAGAATGTTTCAAAAGCGGCGGGTTTTGAAAACAAATTCCACGCGGACGACGCGCGACGTCGCGGGCACAGCTAGTTATTCATATGTCGCAGGCTGTTTTTTTTAATGTGCTCCGGCAAGACTAGTGGCGCCGTCTGTGTCGGAATACTTGTTATAAATTACGTATTTTACTGGCTATTGTCGTACTTTATTCTTGTCCCGTGATACTTATTAGGTAAGACGAAATTTGGAGTAGGTGTATAATTGGACACAACTGCTTACCCCCTGCGAACTTGCAGATGGTTTTACGTTAAATATTAAAACTAACAAATTACTTTACATACAAATTATTTGATTATGCAGATATAATGGTCAGTGGTATAATTTTTATTAATTATTTTTAACACATGAATAAATTGTGTAGACCAGTTATGAATGATTTCCACAAATTTCCACCAATGCTCGCATCGCATTAGATCGGAACGAATTTTACAATCTCTAAACGATATTAAATCGTATACACAGCATTTAAAGTCTATATTACCAAGCCGCGCACAGCAGCTTGACTGCAGGCGTTAGTGATGAGTAGTGCACGTGTGAGTTAGTACATTTAGATCAATAGAACAACTTTGCAAGTAAACAATGTGCGGCAATGAGCTCACATTTAAATAACAAAATCGATCACCTCATCAAGCTAGTCTCGCTAAGTAAATTCAAAATAAAGTACAAATTGAAACATTGGCTATTAACTTTCGATTACAACGAAACAATAATTCTTACGGATTGGAAAGTAAAAACAGCATTCACTCTTCACCACATACTCACATAGACATACATTAAACACACGCACTTGCACATGTTTAGTTAGGACTTACTTTGTCATTTTTTTTATTAGAATCTCCAGCAAAGGGTAATAGATATAATAACAGATTTGTAAATATAGATAACCTTAATTTTTTAATCAATGTGCTCCTTCAGTTACTGGAGACCACGACATGCATAAAAACTAGTCATATAAATTTAATATGTAATATACAATACAATAATACTTATTGTATAATTAAAAACGTGGTCAGGAAGCTTAATAATATATATTAAATGAAATATTTTACATGAACAACAAAAATAACAGCAGAAGGATAATTTTAGAAGAGAATGTTGCCATAGTAGAAAAAACATATTATAAAAAAAAATTACCAGTGTACAAAAACTTAAATTGTATGTTCGGAAATTACTGAACACTTATATAAAAGCCCAAACAATAGCAGAGAATACTAGTAGCTCCAAAGATACAGGTAATACTAGTTTTGGAGTTAGTAGAAGCACAAACAATAATTTAGTTTCTAAGACCGCAAATTTGTAATGTCTTTGATATCGTAATTAATATTGTTACTTATTTTTGAGGCAAATAAATAATTTTAATATTATTATTATTTATCCCGTACAAAACAGATTTGTACGGAGGCTGATATGCGTTAAATGTATGAGGAAGGACGGAACGAGGACAACAATACAATAACGCCTCTACGAATATTCACATGACAAAGAGAGACAACATGACATGTGCGACTGCTAGTATAATGAGGTGAATGAGGCCGAGCACATCCGATTCTTAAAGATCATTTCGGAACTAGTTTTGGACGGGACTAATGAGGGAATGACGCTGATCGCCTCGCCGGCCTCATCGCTTCAAACTTACTGCCGCGGTGCTAACCGCACTAATCCACTCGCCTCATTTGAAGTGGTACATTGTATTGGTTCAGTACAAAATGCCATGTTACTCTTACAAACTCGTTTTAAAATCGTCCTACCCAACTCTAATAGGCGCAGAAACGGACACGTTCGCAAGCGACGGTACGAAGTCGATTGTATGTGTCGACATTCTGCCGAATGCGATCGGCTACGGCCGTATTCGTTCGTATCCTTTCCAATCCGATACGATGCGAGCCCTTTGCTGGAAATCATCCTTTATACCCAACTTGAGGCCCAGCGAGCTTCAAATTCAAAACTGTTTCTCTATACAGATAAATAAAATAGAAGTGTATCTTTGTAATGTCAACAGGTTTTTACTAAATGCACATGAAAGTATATACAAAATCAATTTTTAGAATTTTTGTCTTTCTGTCTGGATGTTCCGGATGATCTCTGAAAGAGATTTTTTTAAACCACATATAGGTTCACGATTTGAGCGGAGATATTATGGTCTTAAGATCGAACACGCTTACCTAGAAGGTACCTATTCACACGAGACTTGAAGATGTTGTAGGGTTTGGGGAAAACAGACTCCGGCAGTGATTTACACTCCTTGCGCATAATGAAGGTTCGATGTTGGAGACTTAGTAATTTATCATTAAATAGCTGGTCGTTGCATATCAACTTCCTGGCTCTCCGCTCAATCGATTCTAGTGCCTCGGTATTTAGCTGAACCATCCCAAAGATGAGAATATTATTCCATATATGCTCGAATTTGTGCTTTATAAAGCATCAGCAGCTGTTCTGGAGTGTAGTACCACCTTACCTTTGACAGTATGCCCGGTTTTTTAGCTGCAGTTTGGGCTATAGACTGTATGAGCCGAAATTGAGATTAGATGTTAGGGCTGGAAGGATTTTGACGGGACTTTCACTGGCAGATAGCTAAAGTTATAAGAAGTAACTTAGGCTTTTGTTTTTTGGGGGTTTTGCTAAAAGAAATCCACAGCTAGTCTATATAATATTTTCTTAAGTTTGGCGTCTGGTGTCCATAATTGAAAACTACGTTTTAGCGGTTTTAAGCGCGGTATTCTGTTCAATTTTTATTTCAACATTTTGGGTACTTTTTTGTAGCCTTGATCACGAAATAAAAAGGTGTTAAATGCCAATGGGTATTGTTAAAGTTTTTGTTTAGCCTACAGCCAACTTGATCACTTTAATTATTTATTTTAAATATTTGTTTATAATTAACTCTGGAACAGACACTGGGTGTTTGGGATGGCTTCCAGAGTAGTCCGTTGTATATTACCCATAACACATATGTGGGCTGTATCTGTCAATTTATGAAAAAACTAGGTGACCCGGCGAACTTCCTATCGCCTATTTTCTGAATTCCTAAAAGACTTTATACCATGACACAAAAACAAAATCACCAAAATCGGTCTAGGACTCTAGGTGATTGATTATGAGGATTCTAGAATCCAATCTCAACGCCACCTACCGGTTCTAATTATGAATCTAAACCATCCGGGAACCCACTCAAACAAACAAAAACAAAATCGCCAACACAGGTGATTAGGAGAATTCTAGAACCCGATCTCAGCGCCATCTACCGGTTCCGATTGTGAATTTAACCCTCCCAGGACCCGCTCAAGCACACAGACAAAATTTCATCAAAATCGGATGTATAGTTTACGATTCTATAAAGGACACACAAATATTCCTTTTCATATATCAAGAAGATTGTTTTAAGTGCGTACCTACCAATTTTTTCAAACACGCAATTCCGACTCGCACACGGCCGCTTGTTTTGCTCACTAACATTATGAGATGCTATAACACGTATAATAGTGTTATACCATGTTATGCAGTGCTGTATATTCTGACCACAACTGTTTGTTGACCCGCAGTGCCCTGGACACGATTGGTGCGTCAATATTTGGAGTGGATAAGGATGGGAAAACGTATGTCGATAGTAGTATATATATCGATAGTTTTGGGTAGTTTATCGGTCAACGGATGGGACGTCGTCTCGTCCTTTGGCGAGCGGGTTATGCTTGTTAAGGAAGGTGGAGAGCGCCGCTTGGGGCAGCGTCGTGAACTCGTTGCCCTCACGGATGTGGCCTTTCGTCCACTCTACTCCCGTCCGTGGTTCGTTCCACGGTCGGGAGCAGTAACTAATGGGACGCTGTCTCCTCTTGCGAGTATGTTATGCTCACCAAAGATGCCATAGACCTTGATTGTTAGCATAAATAGCTTTTCTTTTCTTGTTTAAAAAACTCACTGTACTCGGTTCAACCAATTATTTTACTTTTGACATGTCGATCATTGATCATTTGGGTATTTGACACATATTAGAATAAATGCTAAAATAGTATTTATGTAAATGAGCTTGCGTCAAAATATCTTGTTATCCTCTTACTTTGACAGTGCATTATAAAAATTATTTCAATTATAGTTTGAAAAATAATTAATAAGCTATTTGACTAGTTTAAATTGTGATGTCATAATCCAGTATTCTCATACAAAAACAAGAAGCCAATGACGTTTTGATGCGCTGTTAAAATGTGTTTCAAATTTTAAAAAATATTAATTTAACATGGTAATTTTAAATACGCCAACTAGTATTGCCCTAAAGAATTACCGATTCGATTTTATATAAAATTTTCTAAATGACATAATTTTAATAAACTTAATACACCACACACACAATATTTGATGTCGGTAGATGTTAGAAAATAAAATAATTTGCCAATTTAAAAATCAATCAAAAAGCATTACCTTAGTTTATAATAAATTAAATATTATTATATTCTTCTTAACTCGGCGATTTACTGTGTACATGTTTGTAGTATACACGTCGTTAATAGTCTGAATTTAGTGTTTTAAAACTTATTAGATTATGAAATGTCACGAAGTTTAGCGAAGTTTAGGACACCTCCTAACATTTGTCACACAATGTCGCACTTCGTCCCCCATAAACGTGTGACGTAATTTATATATGTAGTATTCCACTTTTATGCGTATTAAATTATATCTAGACATAAGTTGTTAAAGAATCATCTAAGTCAGGTTACCTGGAAGAGGTCGCTTTAAGTCATAAGACCGCCTTTTGTTTTGCCGTATTTTTTATTGATCTGCTAAATTTAATGTAGATTATAAACATGTTTTTTTTATATATTGACTAAACCGTTTCAAAGCCTAATACTATATTCTGTTTATGCAAACACGGCATGCATAATGTCATTGATTATTTACGGAATATGTATGTATGATCTTAGAGTGGTACAAACCAAATACAAGTTGGTGTGACAAATTTAAGAGGTTTTGAACGAAGCCCTGTTGCCAAATTTTAATTATTTGTATTGGAATTGTTTATTATGGTAAACAATAAAGTGTTATCTATCCATTTACGTTTTTACGGTTTTTAGCTTGATATTTTGTTTGGTTGTTATTTCGATCTTTGTCTTACGATCATGGCAACTGAAAAGACCGAAACCTCGAAATAAAAATCATATTTATATGATCTTTTAAGATCGCGCATAAAACCGTTAAAACCTAGTTTTAATTCCGTGTTCTTGTCGTGAAAACTTAAGAAAGTACCATAAAAAGAATTTAATTTTAAAATGATTAATTACAACTAAATTTGTCTGTGTATTAGATGATTCATAGAGCGTCACTATTACGTCGTCTGGAACAATGAAGACTGACAATTATGTCATTTGGAGCATATGAACTCTACTGCCAAGAAATGCGTAACTTGATAGGCATGCAAACGTCAAAGGTAAAACAAATGGTTGGAAAGCTTATTGAGATATCAAATTAATTTTGGGTGGTTATAAAAAAAATAACCACGAAGGCTAAGGCGGGTGCTCCGCTTCGTTTCGCACCCGCTTTAGCCGTCTAATCTATATTAAAACAGTTCGAATTTGTTCTTAATAAATACATTTTTATTTGACGTCACATTGCCTGTATATTTCGTATTTTACAAGTAACCTTGAATTGCACCCAGAACCATGAGTCATCAAGCGTAAGCCTACATTGTCCCTTGTAGACTTTCTAATCTTATGAAACGCAGTTCAAGACCTTTGAGGGCAAAACTTGATTTGAGTAATAATTACCACAGTTCCAAAACCTGAAATAAATCATTTAAAAGTCCAGTGTCTATCTGGTCTCGTCTGGTCTCGCCTGTCTATAAAGCCTGATTTACAGCTGGTTCCTATGTTTTTTTAACTATGGCTCCAACGCCTTCGGCATTGATTTCGCCAATTTCAAAGTTAGAAAAGGCTGGTGCTATTTTAAATGCAATTTTAGCCTATAATCAAAACTTTTTGTAATGTCTCCTTAGACACCGGGTTGCCTGGAAGAGATCGCTATAAGCGATAAGGCCGCCCATTGTTCCAATGGAAATGTATTTATATTAAATGTCTAGGTGTAAGTTATGATAAAGAATAAAGAGTTTTCAATCATTCATTTAGCCACTGAAAAATGGTCGGTGATTTATACGCGTTTTTACGAATCTGTAGACAACACAAACACAAAGTTACTAACTACATTACACATATATATTATTAAGCATTTAAAATTTACAAAGGACATTCACAAAATTACTATGTACTAATGTTAGTAGGAAAGTTCCCTTAACATCAGTAGAAATTTGACAGTACTTGTATGCAGCTTATGTCAATTTTAACCAATAGTAAAATAAATTTATTTGCTAAGATCAGTGCCAAAGGCGTTGAAGCCAACAACAACAAAAGTAGGAAATAGAAGACTAATGAACCGTTAGCACGATTCAAGAAGCGGCCAAAAGAAGCGAAGTATTTGGCGTGTTGAATAAAGCCGATGAATTAGATAGAAATTTAGAAATTAAGTAATAAGTAGTACTAAGATACCTGTCCAAGCGATTATAAGAACTGAACTCGCTAGTTATTTCGCTACTTAACTAATGCAAATGTAAATGAAGCTTTTAGGTCACGTCCAGTTTATTATATTATATTGAGCAATAAAGTATTATCTATTAGTCCTTTTGAACTACAATCTTCAAATATAAGTATTCAGTACGCATAAATATGTCACTGAACTCATAAACCGCTGAACCGATTTTGAATAAAAAAGTTCGTGATTTTGAGTGGATCCCGAAATGGTTTATATTAACAATTAGACCCGGTAGGTGGCGGTATAATCATTTTATAATTATTATTTTTCAATTCAGGACAACAACAATTATGTACTCATTATGACACTTGGAAGTCGTCCACTGTGAGTAGCGCATTTGCCTTCATACCATACGTGAGTAAACTGTAGAATGATCTCTCTCTTGCGGTTTTCCCAGAGTACTACAATTTAAGGCTCTTCAAAAGGGGCGTAAACAGATATTTAGTCTCAATAAGGTAGGCAACGCATCAGCTCCCTTAGTGTTGCAAATGTCCATGGGCGATGGTAACTACTTACCATCAAGTGGATCCGTTTGCCAATTTGCCTACGGGCAAACATAAAAAAATATCAAAATGTGTGCTGGGACACATAGTAGAAGCGAAACTTCAACGGACAAGTGGAAAAACGAGTCGCAACGGACAAATCGCAACATTTTAACTTGAAGTTTTACGGGCGGATTGTTAATGTACTTGTCCAATTTGAAAACCTGCTCGTAAAACTTCAAGTTAAAATTTTGTCTTCTATATCGGTTTTTCGCAGGTTTACTGCAAATTACGATTTGGTTAGGTTAGGTACATTTTAATGAATGCATTTTTTATTTCAACATATTTTATTTTATCAAACAAAAAAACTGATTTCGATCCGGAACCAAAAAAACATCCATAGTGTACTTTAAAATTATGCCGCCTCTCACCACATCAAGTCTAAATTAGTGCCGCCTCTCCACGCGGCCTTAACGCTTTTTCATGACAGAAAAAATCCTATAATACCCAGTCTATATAAAAGTTTCACTTCAAAAATATGTAGATAAAATCCATCGACGCTGTCACATCCCTATCATAGTGAAGAGCCAATAAGCCCGTGACGCACGCATTAACGCGATGTGACATCTCCGAACGAACGTTGTTTTTTTTTTATTGGAATTCCTTCACACATAACTTTTTTCGATGCTTTATTTGTATAGTTAATGATTTTCTAATGAGCGGCCTAATGGCGTCGTTAAATATTTTAATGTCGGACTTTTTAAGCCGCCTTCTTAAATTACGTTTTAGGCTTAAATAATTTGGTTCGTGTAAGTGAAAGTGGTTTTGTTTGTACAATCTATTTATTTAGACAAGACAACAGATAATAATCAATAATCACTTATAACTTGGAAGATGTGAAGGCCGCTTGTGTGGGACGCGACATGCGTTGACACTGACGGCATCACATCTTCCAGAGTTTTTGGCGGGAACTGAAAGGAGATGTTGTGTCGTGCAGATTATTTTTTTAAAAATGTGTAAAATTACTCTAAAATAAACAATAGTTGTAGGATATTGATGGTTTTTGAGTAGTAATTATGTGTTTTGGGAGAAATGTGAACTGTATAGTCAAATGTGGCCTTTCGAGTTGTCACAGGAACTCCGTTGAATGGCCTTAGTTGATAACCTACAGTTCAGCTGTGCTATACATAAGCTTAAGAAAATAAAGAAACTTTATTGTTGTAATCTAAAGATCGGGCTAAAGGCCTAGTTGCCAGGCCATAAACCTAAATAATAATCCAGTGGCTAAGTCGCAGCTGGCAACGTTGCTTCAACAGCTGAAGATCTCAAACGGCGTAAATATGGAAACAGGAATGGGTTGCATATTTGTGCCGTTTGGAGTTGAAACTAGGTCCGTGGGGTCCATCAGCAAAGGGTTTCTTCAAATAAATTTGTAAGAAACTCTTTGGGTATCAATACCCGTGATCGGAAGGCTGGTTCGTATTTCGTGCAACAAATCAGCATTGCCATACAGCGTGGCAATGCAGCCAGCCTTCAGGGCACGCTTACCTCTGGCAACGATTTGTTACATCTATATATATAAAAATCAATTGTTGTTCGTTAGTCTCGCTAAAACTCGAGAACGGCTGGACTTCTTTGGCTAATTTTGGTTTTGAATTATTTGTGGAAGTTTAAAAGGTGAGTAAATATGAAAAAAATGCTTGGAATATATTAAAAACAACAATTTCGCTTTTTTTTAATTTCGTGGCTGCAATGCACGTAGCACTGATTTTGCCAATGACAGGGTATGAAGAGGCAGGTGAAAATAAAAAAAATATTATAGTGAATCTAAAAATTTGGCCAGTAATTTATACTAGTTTTCTGGAAATCTGGAGATAAATGAATATAATATATAGGGATTATAATAGAATACAATATCTATACATGCAAATATAATTCAGATGAAACAAATTAGGTATTCGAAATATTTACAAATATTATACTAACTACAAAACTATACTTAGAATAACCTGTTAGAAAAGAAATCTTACAAATCAATTTTGTTAACAACTAAAAATTTACATAAAATATATACAGAGTACTTGTTAGATAAAGATAGCAAATAATTCACATTAACAGGTCGAGGATAATCAGGAGGGAGGATATCGTACAAAGGAGTAATAATTTTGGAACAATAAAAAAACATGTGCTCAACGGTACCTTCACCTAAACCACACTCAATTCCGCTTTCCATTAGAAACAATTCCTACCTGTCAAACATTTGATGTTCGTCCCGTCGTTTAGAAATCAATTAAATTTAAAAGTCGTTCAGAAATGTAATGAAATTTAAAAGTGAAGTTTTTTTTCGTTCTTTTGGTTATGAATGACAAACGTTTGATGTTCCTCCCGTCGCACAGAAATCAAATTTAAAAGAATACTTTTGAAGCGGTACGTAGTTTGCCGGGTCAGCTAGTACTTTAAATTAATTTATTTATAAATTATAATTTAGTTTATTATATAATACAGTACATACAAGTTTAGAACTAGATTGGCATCCAAGCGTCCTGAGTCCTGACACATGAGTGCTACAATTATTATATTTTGGTAAATAAAATTATTCCACCAATGTCAATAATAATTCAAAAAATACTTAAATCTAAGAAGTTGTTTGTTTTATTATGACAAGACATTAGGAAATAAAAAATAAAAACCACATCACATCTATCAATCTATCCGTGGAGGAACGGAGGGATAATACAATTTCTTGCGGCCTGTCGTAAGAGACGACAAAACAACCCACAGCCAGGTGGTAGGGTATTTGCTTGAGTAGATGGCTCTCACCCCTAGTCTAGAGTATGCCGCCATAACAACCTTTAGTTGTGTTCCGACATTAATGACCAGTTTCCACTCTCCCTTAAGAGAGCAGCAGCGCATTTGTAGCGCCTTTGATCAACATCAAATGTCCATACGCGATTTACATCAAGTGGGCCGTCTGCCTGTCTGCTGAACTCTTGCAATAAATAAATACATAAGTTACTAAAAAGTTGAAGGTAAAGGCAGAGTTTTGCTAAGGAAACAGCGAGCCCTGGCGGTGAGATCCCCACTGGGTACAGCATAAGGACGTGCTTGCCAAGGGTCGACGCTTTCGACAGAATGCCAGAGCTATAGGCCTGGTTTACTGCTAGGCAGTTGATTTAGTTCTATTGGCCAAGAATGTTCTTGATACATTTACTTCTTAGAATCGACCCAAGACAAAATACATCATTTCTGATTATTGAATACAAGAGTTGGTTTTGCGAATTTAATTTGCTTACTCAATGGCACGTGGTCGCAGACTTTTCTATTGACCAGTCGTTATTTATATATACCACTGGCGTATAATATGTATATATGTTACAGTCATAGTGATTAAATAGCTATTATACATAATGACTGGTCATTATATATAATAGTAAAATTGACTAGACAATGTGATAAATTAATCACTTTATCCGGATATTATTCATAATAGCGGGTCAAAGTTAGCCAAAGTATTAAATTAAATATTTTATTATTGTAGTCTTGAAAGAGTGATACCAAATACTTGTATTGATCTCTGTGTATTTTTAAATTTTGTTTTATGGCTAGTGTGAGCTTTAAATGTACTTCATAAATTAAAGTTAAATAACTTTATAACAATGTTAATTAACGTAGAATTATTATGTATGACAATGTAATTCTTAGGCAAAATGAAATATAATTTTATAATGTTTACCTATACTTGTTTTATTACATTATCCAAGTCTTCGAAGATATTATATAAAATTGCTAGTTAATGTGATTAATTCTGTGTCAATTATCACTTTATCTAAATTGAGTAGATATTATAAATAATGGCTAGATAATATATATAATATCCGGATTTATTACTTTGGCTGTAACATATATACCACTGGCGTGGGCTATTACCCAGATATTCGATACACAAATTTTTACTAGGGATGGCAGCCATCCAGACGGGCAAACCCTACCACATGGCTATGGGCTGTAATATCGCTTCTTACAACAGGCCACTGGGCTGTTGGAAATGGTGTTCTTTCTGCAGGAATAAAAAAAATAAAAGCATTGATTAAGTAATTCTCTTTGTTACATCTCCAAGATGAAGTTGTTTATTGTTTTGCGAGCACATATTTGCAGACCCACACATACATAAGAACAAACAGACGAAATTATTGTGCGGACGAAACGCGTGGGAGAATGAAATAAGCACGATTTGTTAAGGCGAAGTGTGATTTTACAAGCTTTAATTGTCTTGCAATGTTTTTAGGTTTAGGTCAAATAATGCAAACTAAATTCAAACAAGTTCCTTCAGGCTTATTAAAAACTAACAGTCTGAAGATAATTTAAATGTGAGAGGGCACTAATTTCCGAGATGCAAACTTAATGTCTAAGTTAGGAATGCAACAACAAAAAAATATGCAACCCTCAGTGAGAGTTATATGTTTGTGCCGTTTCCTGTCGAGACGCTTGGACCGTGGGGTCCTGAGGCCATGAGCCTCTACCAAAATTTATCAAAACGACTCATCGACTCTTCAGGTGATCAGAGGGCTGGTGCCTACCTCGGCCAACGGATCAGTATGGCGATCCAGCGAGGAAACGTAGCCAGCCTTCTGGGCACCTTACCCATAGAAGACGGTGATCTGGGCTCAGTATTCTACTTATAGTCTTGAGGGACTATGGGTAGAATACAATACAAATAAGTTAAGTTTTCTTACATTGTATTCAATAGTATGTAATTTATATTATAGTAGTTAGGAATTAAAGACTTAATCATTATTGACTTTATCTAGCTTTTTTGCAATAAAAATGAATATTTATAAAAAAAAACGTGTACATCTCGGGACGCCCGACAGAAGTGATAACTTGCGTGAGGGAAAGGGAAGCCAGACAGACTGGCGCCGTAACGCGTTACGTAACGAAGCGGTTTACCCTCCCATAAGAAGTTATCACTTCAAAAATGGTTTAAAGCCTATCGCTATATTACATGGAACTACAATATAAAAAAACTTTGGACGAAGTATAATATTGTAAAGCATTTATTTTTGTACAGTAGCTATATATATAAGGCAGGGTAATTTTCATCCGTGCAGAAACGGAGAAAGAATGCAATTTGAATGAAACTGCCGAAAACAACGGCTCAAATATGCAACCCTTGGAACAGGTTACATATTTGAGCCGCTTGGGGTGGACTTTCGGCCCATGGGGGCCAAGTGCCCACAAATTATTTCAAAAAATTTAAAACGCCTCGTCGTCACAACAGGAGACTGTAAGGCAAGACGAGGTAAGCTCCAGGCTTACCTCACTCAAGGGATTAGCCTTTGTATCTAGCGAAGTAATGCTGCCAGCTTTCTGGGTACAATGCCCAGCACAGTGGTCTGGTGGACGGGCTTTAATATATTTTTTTTTCTAATGTATATACATTTTTTAGTTAGGTTTATTTATAGGATATTTTGGTTTTTATTAATAGTTGTTATAATTAAAATACTATATTTTATTTATTTAACTGAAATAAAGTAAACCATAATGTTACAATCATCATTTTATGAACAATTCTGAAAATGAATATTTTAAGACAATAAAAAATGAATTTTTCCCCCATTTACTACGTTAAGGCGTTAGAAGCCAGGTTCAAGTCTTCGTTTAGAGCGCGGCAGCACATTGGTACTGCCTATAGTGTTACAAATGTTCATAGCCGATGGTAACCGCTTACCATCAGTTGGACCGTTTGCCTGTCTGCTGAACTCATGCAATAAAAAATAATGAAGATTTTTCTTTATGAAGCACTTCGCCTTAACACTTAAACGACTTTAGCAGGCGGATTTGTTTACGATTGGCAGCAACCGCATTATAAAATGCATGATAAACATACATACATTCAAGTGGCCACACGTATGGCACGCCAGTCATGTATTGGTCATTGGCAATCGATTCATTTCAACGGTTCTATTATTTATGCTTTAATCTTAATGCTTTAATATATGTAGGACTTTAGAAGAGAGAGAGAGAGAGAGAGAACACTTTATTGTACACCATTACAGAAAACACAAAAACTTATACCCTAAAAATAGATTCAATTTCTCAAAGGTGTTATACATTCTATATATTGTTACGAGTTACAGGACTCGGAATTAAAATCAATGCCGTTAGAATTACTATAGAGTTTATTAGAACTGTACAAACACGTATAAAACAGGTACAAATAAAACTGGATGCAACCAGTTCACACTGCACGATTCAATGCAATTCAACACGCGCAAAGTCCGTCACTATATCGCTAATCGAAACTACTACACACGTCTTACTCGTATCGTAGTCGTAGCTTGATTGCCCCACCCCTCCGTTCGGGTATTGTTTTGTACTAAACTGTATAATAGAACAAAGGATCGCGTTCGAAAAGTTAATCCCGCACACCTGGCAAGCTTCGAAGACCATAAAACAAGTTCAATGACAATAGCATGTTTATCTGGAGTAAAAATTATAAACACAAAGTAAACAAAAGAATTACTAAATCAAAGAAGGCAAAACACGGCAAAATCTTTGTACCCCTTTTCACGATAATTGCTTGGACGGAGAAATGACGAATTAAGTGTTGAATTTGGAGACAAGTTTAGTGGACAGTTAAGTGAAGGAGTGTAGCGTAGTTCGAGAGACGAACTGGAAGCCAGCTACACGCGGGAATATCGGAGGTGAGCACTGGAGTAGCAGGAGGTGGTCTACGCAATATCGACGAAGGTATTGCGAGTGAGACATCTTATCGTCGGGACAGTGCACCGTTAGTCGTGCGTTCGACTCACGACGACGAACGTGCGAAAGACTCATTGACTCTTCAGGTGATCAGAAGGCTGGTGCCTACCTCGGGCAACGGATCAGTATGGCGATCCAGCGAGGAAACGTAGCCAGCCTTCTGGGCACCTTACCCATAGAAGACGGTGATCTGGGCTCAATATTCTACTTATAGTCTTGAGGGACTATGGGTAGAATACAATACAAATACGACACACCTTCCATGATCAAATTGATCGTGTACTAGCAGAAGGTGATGTCAGGAGCCTTAAGAACAGACGAGCGTGCATGACAAGAGCTATGAATGTCAAAGAGGCAAGTGAGGTGTGTAAGAATAAGCCTAAATGGCGCTCTGTTGTTCGTGCCTACCCCGCAAGGGACCTGGCGTGAAGTTATGTATGTATGTACAATACAAATAAGTTAAGTTTTCTTACATTGTATTCAATAGTATGTAATTTTATAATTGTTCATATGTGTAATAAATGGTTGTATTAATTAGTAATTGCATTAAAGTTCGAAATTTTACAGAAATATACAGTGGTCAGCATTGTTCTTTTCGCTTAACACTCATCAAGCCTCCATCCGCCGAGTGAAGTGCGATAAAGAATTTCGTCCCAAAAAAACCGACCACACTTTATTGAAATAATCCCATGTGTTTCCAATTAAAATACCTATCAGTCAATCATTTTGAGGAAACTATATTTTTTTGGCTCTTCCCTGAAATCGACTTAAAATTCCTTTTGTCGAAAGCCAAAATAAATAATGGAGACGGGTTCGTCTGTCTATCATCGGGACTTATTTTTGGGATATTGAAATGTTTGTATTTTTTTGAGTGAAGGAAGATTTTGTATGAAGCTATGTATATTTTATGTTACTTTCAAGCTGTATTTTTATATAAAACTAGCTGTGCCCGCCGATTAGCCGTGAACAAATCTTTTACACCTAGGTTTAAAAACCAAAGTGCGGCTAGACCTAGTTTTAGCCGGCTAGAACTAGGTGTAGCCGCACTTCGGGTATTAGCCGTAACATATATACTAGTCAAGAAAACATAAAAATTAAAGGTTTTTTTTATAAAAACACTAGCTGTACCCAGCAGACGTTGTCTTAAAAACTAAAAATCTAAAAAAACCGATTGCAGCTCCATCAACCGAGACCAATTTTTAATCTAAGCCATTCTCGAATCTACTTGAAAAAACGCAAAAAATTCATTAAAATCGGTCCCACTGTTAAAGAGGTGTTAAGCGGCGCCACCTACCCGGTTCAATTGTGAATCTAAACCATCCCGGGACCCACTTGAACACACTCAAAAATATTTCTCGTAAATCAGACAAATGAAAATGTATTTAATTGCAGCACCATTGCCGAAATTGGCCGGAAAAGATCAAATGAATAAATGAATGGCTAGACTGATTATGTTTTTGATGATACTTATTTTATTGATGAATATCATATTTTAATACTTATTATCATATTCCGGACGAAGACAATTCCAAAAATGCTAAACTGACGGGACTTTTATAGGAAATAAAGGACTAACCATTTACAAAATAGGCCATTTCCAACGGATGTTTAATGTCCACTTATCGCACTCTGAGTACGGACTTATTTTAACATAACGATCTGGTGAAATTACGCAACTTTCTTCCCAAGGGAAAACGAGTATATGTCGTGGCCATAATTCAATTAGCGACCACCGTTGTTTGAGGTACACCTATTTGGCTTAAGTAACTGTTTGTTTTAGACACCTCGACGGACTTGCATATTGTTCTGTATTACGGAATTCAAATTCGGCGCCATTTACAAATGACGTCAAACGAATTTCATGAGTTTTTGAATCCTCTACATCAAGAAAATATTATACTAAAACAGCAGTTCCATAATGTTACGACCTAAACGCCGATAATGACAAATTCACACCTGCATACATGTAGAAACACATTTTATTACCTTTCGCCATTTGGACTTCGTTTGTTTACTTTGTTTAAAATATGTGATTAAAAAACAGCCCAGCATTACAATACACAATGTATTGTAATCTTTTACGGCCTGATGCCAGATGAGGTAGTCGAGCGATAACCACGAGCGAAGCAAGACTTGTGTACATTAATCTATTTAGTGACGGACTGTGCGTGTTATTGAATTGTGCATTACGTTTGGACTGGTTGTGTTCAGTTATATTTGTACCTGTGCTATACGTGTTTGTATAGTTCTAATAAACTTTATAGTAAATCTAACGACATTATCTATTCTAATTCGAGTCTCGCGACTCGTAAAAATATATTATTCCGTCTGGATGGCTACCACCCCTGGTCTAGAGTATACCGCCATAACAACCTTGAGTTGTGTTTCGGCATTAGTGACCAGGTTCCAGTCTCCCTTAAGAAAGCAGCAGCACATTTCTAGCACCTTTGGTGTTGCAAGTATCCTTTAAATTAAACACTATGCGCTATATAATAGTTCAAATTTCGAGTTTTAAAGCTTGAATATATTATAATTTGAAATTTAGACCCCTTTTCACACACCGTCACACCCACTAAGGGTGTGACTAATTTATCAATGAACTCCCGCGACGTCGTCCGCGTGGAATTTGTTTTCAAAACCCCCCGATTTTGAAACATTCTTCATTGGTGCTCCGTCTCTATTGGTCTTAGCGTGATGATATATAGCCTATAGCCTTCCTCGATAAATGGGCTATCTAACGCTGAAAGAATTTTTCAAATCAGATCAGTAGTTCCTGAAATTAACGCGTCCAATCAAACAAACTCTTCAGCTTTATAATATTAGTATATATTATATGTTCTGCAAAGTGGTAGTACATTGTTTTGTTCTATAGTCAATAGTTTTCGCAGCGCACGCCGTGTAAGGATTTTTTCGGGTCATTTTTTTACACCTTGGGTTATTATTATTGCACTTTTAGTAAGGATCCCTAATTGAATTTGAAATATAATATAGCCTATAGCCCTACTCGATAAATGTACTATCCAACACTGAAAGAATTTTTCAAAGCGGACCAGCCGTTCCTGATATAACGCGTTCAAACAAACAAACAAACTCTTCAGCTTTATAATATTAGTATAGATTACATGCCGTTTCGGAAGATCACAAACTTTTATTTATCTTATAATTATAATATCAGCCCATAAATGTCCCACTGCTGGGCTCGGGCCTCCCATTATAGGGTAACGGACAGTATACCCGCCACGCTTGTCCAAGGCGGCTTGGCAGGTTTGACACACAGGTTATCTCGATGTGCAGGTTGCATCACGATGTTTTCCTTCACCGTTGTAAGCACGTAGTAATTGTAACAATATGCACATTAGGTCAGAAAACTGACTAAGAGGTGCATGCGTTCCGGTCAGGATCGAACCCGCGCACTTCGATTTAGGGGCGCGTGCGCTAGCCATTACGCTACCACGACTTATAATTAGGATAGCTATCTTATAATTAGGATATTTTAAAAGCAACTTATACTACGCTAATCCTCCCTAATCTTCTTTCATGTTAAAGCCTAAATTAAACCTTAAAATGTCCCCCTTTCAAGTGCTTAATAAACTGTGTAAAGATCAGCACTCGTAGCAAAAAGCGAGTGACGCCGCGGGGCGGAGTAGTTTCACGATTGATCTCTTGCAACCCTCGTCAAATAGGGTTTAGTAGGGTGACCATGATACGAGTGTAGCGCAGATACAAATATTTTTAGTGGAAACTTAGGTGATATGTGTTTTAATTTTGTATAATGTAAGAATGATAATTATTGTAGGTCTCCCGAATAAATTAAATAAATAAATATCACGGAGACTGTAAAATAAAGATGTAAGTCATTTTTTAATCAACTACTAAAAAGGAGAAGGATCTCAATTCGTCAAATTCAAATGTTTTTATTAAAAATAAGTTTAACTGGAGAACAGTTTTTGAAAGTCATATATAAGGAGACGCCGTTCAGGGAGTTGACAGGACGCTCAGTGCACCAACAGGACCCTAGGGGGCCGGTAGGATGGTCAGGGCGCCGGCAGGGTACAAATCCAGCGTACTCAGGCCGGTAAATGGGTCTGCCCGGAAGACAGCGTCGAAGACTCGGAGCGGCACAGCTCTCTGGTTAAGTTCTTGTTTCAGATGGCAGGGTTATATGAGAAAAGAGCTGCCCGTAGATAGATATCTATACTGCTAATATATAAAGCTGAAGAGTTTTTTTGTTCGTTTGCTTGAACGCGCTAATCTCAGGAACTACTGGTCCGATTTGAAAAATTCTTTCAGTGTTATATAGCCCATTTATCGAAGACGATGATAGGCTATATATCATCACACTAAGACTAATAAGAGCGGAGCACTAATGAAAAATGTTTCAAAATCGCGGGGTTTTTTTTTTCATTTTGAGAGCATATTTTCACTTTCTACGTAAACAAAGTAGCGGGTTAAAGTAAGCGTTAGCCCAAAGTGACTATTCCACGCGGACGAAGTCGCGAGCAGAAGCTAGTAGTTAATAAGAAGAGTTACGACTGTAAAATACAATCTTTTTAAATAGACTAATGAATTCACCAGTGCCCCGTGCCCCGTGCCCCGTGCCCACTTCACTGGGCGTCACAAGCACACCTGCACGCACGCACGCAAATCTAGCTGATCCGTACCTGTTTTATGCATTAAAATATTAGAATTAATTGTAGCGTGTCTCCACTCCACGTTTACTGTCTCTTGAGATTGTCCTTGTCTCACAAGAATACATGGACTCCCCAATGCGAACACGTGTTGGGTTCACGCAAGAGTATTGGGCCGCCATATCACCGCACCCTTCCGATGGAATGTTCTAAACGAAAAACTTTAGTACATAGATACGTACATGTTTTCACGCCTGTCTCCCATGGGGTCGGCAGATACGATGGATATCCACTTGCGACGATACTGAGAAATACCTTTCACTTTATTAATTTTAACTATAATTTGCCCGTAACTTCGTCCACTCTTGACTTGGAATACCCGCGAGATTCCCGGGACAAAAAAAAACGCAATTTTAAAAAGAATGTAAGCTACCGTTTTATTGGAAATTGTGTCGGAATAAGTTTTTTTTTATACCATTTTTCTCCCGGAAGAATTCCCGTGGGATTCCCAGGATACAAAAATAGCCTACCACCAACTTGTTGTTTTTTTTAAATTTTAATTTTCTGCGACTTATATACATAATAAAACTACGTTTTATCGGTTTTAAGCGCGGTAATTTGTTTTTGGTTATTCCGACGTTTCGGCCGTTTTTCAGTGGCCATTGTCACAGAAGACAAAGATGTCAAGTGTGAACGAGTATTGTTAAAGTTTTATTTAGCCACAACATGTGAAGCGGTGGTAAATAAGATTAGGCTCTCATAGAGTAAACAATAACCATAAACAAAATAATTAAAATGAACAAGTTGGCGGTAGGCTAAATAAAACTTTAACAATATTCGTTTGACAAATGTCATCTTTGTTGTCCGTGACCACGGCCACTGAAAAGCGGCCGAAACGTCGGATAAACCTAAATCAAATAAATTACCGCGCTTAAAACCGTTAAAACGTAGTTTTATTATGTATACAAGTCGCGAAAACTTAAGAATATTATTATGCAAACCTATTTAATAAAAAAAACCACAACGATTCCATTCTAGTCAAAAATGGCTGCAGAACTCTAATAAACACCCAAAACATTGCGGCTAGTAACCCAATATACAACCTTTTCAATCTGACCACAAAGGACAAAAAATTAAAATAAAAAACATAACCTCAAAATAGTATCATATTTCATACATGGCGCCTCAAGACAGGGGGTCGTATTCTAACTCTTTCTAACATATGAAGTGCGATAGAGATAGATAGACATGTTTAACAATATCTACAATCGTTAACAATTTCAGAATAAAGGTATAGAGTTATAGACGAAGCTATGGACGGACGGATATTTTTTTTTCTTGAATGAGTTCAGCAGACAGGCAGACGGCCCACCTGATGGAAAGGGGTTACCATCGCCTATAGCCATTTGTAAAATTGAAGGTGCTACAAATGCAACTCGCTAAAGGGAGACTGGAACCCGCGCACTAATGCCGTAATACAGTTCAAGATTGTTATTGAATTCCATTAAATTTATTTCCAAAAGTTTTTTTATTAACATTATTAATAGTATTATTGACATAATTATTAAAATGTTATGGTGGCATACTTGGAACATGTTTGAAACATTTAAATAAAAGCTTGAATGAATGAATAATTTATTGCTAAAATGTATGTACACAAGATGTACAATACGCGTTGTTTTAATACAATATGTAACAATATTTATCCCCAATACGATGTGGTAATTCAAAATCTCTCAATTGTATATGGACGGTATTTACATTTTATTTTTATGTTGGCAGACGCGATACATTGTTTTACTGTGTTGGATTTATTTTATTACATGTAAATCTTTCGATATAATATCTTATATAAAATGTTATCTAAAATTTAGAAAGAAGAAGAAATAATTTTTTTTTTATTAGGACAAGATACAAAAAGTCTTAGATGATAATATAAATATTACAATTCATTGTGTTGTCCTAAAAAGGCTCTTGCTCAGCATAATGCTAGTTTTCTCAACCAGCGCTGATCTTCCGCAAGTACCTTTAAGTGATACCACGGCTTAGCTCCACGATGCAAATTAAAACAGTAAACGTTCATCAAAATTATACAAAATAATTATTACTAGTGTATGAACATTAGTATAATTACAAATAAAACAAATAAATAAAAGAAAACAAACATAAAAAAACAACGGACAGAAGGGACGAACAAGCCGAAGTGATAAATTGGTAGTGGTTTGTTATAACGTACTAATCGTCATTCGAGAATTATAATACTATAAAATACTTGTATCGTATTTAAGGTCTCTCTGGCGAAATTGATGGTCAAATAAGAATTTTTTTAAATTTGTTCGGAACCCAAAAACAGATTGCAGGTTCCTTATCGGCGGCGGTATGTTATTCCAGCACTTGGATGCAGCGTAACGAAAACTCCCCCTGAAGGCAGCCGAACAATGCTGCTGAGTAGCGAGCTGCACCGAGCCTTGCCTACAACCGAGTGACCTTCTTGTCGACATCCACGAAAGCTTTTCGTAGAGATATAAAGGTGTTTTATTATTTATAACACCAAAAAGCAAGCTAGCTAAATGTAATTTTTGACGATGTCTCATTTTTAAAATAGAATGCTTGTTAAGTAAGGAATGGTGTAACGTGACCTCTTAATGGAACTTTGAAACAAAACCGTACACAAGCATTCTGTACTCTTTGAATGAGACGCTTAGTTTAAGCAAGAAGCCGAGGACCAAAAATTACATCTGCGTAATTTAGATGCGATAGAACAAGAGATTCCACTAGTTGAATGCGTAATGCTACATTTATAAAAGGTCTTATACGGTATAAAATTTTTAGCTTATAAAAGCAAGTTCTAACTGACTTAGCAATATGTTTCTCAAACTTTAAATCACAATCTACATACAACCCTAAGTTCCGAGCTACGTAAACTTGTTCTACTGGTTTACCCATGAGCATTACTTTTGCCGATGGGCGAAGAATATTGAGTTGATGTTTGGAACCAAAAAGAAGATATTTTGTTTTAACAGGGTTAAGAAATAAGGAATTGGATTCAGACCATTGAGCTATTCTATAGAGATCTTCGTTTATTTTGTTTATCGCATTATAATGTCAACACAAGTCACAATGTCGGATGGTTAAATGATATATATATCTGTGTGTCATCGGCGTAAAAATGAACTTTACAATCTCTGATATGTGTTGCTAAGTCTGCCGTGTACAGGATAAAGAGAATTGGCCCCAATATTGATCCTTACGGAACGCCTCTATTGATTGGCAAATTTTCAGAGAGCTGTGAGCAATATTATTGAGCTTAACTTGCTGGTATCGACTAGTAAGAAAACTTTGAAACCATTTAATAGTTTTTGCTTTGAATCCATAGTAACTCAGCTTAGAGAGTAGCAAATTAATATTGATCGAGTCGAATGCCCTTGAAAAGTCTAATAAAACTAATAACGTACAAAACCCATTATCCTGCGCGACGAGTATATTATCAATCACATCTAATAGTGCAGTTGACGTACTGCGCCCTTTCCTAAACCCCGACTGGGCTTCAGGGAGAATGCGATTTTCTTCAAGGAACTTAGTTACCTGAAAACTTATTATTTTCTCCATAATTTTAGACAAGCACGGTAAAATGCTGATGGGTCTTAAATCTTTAAGCTCACATGGGTTGGTAATTTTAGGTAGAGGGCGAACAATAGCACGCTTCCACATATCGGGAAATGTGGACGTGCAGATCGAAGTATTTATAATAGATAGTATTAAATTTATACTGTGAGGAAACGTTATTAAAAGCATATTCAAACTTATGTCATCGCTACCAACTGCGTTCGATTGAAATCGACTTTTAAATGTTTTTTGAAGAGTTTTTAAATCGATTGGTTCTAAATCAAACACTGCGTCACTAAAACTATGAAATACATAATAAGTTAATAAAGAGAAACTAACCTCAGCTATGCCTGGTATGTTTAAAAAATTATTATTAATGATATCAGCATTGTTAAAGTGTGGAGGAAGGTCTACATAATATTTTGGTAAAATAATATTTTTAAAATTTTTCCAACGAGCTTTCGGTTCACTTATTTTGTTGATAATATTATGCTTGAAATATGCTGACTTTTCAAAAAAGAGTGATTGATTTACTAGTGATTTCAGACTCTTATAATAATCTTTTTTACTGTCCGATTTATTTTTATGATAGTCTGCTGCAGCTTTATCTCGTAATTTTCCAAACAATAATGTAATAAATTCTTGTCATTCATAACCCTTTTTAATTAAAATGGTTTATCAATGACTTCAATCTGCTATCGGTTGTCCCAATTTGCTAAGTTTCATATACTGTTGTTGTTGAAATTGTTAGAGTGATGGCGAAGTGTTCTAAAAATGTTTGACGAATGTGTAGAGTCAGTGTATAAAAATAATATATCAGTCAGTGTATATAAATATGTTAAAACCAATTAAATATATTGACCAGTTGCTGTTTTTTTAGTACCATAAACCATTCTGAGTTGTTGCAAGTATTACACGTACTATATTTTAGTAAATTTTAATATATATTATCTACAATATTAATAAATTCTAAACATGTTTGTCTGAACATAAAAGATATAAGAAAAAACTGAAATAGACAATGGATAAACAATGGAGAACACAATGCAATTTTTTTAGATTTCTTGTCTGTTTGTTCGGGATTCACGTAAAAACTACTGGGCCGATTACGATGCGGTTTTCGCTGATCGACAGAAAATTCTTAGAGTTAAAATCTACGCTACATTTTATCTCGGGAATCCCGCGGAAATTTTCCCAAGAGCGGTTTATAGTTATTCGGGTGCATAAAAATTAGCTTGTTTTCACTAAAACGATAACTTTATTTTTTTTAATGCATCGGTACTTTGTGATCCGGCAAAAAAATGAGGGGGAATGCGGACCAGAAGGCTCTGAAAATGCATTTTTTTAAATTTTTGTCTGTCTGTCTGGATATTCCGGCTAATCTCTCAAACGGCTGGACCGGTTTTTTTGGGACTTTCACTGGCAGATAGCTGATGTTATAAGGAGTAACTTAGCCTACTTTATTTTCATACTTACCTTTAAAGTTTCGCGAAAAATAATCCACTCCGAAGTCGCGGGCACAGCTATTACAATAATTTGACTTCCCTTCACTGTTACTTTATAGTTTAATGTATATTTCATCATTACAAAAATAAGTATTTTAAGGTACTCTACATGTAGGACTCGCACATGACTGCCTTTTCGGAAATCACTTGAAAATGTAATTTCCCACGGGACCTCCATTGTCCCTGCTCACCCCACCAAGACTAAAGCGTAATGGCATTCAATAATTTGTATAAATTGAAATGGGTTCGTTGAACCATTCACTCAAGTGGTGTGGACAGGTTTTAAGAATTATTGTCCAAAAGGCCATAATAGCTACGAAATAAGAATATATAAGAACTAGGACATGCTCGCGACTTGGTCTACGAATTCAAATTCCCGGGACACAAAGTATTGTAGCATTTAAAAATGTATGCTTTCACGGGAAAACTATTGGACCGATTTGGCTGTAACACAATATGTATATGTAAGTTCAATATCTAGGATGGACGTAGGGTACTTTTCATCCCAGGAAAGAGATAAAGTTTGGGATAGATTTATCCTTAATAACATTTAAGAACTTGGTCATGAAATTCTATCTGCAATATAATCATACATACATACATACTTACATAACTTCACGCCAGGTCCCTTGCGGGGCAGGCATGAACAACAGAGCGCAATTCAGGCTTATTCTTACATACCTCACTTGCTTCTTTGACATTCATAACTCTTGTCATGCACGCTCGTCTGTTCTTGAGGCTCCTGACATCACCTTCTGCTAGTACACAATCAATTTGATCATGGAAGGTGTGTCGTGGCCTTCCGCGACTTCTGCATCCATCCACTTTTGCATTGTATATCTGTTTAGTCATTCTTTCATCATACATTCTTTCCACATGCCCGAACCACCGGAGCATTCCTTTCTTTACCTTCACCCCGACACTCTCTTTCAGACCAACTCTCTTTCTTACTTCGGTATTACGAACGCGGTCCGCGAGCGTCACTCCGCAGATTTTGCGCAGTGTTCGCATCTCGACCGCGTTTACTCTACTTTCATGCTCTCTGTTCCATACCCAACTCGCTTCCATACGTGAGCGTAGGTACCAGCACCGCGTTGTCTATGGCGAGCTGGGCCTTCTGGCTGAGGTTCTAAAGGATAATGATATGTAATTTTATATAATTAGTAGATATTATATTGCATATAGTTATATGTTTATTATGTTTAAATAGTTGCATATTACCACCATGTCTTATATATGTATATAACTTATTGTATATATAGTATAGTTATATATTTATTATTTTATTGACTCAAGAGCAACTTAATAAGCTTGAGCGCCTCCAAAATTTTTGTATAAGGTTCATATTTGGGTTACGCAAATATGACCACGTTTCTGAATTTCGTAAAAAACTCAAGTGGTTGCCAATTCGCTTTCGCCGGAATACTCATATTCTTTCACTCCTGTACAGTGTATTGTTTATCCCCACAACCCCGTATTATCTCAAAGAACGCTTTGAATTCATCTCTTCCTCTCATAATTTACGACCTTCTACGAATCTTAGACTTAATACTCCCAAACATTATTCATCTTTTTTCAACAATTCTTTTACTGTACAGGCTATTCGACTCTGGAATGAGTTACCTGTTACTGTTAGACAAGCTAAATCTCTAACAATATTTAAGAATATGACAAAAAAGCACTACCTACAACTTAGTGATGTCTGATATTTCTACGTATGTTTATGTATGTGTATATATAATAATATATGTATCTATATATTTATGTATGTATATATTTATAGGAGTATTCATATATGTCTATTTAGTATAAAATTTATGTAAGTAGCTGCATATCCTCTAATATTTATGTATACCACCTTTGACCAATTTAATATGTTTTTATTCCTGCCTCGGGTTGTCTGGAAGAGATCGCTTCTTAGCGATAAGACCGCCCATTGTGCACATATAGAATATTTTTAGGCTATAAGTTCATTTGTGTTTTCTGTAATGGTGTACAATAAAGCGTTATCTATCTATCTATCTATTATTAAAATGTAAGTAATCGTACAATAATTATGTATACCACCATCGCCACTCCTAATCAGCAATATTCCTGCCACGGGTTGTCTGGAAGAGATCGCTTTTTAGCGATAAGACCGCCCTTTAAACCCAACTAGAATAAAATACTAGTTCGTAAGTTTTTCTGTAATTGTGTACAATAAAGTGTTATCTATCTATCTATCTAGATTTATGTAAGGGTTATCCCAGAAAGTAGGATAGGTTTTCTTTTTTTTGTTATTTTGGTCATTTTCGCCACTTTCGTCATTATCGTTCTTTTTATCATTTTCGTCAGCTGTAGTCAGTGGTCGAAATCGGTCATAAGTGATACCGTTGCAGGGGCCCTCTAGCATCTAGGGAGCAGAGGAGTCTTCACCCCTGTTGACGAAGTGAGTTTGCCTTTCTCGGGGCATTCTAAAGCACTGATGAATCAGGATCAGCGTGGGCGTAACTAGGTTCTAAGTCTCACACTCTTCCTGCCATGAGCGCGAGGGACATGGGAGGAGGGTTTTAGTGGAGTATTGAGTAGTCGAGTCACAACACAAGCCGGCGATTTGACTCTGGTGCCAATTAGTGGTGTCACCTCTCGTCGCTTTGGTATAATCCCTAGTAAAGGACCCGGTAGTGTGTGAAATCCATTTTCCCCGCCTTAAAAAAAATCGGCCATAAGTGAAAATACTTCTAAATTAATTTTTTCCAAAATTAGTAGTGTTTAGGGTTTCATATTTGCCTAAGGGGCCCTAAGAAAGTCTTTACTATACGGATGCTTAATTTTAGATCTAGTAAATACATACATACTAGTAAATAACGTTGGTATATGGTCCACTAACGAAACATGAATTCCGTCATCCGATCTACGAGATGCAGGGGTCGTAAACATTTTAGGAGATTATTTCAATAATTAGACTGGCCTATAAAAAGTGTTGTTTTTTATTTATTTTTATTGCAGGAGTTCAGCAGATAGGCAGACGACCCACTTGATGGAAAGCGGTTACCATCGCCTATGGACATTTGCAACACCAAGGTTGCTACAAATGCCCTGCTACTCTCTTAAGGGAGACTAGAATCTGGTCACTAATGCCGGAACACAACTCAAGGTTGTTATGGCGAGATACTTTAGGCCAGGTGTGGTAGCCATCCAGTCGGGAAAATGCCCTACCACCTGGCAATTTTGATCAGACGAATCTTTCCTTATGTATGTGATGACTCCAAATCTACGTTTGGGAGCATAGATTCGGCCTTTTAGTACATAAAATCTTTAGGTGTAAGGACCAAAGTGACCCCAGATACGGATTACGCGCATCGAAGTACATAAGAATAGATAGATGGGTCTGGTCAAAAATACAGACCACTTCGTGGGCCGGTGTCATGGTAATTTATTACAAAGAGACACACGCTTACACGCGCGTACACATGCCAAATTTCATCCAGATCCGTTCAGCCGCTCTAGCGTGATTAAGCAACACACATCTAAGCAAACTTTTGCATTTATAATATTAAGTATACATATTATAATTGCCAAATATTTTATTTTATTTTATTTAAAATTTTTGGATGACTATCAGCTATTCATAATTATAATAATAACACATTAGTGATAGTGAGCTATTAACAAGTCACCACAGATAGAAACAAATTAAGATATCTAATCAGAGATCAGAGAACTAAAAACAAAGAAAAATAAAAATAATTTAAACATCAAAAAAAAAGAAAGAAATAAGTAAAATAATAAGAAAACCTGTTCATTACACACTAAAATTCAAAATATAGATTATTGAGTTTATTCCTAAAACTAGACACCGAGGTACCCGTTATATCCAAATCATAGCTGCGAATCAATTTATTATAGGTAGCACACGATCGATACAGGAAACTATTCTGGCGATAATTCGTGTCAACCGATTTCAAAGCAAAAAAGGGACTATGACAGAAAGAGTGTCGAGGAGTATATATATATATCTATTTTGTTAAGTAATTCGGGACAATCGAATTTTTGTGAGTTTACAATACCATCTAGGAAGGTTAAATCAGCGATTTCCCGGCGCTGTGCGAGTTTCAGAAAATGGTGATTCTTACATGATATATTAACATCTTATAATTTGGAGTTGGTCCTAAAATTTAGATATTTGATAAATTTTACTTGTATTTGTTCAATGCGTTTATTGTATATATCATATCTTGGATTCCAGACTTCAGAAGCGTATTCTAAATGAGATCGAACATATGCAGAATATAGAACTTTAAAAGTTTTAGCCTGAGTAAAATCTTTCGAGAAACGCATAAGAAACCCTAGTGCTCTAGAAGTTTTATTAGTAATAGCAGTGACATGCCTATCAAATAATAGTTTCGAATCGTGTATAACACCGAGATCTTTGATCTCTTGTACTGATTGAAGCTTTTGCCCTTTTAAAAAGTAATCAAACAATATAGGTGTCTTTTTTCTTGTAAAAGTTATACACGAACATTTGTCAGTATTTAAATCTAACTTATTTAGTGAACAGTAATTATCCAATCGAACTAGATCCTCTTGTAATGCTATAGCATCATCTACGGAGTTTACAGATTTGAAGACTTACATATCATTGGCAAGATTTAAGATAGATGAATTCATGAAGCAGCTGTCTATATCGGAGATAAAAATTAAAAACAGTAAAGGACCTAGCAATGAGCCTTGAGGTACTCCTATATATAATATATAATAAAATATTATTTTAATGTATGCTATATTTTATATATTTAGTTAATTTAATAATGTAATTTAGTTAGGTGTGCGTAGGCTTTTAAACTTTAAAAAAAAAAGAAGTAGCCTAAGTTACTCCTTATTACAGTAGCTATCTGTCCCGTCAAAATTGTTCCCGCCGTTTCAGAGATCAGCCGGAACATCCAGACAGGCAGTCAGACAATTCTAAAAATAAGTTTTTTGATATATATACGTTCATATTATGTATTTATTAAAAAACTGTTATTTTGTCATTACAAACAGACACTTCAATTTTATTTGTCTGTCTATATGGAAATGATAAACCACCACCTTAAGTCTGGAGTATGTATGGAGTCGCTAAATTCCAGTCTCCCTTTGAAGAACGGCAGTACTTTGGTAGCACCTTTGCTGGTACAAATGTTGACAAGCGATGGCAACCGCTTTCCATCAGGTAGGTCGTCAGACTGTCTGCTATAGATATAATAAATGTCCCACTACTGGGCTCGGGCCTCCTATTATAGGGAAACGGACAGTATACCCGCCACGCTTATCCAAGGCGGCTTGGCAGGTTTGACACATTGTTTATCTCGATGTGCAGCTTGCATCACGATGTTTTCCTTCACCGTTGTTAGCACGTGGTAATTATAAACAACCAGCACCCCGGCAGACGTTGTCCTGCTGTGAAAATATAAAAATCTATGATCTGATCTCAGCGCCACCTACCAGTTCCAATTGTGGATTTAAACCATTCGGGGACCTACTCGTACACACAAAAACAAAATCACCAAAATCGCTCCAGGTGATAAGGAGGATTCTAGAACCTGATCTCGACGCCACCTACCGGTTCCATCGGGATAAAAAGTATCGTATGTGCGTCTCCTAAGTTCTAAGCTGCCTCCCCTCCAATTTTCAGCCAAATCGGTATATCGTTTCTTGAGTTATAAATAGTGTAACTAACACGACTTTCTTTTATATATATAGATATGCACATTAGGTCAGAAAACTGACTAAGTGCGCATGCGTTTCGGCCAGGATCGAACCCGCGCCCTTTGAGTTAGGGAAGCGTGCGCTAGCTATGAATGAATGAATGAATCTTTATTTGTAAAAATACAGGTAATAGTTATAACTAGGATGGTAGAAAAGTCAATTCTAATAGTATAAAATTAATTGATTTGTTATATTAAAAAAAAACAGAAATAAAACAATCTTAAGAAAACAAAATAAATTAAATGTCAAAGCGAAAGATATAAATAAAATGTAAAACAGTATTAAAATAGCATCTCTTGGTCATATTTGAGGAAATCATTATATATTCTTTTCAGTTTTTTTTCAGTAGTTTGAAAGTTTTCAGTTTTCAATATATATTTTTTTCTATTATACTGCCAGTAGGCTACCACGACTTGTCTGTTACATACCAGGAATAAATTTCGTGTTTTTGTTGGTTGTCAACCCCTGCTGGTAACCCGACCCAAGCCAGATAGCATCGCTCCCGTAGCGGCAGCCACTCCCATGGCTCGTTAGTTTAAACCACATTCGATGTCATTATACGATCGTTGGCATCACTTCTCTAAACCAAATACTTGTTGTTTAAAAAAAACAACCGACCAAATTAAATTGATACTATAATAAATCTATAAATGGTTCGAGTTTGTGCAATGCGTTTAAAAATAAGAAAAAAAACACGAGAGATAATATGGATCAGGAGATGTCAAAATTGCAAGTTTTAGAATATTGTTTAAAAAAATCACATGAAACAAAACACATTTTATTACCTGCCGGCATTTATACTAATTGTAACTCTTTTATGATCGTCTTCTTTTGTTTACTTATTTATTGGCATAAGTTTCTAGAAAACAGTCCATTGTTTTATTGTACTCATTTATGGCCGCTTACGGCCGACTCATTTTTTTTTTATTGCAGGAGTTCAGCAGACAGGCAGATGGCCCACTTGATGGAAAGCGGTTACCATCGCCTATAAACATTTGCAACACTAAAGGTGCTACAAATGCGCTGCTGCACTCTTAAGGGAGACTGGAACCTGGTCACTAATGCCGAAACACAACTCAAGGCTACTATGGCGACATACTTTAGACCAGGGGTGGTAGCCATCCAGTCGGGCAAATGCCCTACCACCTGGCTGTGGGTTGTTTTGTCGCCTCTTACGACAGGCCGCCCGGCCGCAGGAAATTGTATTCTTTCTCCGTTCCTGCACGGATAAAATGAGCCATTAGCCAGGTGTTTCGGATTATGTCAACTATGATACGGGCACATTGCATTTGTGCAGTATAAAACGATGGCCTGGTTGAAAAAGGGGGCTGTCGAGCGAGAACCACGATCAAGGCGAGACGTGTGTACATAACGAGAATCTAATAGTGACGAACTTTGCGCGTTTTATGGAATTACGACTTTCTGCATTACGTTTGGTTATATTTGTACCTGTGTTATACGTGTTTGTATAGTTCTAATAAACTTATAATAATTCCAACGGCATTTTAATTCGAGTCCTGCTAAACTCGTAACAATATGTATGCCTGTAATTATTTTAATTATAAAAGGATATAGAACTGCACGGGCCTAATATGTGACCATTATAATGGAGGGAAAAATATAAAAATAAAAAAAACAAAAGAACATGTGTTCTAAATTCAAAATATTAGTATATTTATTTATTTATATTTAATTTACATATATATTTATTTATAGATTCCAACAGAATTATGTCTGTCTGTTTGTTAGACGATCACGTGAAAACTACTGAACGTATTTTCATAGCGAGTATGTAAATAAAATAAATGTTTGATCAATTTAAACAAATATAACAAACCACAGAACATGTATGTATTTAAAAAAAATACAATATTTAAATTTGGAATACCTCTTTCCATTCGATTGAAACGTACAAAGTAAGTAAATGATTTCATACACATTTCCCTGAATTTAAATGCACAAGTAAGAAAAAATAATTATATATTCCAATTAGTTTCTAAAATTCAAATTTGGAATGTTTTTTTAATCGGAATTAAATGTTTGATTAAATTTTCAATTACTATTTATTTAGGTATATGGCTTGGCAGCTAGGCTTTTAAGCCAGATCTTAGGTTACAACAATATAGTTCCTTCATTTTCTTAAGCCTATGTGTAGCACAGCTGAACTGTAGGTAATCAGCTAGTGCCATCCAACGGAGTTCTTGTGACAACTCAAAAGGCCACATTTGACTATACACTTCACATTTCTCACAAAACACATAATTACTACTCAAAAACTATCAATATCCTACGACTATTGTTCATTTTAGAGTAATTTAGTACATTTTTAAAAAATAAAACTGCACAGCGCAACATCTCCTTTCAGTTCCCGCCAAAAACTGAAATTAAAAAATATAACGAACCACAGAAAATGTATGCTTAAACAGAAAAAAGTTATGTTTAAATTTCGAATATACGTATCTCTTTCTATGCGAGTGAAACGTTCAAAATGAGTAAATTTCTTTAAGTAGATTTCCCTGAATTTAAATGCACAAATAAGAAAGAAAAATATTCATAAATTCAAATTTGTAATAATTCAAAATTCAAATTTGGAATGTGTCTTTTGATTGCGCTCGCACCGTGACCAGTAAATCCGTTAACGCGCCTAGTGTTGTGCATCATTCGATGATATGTTTATATCGATATAAATTCAAGTCTATTTCTGGACTTTTGTTTATTTAAATTTGTTTGTTTAAGAGGAGCAAATGCGTTTCCTTAACGAATGTTAATTGTACTTCAGAATATAGCAACATACACACCAGGTAAAAGAAATTTTCCAACTTTAATAATTTTGTGTTGGATAAATTATCAATAAAATAAAATTCGCTAAGTGCGTGATAATACATGTACAATATATAGTTCATTTTAATGTCTATCACTGTAATGCTTTATTGGAAAAGTGCAGTCTGTAATACAAGAGATGATAGAAAGTAATTTTTTATAATAATAAAATACATACGTAGGTATATAACAAAGCAGTCATGGGCAATCAAACACATAATATTGTTTAGCCTCAAGTTAAGCAAGTTGCGGTAATATACAACAGACCACATCGCAGACACCCAGACCGTAGTAAATAACGGAAAGTTTATTCCCGAAATTTACCATGACAGATTCGAACCTAGGGCCTCTGCGCTAAAGGCGTAAAAGGCGATAAAGACTTGATCCACTCACACACATCATTCAGAAGCTTGGGAAGATACTGTTACACACCGGCAAACACAGCACATCTGCATGTTGTAAAAACGAATTCTTTTATTTACTTCGTGTTTAAACTTTAAAAACATCTATTGTTATCGTACTTATTTTATGGCTGTAATTAGTGTCGAACGAATTAATCCTTGTTTTTATTGCATTGCGCCGAAGCTTGCCAGGTGTGCAAATTACTATTTCTCTGAAATCCACTGGTGTTTCCGAGTGCCGAGCGGTGCACTGGCACGCAGTCGATTTTTTTTGTACTGTATAGTTAGTATAAAACAATGCCCGAACGGAGGGGGTGAGTCAGTCAATCGACGACTATGATACGATTAAGATTTGTAGTACTTTCGATTAGCGACATAGTGACGGACTTTGCGCGTGTTAAATTGCACTGAATCGCGCAGTGTGAGCTGGTTGCATCCAGTTTTATTTTGTACTTGTTTTATACGTGTTTGCACAGTTCTATTGAACTCTGTAGTAATTCCAACGGCATTTATTTTAATTCGAGTCCTGTAGCTCGTAAAAATACATTTTCAAGTCCGTTCATTTAATGTAGTTTAATTTTTTTTGTTTAACATTGAAATTTAAAAAAAAACTGCTTGTTTTGTGTATTATTAGCAGAACTGAGCAGAGCGTAAAATTACTAAGTGGGTTATAGAAAGGAATTGGTTATAATTGATCTTGCCAGTTTTGACTTTAACTAATTAACACACATTCCAAGTTAAAGTAATATCAAACTATGTGTATATATAAATTTAAATAATAAAACTGTATGTATGCGTATAACTCAATAACGACTTTACCGATGTCGATGAAATTTTTTGTATGTGTTTGAGTGGGTCCCGAATTAGTTAGATTCACAATTGGAAAATAGGTGGCGCTTGGATCGGGTATTAGATTTTATGCTTTCAGGGCAACACCATCTGCCGGGAGCTTTGCTTTGTAATAAAAAAGACGGGTGGACGACAACGGACATGGCGATTTAATATGGGTTTTGTTATTTCCATAATGACCACGGAACCTTAACAAAAATTTAAATCTTGAATTGAAATATAGACTGATGAGACTGCTTCCAAAACATGTGCCGTATACGTCATAATCATGTCATAGTTATCTATGATGCGAGATAACGCCGCCGATTTGATGTATTACCACATCGCGGATGATAGATGCAACTCGTTACGAGAGCTCTTTGTTTAGAACAGAAGTTCTCAAAGTTTAACCGCTTTGCGTATTATCAAGGGAAAAACAAGCATTAGTTTGTAATAAAAACAAAATTATAAATATACCAAAATAATAACGTATAAAAGGAAAAAGGAACACAAATTATATTTAAATTTATTTGCTATGAGCCTTATAATAATCTCGTTAAGAAAGGATTAGCCATCTCTTAAATAAGAGACTCTTAAGCCCCTATTCAATGGCTGTTTCAAATAAAACTTGCCATCTTGCCTTTTAGCAGTCACTTAAACTACCTCTTGATGTTGGTAATTTTTGACAGTTATTTATGAGTTACTTTACCACCACCTCTTATCCTTAAGAGGAGTTTATGGGTAAGATTTTCGATAATCAGTTGCTGAGCAGTTTCTTAAAATTTAACAAACGATTATAAGTAAGGCCATATATATATATACAATTTTCCTGTCACAGTGTTTGTAACCTAACTCCTTCGAAACGGCTTGACCGGTTATTATGAAATTATTTGTGTATATTCTATAGGTTTGAGAATATGTCGTAAAGTATTTTTATACCCCTAAGTGATAAGGGTGGCCCACCCCAAAATAAATAAATTAAATTTTTTGAACAAATCTTTTATTTTTGTTTTTTATGATTTGGTATTAAACAAAACATATAACGCTTAATTTCAAACCTGCTACCACCAACCCCCATTTTTTAATAGCGATATTAGTACTGGAATAATCTTCAACTCTCAGTGGTTGATATCTGATCAATTATGCGTCTACCGGTGTCGCTTCTCACCCAGCAAACAGCATGGAGTAGGGATGATAACAATAAGTTTTTTTTTTTAAAGTGGTAACTTCTTATTGGAGGGTAAACCGCTTCGTTACGTAACGCGTTACGGCGTCAGTCTGTCTGGCTTCCTTTTCTCTCGCGCATACGACAGCGATAGTGAGGCTCTTTTATTAATAAATAACCGTTCCTTACATTATCATATTAATATACATACAATTTAAGTAATAACCTAAACTTTTGCCGGGTCTGCTAGTATGTTTATATTTATAAAACACTGATTCGGTAGTGAGCATCATATAATGCAACATCTCCTCCTCGTCAACCTCTGTTTCTTATCAAATTTTTGCCCATCCAAAGGTTGTCTGGAAGAAATCGCTAATAGCGATAGACCGCCTATTATATTGCAAAATTTTATTTCTGTTAACTGCATCGTTTAAAATACATAGCATTGCATACAAGCATATTCATTCATTCACAAACCACAAAAAGAAATTATCTCGAAAGTCAGGGAGAAGCCAAAAAAATCTTAGCCCACTTCAAAAAAAGGTGGAGATTCTCAATTCTGTTTTCAAAAGGAGAATGGAGAAAGAATACAATTTCGTGCGTTGGGGCGGCCTGTCGTAAGAGGCGACAAAACTACACAGCCAGGTGGTAGGGCATTTGCCCGACTGGATGGCCACCACCCCTGGTCTAAAGTATGTCGCCATAACAACCTTGAGTTGTGTTCCGGCATTAGTGAACAGGTTCCAGTCTCGTCAAGTAGCGTCTTTGATGTTACTAATGTCCATAGGTGATGGTAACCGCTTTCCATCTGGTGGACCGTTTGCCTGTCTGCTGTATTGGTAACAATATACAATTATAGAAACTGAGTGAAGGTGCCATAATGTAATTTTTAGAGATGCCACGAATATTCGGCTACTATTCGGTGTTCGGCCTATTCCACTTTGGAATTATATATATAATTCTAACCTGCTATGCTATAAAATGTGCGAATCGGACATCTTAAGTCGAATATTCGGCGCATCCCGAGAGAATGGCCGAATTCGGTCAAACCACTATTCGTGGCATCTCTAGTAATTATTATCTCACTTTTTGATGTTCTATTAGTAGTTCTCTTCATCCATGCCAATAAGTCTATAAGACGGCCATTCATGTAGCCGAGTTGTGGAGGGAGGGATGGGAAGGGGGGGGGGGGGTGGCAAATTGCATCATTCATCGCGAGGGCTGCTTCTAATTCTGATGGACAGCCAACACGCGTCGCTGTTGCGAGGTACAGGTCGTTACAAATGTGTTACGAATAATTTTTTATCCGTGCAGGAACGGAGAAAGAATACAGTTTCCTGCGGCCGGGCGGCCTGTCGTAAGAGGCGACAAAACAACCCACAGCTAGGTGGTAGGGTATATGCTCGACTGGATGGCGACCACCCCTGGTCTAGAGTATGCCGCCATAACAACCTTGTGTTGTGTTCCGGCATAAGGGATCAGGTTCCAGTATCCGTTAAGAGAGCAGCAGCGCATTTGTAGCACCTTTGATGTTGCAAATGTCTATAGGCGATGGTAACCGCTTTCCATCAAGTGGGCCGTCTGCCTGTCTGCTGATCTCCTGCCATAAAAAAAAACAAAACTAAAAAACTACAAACTGAAATGCCTTTATCAATAATTTGCCATATTTGTATAATTGTTATATATATTTGTTTATTAATGTGATGGTTTAAAGTTACCTACATACTAGGGTCTTGGGACATGAGATTATGGAGGTGGGCACAACGAAAGACTGAGTGCCTCATCTATACTTAATATTATAAAACTGAAGAGTTTGTTTGTTTGTTTAAACGCGCGCGCTAATCTCAGGAACCGCTGGTCCGATTTGAAAAATTCTTTTAGTGCTGGATAGCACATTTATCGAGGAAGTCTATAATCTATATTATATTTTCAAAAAATTTGGCATCCTTACTAAAAGTCCAATAATGTAAACCAAGATGTAAAAAAATGATCCGAAAATTCCTTACACGGCGTGCGCTGCGAAAAATATTGACTATAGAACGAAACAATGTACTACCACTTTGCAGAACATATAATATATACTAATATTATAAAGCTGAAGAGTTTGTTTGTTTGTTTGAACGCGCTAATCTCAGGAACCGCTGGTCCGATTTGAAAAAATCTTTCAGCGTTAGATAGCCCATTTAACGAGGAAGGCTATAGGCTATATATCATCACGCTAAGACCAATAGGAGCGGAGCATTAATGAAGAATATTTCAAAATCGGGGGGTTTGAAAACAAATTCCACGCGGACGACGTCGCGGGCACAGCTAGTTTCACATATAGCGGCTTTCTTTTATTGTTATTTCCTTTATGAATTCGTATTGTGCGAGTCTCAATTTGAAATAAATATTTTCTTTCTTTCTTCTTTCTATATACCTTTGATGATTTTAAATGTTTTCTGAGGAATTTAATCAGCTATTGTAACAATAATTATACATACATTTTGTATTTAAAGCAAAACAAACTATTAATTTAAAACATCAATTACAAAAATATGGATCTGATATAAAAAATGTAATACTATATGTATATTCAGAAGTGTCGAAATTATAAAAAAACTTGTGCGTCTCAGGAAGAAGTTGAACTATTTAATATTGAAATTGGGTAACTTGAGAAAATCTTAGGTTATTACTTAAAATTTATATATATTAATTAATATGATAATGTAAAAAAAGCTTATTTATTTATAAAATCCTTTATTGATTATAAAATTTATTTTATCCTTAGTTACAATTCATGAATATGACATTAGAATTTTGTACATGTACATTATTAATATCATTATTTTATTTATTATTACCGAAATACGCCTACAGTTGCCGTATGTATGAGAGCAAGGCAAGCCAGACAGACTGGCGCCGTAACGCGCTACGTAACGAAGTGGTTTACCCTCCCATAAGAAGAACTTCACTTCAAGAAGAAAATTTTTATTCAAAATAACCAACTTCAAAAACTAAAAAGTATAAAATAATTTAGCTATTTCTAAGCACCGACTTTAAGATGTTTTAGATAATATATATTAAAAATAAGGTATTATAATTAAAAATAGCTTTAAAAATGAGTTATTTTATTCTGTTTAGTTTTTGAAGTGGGTTTTTTTAACGATTTTTTTTATTTGTTACTTTTTAGTGTCTAGCTATACGTAGAACTACGAAAGGTGCCGCGTGCCTAAAAATATAGGTCCCAACAAACGGAAACGAAAAAAAAAACACAAAATGAAAACTACCTGGCCAAAGTATGTTAATTTTTAGGGAACTAAATGGCAACTATTCCGTATTGAACTAAAAAGGATCGCGTAAATCGGATCATAAATCTCAGAGTAATCGGTGTACATAAATAAAAAATTAAAAAAACACCAATCAAGTTGAAAACCTCCCTCTTTTGGAAGTCGGTAAAAAATCACAATAGTTAGAAGTGATTTTTGTTTTTTTACTAACCAGTGTAATAATTATCAAACAAGTTGTGAGCTCGCCTGTACGCCAGCAAATACAGTCGCTAACAGACACTGATTGCCCGCGTCCAACTAATTGTATCCCGCTTGTGTGTTCCACTGTACCTCGTCGTAACTACACATATCGCGCGCGACTGTACATTTCATTCACCATACATTCTTGTGCTATTTTTAACAACACATATTTCAGATGTTTAATCGCTTGTAAAATGAATGGGATTTTTATCTTCTTAACCGACTTCAAAAAGAAGGGGGTTCGTTACGGCATTTCTCCGTCAATCGTACACCGATTTCCAATATTTTTTTTCGAGAGAATGCCTTTCTACTGAAGTGGTACTATTGTGACCGAGTCAAATTCTGATGAGTGTATTTGAGGGAAATCGAAAGAAACGCTCGCATATTGTTAAGCTATTTCTCGGTCAATTGTGGACTGATTTTTTTTTTTATTCAAAAGAGTATACATCCGATGTAGGATCTAGTGAGTGAATCTCAGAGATATCGAAAGCAATACTTGTTGAAGACCGCTATTCAAGTACTTCCCCAACTGTAACAAATTACCTTTAGGCATAAAGACGTGCTGCGAATTTGATACATATAAGCTACTAATTAGTAGTACTAGTACTACGAATAGTTAAAAAAAACTCCGATTTTGAAATATTCTTCATTTGCGCTCCGCTGCTATATATGTTTATATATATATCGTGGTACCATAATGGCTAGCGCAGTCATTCCAGACTCAAAGGGCGCGGGTTCGATCCTGACCAGAACGCATGCACCGCTTAGTCAGTTTTCTGATCTAATGTACATATTGTTATAATTACGACGTGCTAACAACGGTGAAGGAAAACATCGTGATGTAACCTGCACATCGAGATAACCTGCCAAGCCACCTTGGTCGAGCGTGGCGGGTGTACTGTCCGTTCCCCCTATGGGAGGCCCGAGCCCAGCAGTGGGACATTTATGGGCTGATATTATATAATATTTATTTATTTATCCTTGCAGGAACGGAGAAAGAATACAATTTCCTGCGTTGGGGCGACCTGTCGTAAGAGGCGACAAAACGGCCCATACCCAGGTGGTAGGGCATTTGCCCGGCTGGATGGTTACCACCCCTGGTCTAGAGTATGTCGCCATAACAACCTTGAGTTGTGTTCCAGCATTAGTGACCAGATTCCAAGCTCCCTTAAGAGAGCAACAGCACATTTGTAGCACCTTCGGTGTTGCAAATGTTCATAGGCGATGGTAACCGCTTTCCAACAAGTGGGTCGTTTGCCTGTCTGCTGAACTCCTGCAATAAAAAAATAAAAAATTGCTTGCCTTGTTTATTTAAAAAAAAACCTGGCAAAAAGTTTGCACATTCTATTAACAAGACTTTCACCGCTAAAAATATTTGACCCAAATTTCCACACAATGAAGGAATTCATTAAAAGCACCTTCCGAGAAATACACTTGTCAGCAAACGGTGGCTTTGTATTAACCCAAAAGAACCCTGCCGGTTCACTGATTCTCAAACGGAACAAAGAACGGGGTGGTTAGTGAGGGGCAAGTATTTTGTTTAATTTATCGATATTTTCGAATCGTGTCGATTGATTTGTGCTACGTCTGCTAGGGATGACACTGAAAATCAGCGTTGTATCGGACTACGTGTCGACACAGTACAATGCTGAGTGCCAACGACATTTCCAAATTGCGGCATACAATTTTTATCCGTGCAGGAATGAAGAAAGAATACAATTTCCTGCGATGGGGCGACCTGTCGTAAGAGGCAACAAAACAACCCGCAGCCAGGTGGTAGGGCATTTGCCCTAAAATATGGTCTAAAATATGTCGGCATTAGTGACCAGGTTCCAGTCTCCCTTAGAGAGCGGTAGCGCTTTTGTAGCACCTTTGGTGTTGCAAATGTCCATAGGCGATGGTAACCGCTTTCCATCAAGAGAGCCGTCTGCCCGTCTGCTGAACTCCTGCAATAAAAAATGTAAAAAAACAATTTCTGTATATATTTATACTTTATGTTAAAGTATTTAACATTTTGTCTTGTGTGTGTCGGTATTATAATGGAAACAAATATTTATCTTTCTTTCAATGTTATTATTAAACTAGAATTGTCCAAATCCTAGGAAATAGGCATATTTTACGTACATAAAAACCTAATAAGGTTTTATTACATAAACATTATAAGGAGTATCTTCAGTAAAGATTTATCCGACTGATGGTAGAAACTGCTTAAAAATACGTTGCGTGGTTTAGGAGAAGTCGGCGTCTGTCTGTGACGCAGAAATCGGTTTGGTGTTATACTATGTACAGATTACTTAGATGTAGACCAAATAAGAGATTGGGGGATTATGTGAAGGATGACATGGTGTGACAGAGGAACTATGCTAAAATAGAGGAGCATGGAAGGAAAAGACATATTATGCCTCCAAGTAATTGGGAGAAGGTAAAAGAAAATAGTCACCAACGCACTGCCGTCTTCGATGCGAATTTATGACACCCTTGTTGAGAAACCCCACATCAGAGCGCTATGGGAAAACCTCGGCTTGGAGCTCGTTCCAAATCCCCGCGGTGCCTAAGAGAAAATTTTCGTACCTGACCGAAGAAGCCCAAGGAAACAAGGAAGAAATGTGAACGTCCAGCCAATGACGCTGTGCGGTGGTAGAACAAAGATGAAAGCACCATTCTGGACAGTTCCTCGTAACACTCTCCGTAATACAGTCGGTAGAATATGCAGAGAGACGTGACAGCTCTCCGAAGACCAAGCGTATCTAAACCGTTTGTGAGTATGGGATCGTCGAAAACGCGAAAAGCTTGACGTCGAATGCAGTCCAGGGTATTAAGCTAGTAAGCGCGTGCTCCAGTCCGCTGATGTGAGCAGTACTCGATATGCGGCCTCATCCGAGTTCTTTGAGAAGTTTCCTACATCATTTCGTTTTATTAAGCCATAAGATATTGTAGAGCCAAATAATGAGTTTACAATGTTAAGAATTAACATATAAAAATAAATAAAGTTGTGAATAATTTCTTCGGAATAATATTTCTTAATATCTTATTATTTTATGGTTAATATTGAATATAAAGGATATGGAATGGTTAGGTTAGGTTACTTACATACTTACTAGAATTTCTCGATTTATCTCGATTTTTTATGATGAAAAGTACGATATCGTAACCAAAGGAAGTGCGAACAAACCTTTTGAACATGAATAAATATTTAAACAAATTTACTTTCATTTATTTGAATTAACACATTATCTGAGTCATGTGAACGTGACTTCCAAATTTGTCGAAATATCAGAGGTTAAAACATATACAAAATACATTAAACATACGTCTAAATCATTTATTAATCAAAAAAATTCAATATAAATAATTTTATGAATTATCGATAAAAACTTTAAACATTCGTCGACAAATTACTTTTCTAATAGTGACAACAAGGTGTGAATTCAAATTTAGAATCATAACAAAAGCGCTTGACAGCTCAATTCATTTGCCCAAAGCCGCTTTAGCAGCTTCACGGGACTTTTTTTAATTACACAACATGGTCACGCCTTTTGTGTGAAATAGAGACGGGATTTCTTACTATGACAGCAATATTGATATGAAAAAATTAAATAGTATTGGGGAATTATTATCTAGGTCTCATTTATTATCTATTTATACTTGTATAATTAATTAGGTCGCTCTAGATGATAACTCGTTTAAAAAATTTAAACTTTCTGTTTCAGGCATCCTTTTCAGAACGAACGTTTTTCTGCTATATGACGCTATGCTATAGATAATTAAGTCTTCCATAAATGTGTCATTAAATACTACTTCGTGAAACAATCAATAACAGACTGACGCAGAGTGAAGCAATG
The DNA here is from genome assembly GCA_949752895.1 of Dendrolimus pini. NCBI lineage: Eukaryota > Metazoa > Arthropoda > Insecta > Lepidoptera > Lasiocampidae > Dendrolimus > Dendrolimus pini. The sequence continues at coordinate 9,366,434 of OX457153.1, forward strand.
TTTTATTCTTTCTTTATTCTTTATTGCACACAAAAAGTTACATACAAAATTATAGAATTGTGGTGATGTACAAAGGCGAGCTAAACCGTCAAAAGTTTTCTTCCAGCAAACCAATGAGTCTAACGAGAAGGGGAGAAGCAAAAGGCAGGGCTGTGTACACTAAAGATATTTTACAATTCAACTATATAATATAAAAAGAGTAACGATCATAAATTATATACAAGATACACTTAAGATACATACATACATATATAATGTAAAATATAGAAAACTGTTTTACCCCTTTTTTACATCATAAATCTTGGCAAATCTTACAAAAAACAGTATTAATATTGCATTTCGTATTCAAATAAATAATTTAATTGAAAAAAAATATCGATAATTCTATAATAAAGACGAATTAGCCACATCCCTAATTAACCCGTCAAAACACAATAGATTTTGACAGCTCAATTCATTTTTCCAACTCTCGACGCGTATTTTAATTACGCTTTCAATGGAAGATGATTAATGATATGCGTTAATTAATATGACTTCCAAAGGTCGTTGTATCATAGAGGTATGCTAAGCATAAAACCAGTAAAAAACTTAAAACCACTTTACCATAAATAATTTTAAACCGACTTCAAAAAGGAGAAATTTAACGAGCGTACCTGCTTATTTTACTAAATTACATACAATTTTTAATGACATTGCCTAAATTTAACTATACGTAACACCAGCAGCCCCGGCAGAAGTTATCCTGCAATGAATAAATAAAACCCTAGAACCCGATTCCAGCACCACCTACCGGTTCCAACTGTGAATCTAATCCATTCTCGAATCCACCTGAAGACACACAAAACATTTCATCGAAATCAGTCCAGCTGTTTAGGAGTTCACACACGCACGGAAGAGTTTTATACATAAAGTTGTTTGTCTGCCGATTATTAAAAAGTGTTATTCGAACGACTGATGTCTAATTAGATTTTATTGTAAAATGTGTGCCCCTATTCAATTTTTTTTGTACGTTTGTTACGCGATTTCTCCGTCAATTGTGGACCGATTTTCAAAATCTTGGTCTAGATGATAATGATAAGATGTTGTAAAAAATAAAATATATTTTGCTTTTTAGTTACTTCTCTTAATCTTTTTTTTACCTTAGTCGTATGGCACTTAAGTCAAATTTTAACCGATAGCAAGGCAAATGAACGGTTGGTAAAATATGAGGAAAGGGCCATAAAAATCCATTTTGGTAAGAATAAACCCAGTTGCTTCTTAGTAATAAGTCATTACAGAGTAATATCGATTTAAGTGCTTCAGGAATTTAAAAATAAACGCATCTGGTTTTGCTCATCGGTTTTCCATTAGTGCATTGATAAGCTTGAGTGGTCCGTACTTTACATTTCGCCTGTAGCGTGGTTTCTATGGGTTATTCTTCTTATATTATCCGTGCAGGAACGGAGAAAGAATACAATTTCCTGCGGCCGGGCGGCCTGTTGTAAGAGGTAACAAAACAACCCACAGCCAGGTGGTAGGTTATGTGCCCGACCGGATGGCTACCACCCCTGGTCTAGAGTATGCCGCCATAACAACCTTGAGTTGTGTTCCGGCATTGGTGACCAGGTTCCAGTCTCCCTTAAGAGAGCAGCAGCGCATTTGTAGCACCTTTGGTGCTGTAAATGTCTGTAGGCGATGATAGCCTCATTCCATCAAGTGGCCTATATGCTGAACTCATGTATAAAAAAAAAACGTTTAATAAAACCCACTTCAAAAACTAAAAAGTACAAAATAACTTATTTCTAAAGCTATTTTTAATTATAATATCTTATTTTTAATATATTATCTAAAACATCTTATATTATCTATAGCATTAGAAATAAATTATTTTATACTTTTTAGTTTTTGAAGTCGGTTTTTTAAACGAAGTTATTTTTTTGTGTCTAACTATGGGTAAGCCTACGAAAGGTGCCGCGTGCCTTAAAAAATAAGGTCCCAAGAAACGGTAACGGAAATAAAACTACTGGGCCAAACTATGTAAAATTTTTAGGGGACCAATTGGAAGCTATTCCGCGTCGAACAAAAAAAGAATCACGTAAATCGGATCATAAATCACGGAGTTATCGGCGAACAGACATAAAAAAAGCAAAAAAAAAAAAAAGGATCCCGACGATTTGAGAACCTCCTCCTTTTTTCGAAGTCGGTTAAAAAATCATAAAATGAAAACTACTTGGCCAAACTATGTTTTTTTTTTAGACCAAATGGCAACTATTCCGCATCAAACCATAGAAGAAGCACGGATCATAAATCTCGGAGTAATCGATGTACATATGGCATGGAATTTTTTTTCATAAAAAATGTTCATTAAATGAAAACTACTTGGCCAAAATATGTTAAATTTTTAGGAGACCAAATGGCAACTAATCTGCATCGAACTAAAAAAGAATCACGGATCATAAATCTCGGAGTAATCGAAGTAGGTACATACAAAAAAAATACCGATCAAGTTGAGAACCTCCTCCTTTTGGAACGGGTAAAAAGAAAAGAGATATTTGCTCCCGTATAATGCATTATATAATGTGATTAATTTAAATTATTTAAATGAAGATAAAGTGATAACGTATGTCGCGGGTCGTAGCTAACTAGTACGATGGTAATATCAATAAAATCAACGATGGCAAGGCGCGGCGAGGTCACCGGTTCAATTGTGTGCCATCGGAATTAAATTTACGAGTTCGATGCCCGAAGCGGTTAATTGAACGCATTCATGCATCTCTTGAAGATGGATTATTGTCTTGTCTTAACCCTCCATGTATAATGTGGAAAAAACTCCACAGCAAAATGTATGATATGAATCATTTTAGAATTTATTATAACTATACAAACACGTTTAACACAGGTATAAATATAACTGAACACAACAAATCCAACCGTAATACAAAAGGTCGTAATTCAATAAAACGCGCAAAGTCCGTCATTATTAGATTCCCGAATGTACACACGTCTCGCCTTGATCGTGGTTCTCGCTCAACTGCCCCCTCTCTCCATAAGGCCGTCGTTTTATACCTCAGAAGTACAAATGTGCCCGTATCGTAGTCGACGTAATCCGCAACCCCTGGCTAATGATTAAGCCGCAAGCGGCCGAAAACGAATACAGTAGAACAATAGACTGATCTCTAGAAACATATGTAAATAAATAAGCAAACAAAAGAAGACGATCATAAAATAATTACAATCAGTTCAAATGCTGACAGCTAATAAAATGTATTTTTACGGATTAGGAGTGGAATTTGTTTTTGTCGGAACCTAAGTTGCAACAATATTATATCATTTACTTCATGAGTAATTATTATTACTTATAACTAGTGGTCGCCCAGTGGTAGAAATTCAAACATATTTAATTTAAATTATAAGTTTGAACATTATTAAGGAGTTGTCGTAAAAGATTATGTTTCTATAATCACAGATTTCGCCAAGGCTACACTGTTAATTTGACTTGAACAATAAATAAAAGAGTATATATGCGTGTGTGTGTGTGTGTCAAATACATGGTAGTGTGTGTAGTGTTTTGTTTTATTGATCTAATGTATTTTTTATGCATAATGCAAAAAAAAATATTAGCATTCAGCACTCCTTCTCTATATAAACTGTAAGCGTGCGAAATTTCATACTCTGTCCGCGCAATTTGGGGGTTTTATTTTAGCAACTCCACGGACTAACCATGTTTTTACGCAAATAAATGATTTGATTTGATTTGACTCTCGTTTCGTGCCCTTTGAACAACTTAATTGCTAAGAATTTTTTTTGAATTTATACACGCTTATTGATTATTTTTGTTATTGTGTGTGACATTTATTCAATGATGCTTGTGTTGTGGTTTACCTACGAATAATTTATTATATTAATTTATTCCAATTTTAATACTAAATTTATACTAGTAGTAGTACTAATGTAGAGTGTATCTGTTACATGCTGGTGTTGTGAGGAATTGCATGTGCTGTGTGTGCCTTATGTATACCTATATATATTAACATAACTAGTGCCATGTGTGTTGTTTTTGCCTTTCTGTGTCTGGGTTATTAATTTTTAGGCTCTTTGTGTGTCTTGGTTTGTTTGTAAAGTGTACGTGTAATGCAATGCGGTGGTAGTGCGAGTTGGTGTATGTGTCTAAGATATTTTTCACCGCTTCAAGGGCCCCCTAGCATCAAGGGAGCAGAGGAATCTTCAACCCTGTCGTCGAAGTGAGTAAGGTCTTCCAGGGGCTTTCTCAGGCACTTGCGCTAGGATCGGTGTGGGCGTAACTACGTTCTAAGTCTCATACCTTTCCTGCTTTAAGCGCGGGGCATCGGAGGAGGGTGGTTTTAGTGGGTATTAGTCATTGGGCGTCCAATGATTCAAGTCTCCACACAAGCTGATCAATTATGTTTGGATTGCCTTTAATGAAATGCCTCCATAAGCGATAACGGTCTAATCCCTTGCAAAGGACCCAGTATTGTGAGTAAATAGCATTTCCCCCGCCTTAAAAAAAAAACAAAAAATTACATATGTGTGTGTAAGTTTTGTTGTTAGTTGTGTGTTTGTGACTTTGTGTGGTGTTATAATTTATTGTTTAATTGTTGTGACAATGTGTTGACTGGGAATTGACTTCACATATATAGATACAACTCTGTAATGTTGTTTTTGTTTGTCCCTAGCTTCGCAAAGATGACGTAGGCCAGATGAGTGCCGGGATGCTGTGGTGGCTGGTGGTGCTGGCGTGCGTGGCGCGCGGGCACGCCGCCTGCCCCTGGGCGTGCTCGTGCCGCGCGCCCACCGCCGACTGCGCGCACCGCGCGCTGCTGCACGCGCCGAAGCGACTTCCGCACGACGTGCACAGGCTGTAAGTAAAAATTCGTTTCATTTCTTACGCTCAGATTTTACGCTTGATGTTATCTGATCATAGGGGACGAAATCAGTTCTTTACGTTCCGGCTGTCAAGAAATTTCAAAACTATGCGAGCCATGTCCCCCCTCTTTTCATATAGTCACTGTTAAATCGCGAGATAAAATTGTATTGTCCAATTTGGAAACATGCCCGTAAAACTTCAAGTTAAAATTTTATTGCGATTTGTTTTTTCACGTGACCGTTGAAGTTTCACTTCAACTATGTGTCCCAGCACACATTTCGATTTTTCGCAGGTTTATTGCAAATAATATTTTGGTTAGGTACATTTTATGCATATGATATATTAAGATAATATATATTAAAAATACGATATTATAATTAAAAATAGCTTTAGAAATAAGTTATTTTATACTTTTTAGTTTTTGAAGTCGGTTTTTTTAAACAATTTTTTATATATTGTAAAAAGCCTTGCAGAGATTTGGGCAAGAAAGTACCAAATATACCTAATATTAACTATTTGGGCAGAGATTCCCCTTTACCACTCAGTAAGCAATGAACGCCGTCTACACCCCACACCGCCTTTTATACGAAAATACCACGAAAACTACCCTACAAATAATAATATTATTATCTATAAAGATTATCTATGTGATATTAATATAATCTATGGTTCTCATAACTGCTGTGATGGACATCGCGTAACATTCGGCCATCCTACCGCAGCCGTGGTCCCCCGCGGCGTGCCAACTATTGAGTGAGTTTGCCTTCTGTCACCAGAGAATTAGTTCTCTTCGCCAGTCTGCGAACAGAAAAAAAAACAAAACACAGTACTTGTTCACACAACCACTCGGCTACTCCTGACCAATAATGATTCTACTTTCCATCATAGTAACAATAAACTTTAAATATTTTTCTACTATTATTTTTTTGAATAATGGTCGCAATTTCATGATCTCTATGTACCAACTCTTCTATGTACCAATAACTTATAAAATAACCAAGAAATACTAGAACTTATTGTTCACGGCTACAAAAATACCAACAATAATTAACCACAGTTAAAAAAAACCCAGATACTAGAATGAAGACTATTTTAAACCTTTAGCATTATGGACCTCTGAACTTATAAAATACGTGTTAGAAAAATTAACTGCATTTACTACGTTTAATAATACCTGAATTTAACTTCAAACACATAAACCGGGCGAAACTTGCGTTATTTTAACTTCAAACAAAAACCGGATGAAACTTACGTTATTCTAACTTGAAACAAAAGACATTAATTTACATCACCATCGTTACATTACAATTATCGCTAGTCTATAGTAGGGCCAACGAGAAGCGATACCAAATGTAAACAAAACCAATGCAAGGTCATTAGAAAATACAGGGGTGCGTAACTTTTTGAAAGTTGTATTATATATTTTAGTAGACAATTTATTTATTAATATGTTATTCTAAAAATGTAACAATTAATATAAAGAAATTGAGTTGAAATGAGAATAATAATAATGTTTATGGAAATGAGGATAAAAGTGAAACATTTTTTTAAAGAAATCATTGTTTATTCAGTCTGACGCCGATTGTTCGGAGTCTGTAGAATCAGAATCTGTAACATGTATAATAAATTTATCCATCACGTCATCTACAATAAAACTTCTACAAATAACAAGAATCACCACGAGCGCGTTCCGAAACGGAATGAACTAAAAACAGTAACTCTTACTATAAAATGGCGCCCGAATGTTGGCGAACCCGTCTTGATCTTACGACAAAGACAGACAAATTACGACAAATACACGAGATGGAAAGAGATAGATAATAGATTGTCAACTCCACAGTAGTTTTTAGGTGAATGACCTTTTGTATCTGGTCTCTTTGGCCCATGTATAGGTATTTCTTCGATATAGAAAACCTCTTCAGTTCGAAGATGCCGGTCTAAATCGTCACCCACTAAAGCAGGTGAGATTCCTGCAGCGCATCACATCAACTGAATCTAACGCTTGCAAACTTTCTTTTTCAAAAGAAAAATACCAACGGAAAAATTGCACAATAACAATGTGTCAAAACCAACTTTATACTATACATATCAAAGTAATATCAGTCGAGTGGTAGACTCGATTGCCATATAAAATCTAATGAAAGAACACACGACTTGTCGTTCATGAGATCTATTTACATCATCTATACAAACACATTTCTCGATAGATAAGTAACTCAAAATAACATTGAAAAATACTAACTACGCGATTTTTCGTAATTTTCCATGTTCGAAACATACCATAATATTTTCGTACACGAAAAAATATGAGGGTAGTACAATTGCCTACCACGACCGATGAACCATTACTATCACTTATAAAATTAAATCACTTTACTTTGCATAATAATAATAATTCACACAAAAATAATAATAAAAATAACCATACCTTCTGTGCCAGGTAAAGTAGATACAGTGGCCGAAGTTCCCAACAGTGTCCCGTCCACGTATAGGCCGACACGCCAACGCTCCATAGGCACCTTCAGGGCACCACCACAATGCTGCCTCTAGTTCCGCCGATGGCCGCGTCCCGTTGACGGCCCCGATATGTCGATCCTAGAGCGTGGTCACACATACGTGGTGACACATACGTGGTCACACATACGTGGTCACGCAGACTCGGTCGCAGACGTGGTCACACAGACGTGGTCACACAGACGTGGTCACACAGACTTGGTCACACAGACTTGGTCACACAGACTTGGTCACACAGACTTGGTCACACAGACTTGGTCACACAGACTTGGTCACACAGACTTGGTCACACAGACTTGGTCACACAGACTTGGTCACACAGACTTGGTCACACAGACTTGGTCACACAGACTTGGTCACACAGACTTGGTCACACAGACTTGGTCACACAGACTTGGTCACACAGACTTGGTCACACAGACTTGGTCACACAGACTTGGTCACACAGACTTGGTCACACAGACTTGGTCACACAGACTTGGTCACACAGACTTGGTCACACAGACTTGGTCACACAGACTTGGTCACACAGACTTGGTCACACAGACTTGGTCACACAGACTTGGTCACACAGACTTGGTCACACAGACTTGGTCACACAGACTTGGTCACACAGACTTGGTCACACAGACTTGGTCACGCAGATTTAGAATAAGGAAGAATTCACAGACTTACCAGACTTTCGGTCACGTAGATCTTCGGTCACGCAGAGTTTAGGTCAGGCAGAGTTTAGGTCAACTTATACCCAACCCAGCAGCATAACGGCCTGCCATTCTTGGGTAATCCCACTTCTGAATGTAAAAAGCCTTGCAGAGATTTGGGCAAGAAAGTACCAAATATACCTAATATTAACTATTTGGGCAGAGATTCCCCTTTACCACTCAGTAAGCAATGAACGCCGTCTACACCCCACACCGCCTTTTATACGAAAATACCACGAAAACTACCCTACAAATAATAATATTATTATCTATGAAGATTATCTATGTGATATTAATATAATCTATGGTTCTCATAACTGCTGTGATGGACATCGCGTAACAATATATAAGAAGATGTGCGACGAGCGGCGCACAAATTGCATTCAAGATAATGACTCCATACCATGGCTTTACCACGTGGACATAAGGGAACGTCTAACACAGCTCGCTCCGGAGCCCGTTGAACCACTCTAAATTTGTCTCTAGTGCAAATTATTTCCATTTGCCGCCCCCAGGCGACGTATACACATTCAGATTTAATCGTCCATAAACAGGGATGCAACCCGTAAACATTCCACCCTCCCACGTGTAGGTGAAATAAAGGTGGATCTTACAAATAGCAATTTTCGTCTAACCGCACAAATATCGCGTCATGAAGACGTATGTTTATGCGGGGTGCACGTGCGGCCTAATATGATGCTAATATGGACCCGCCCTTATATTTACGGACAGTCAGGCACAAAATGCATAACAAGGAAACATATTGCAAGCTTTTATTTAACTTGCAATGGATGTATCTATGTATGTACGTAAGTTCGGGTGGAATCTTGCAAGTTAAATTTGACCAACTTCCCGGTTTCCGATTGAGCTGAAATATTTCACGCATATGTATATCGCGTGGCAATGCAATAATATGCTACCATGGAGCTGATCTGATAATGGAGTCGGAAGTTGGCCATAGGAACTCCTGCACTAAACAAGATAGAGCCGTCCTGTTTGAGCTTGTTTTACTTGTCTTGGTAGGTCTGCTGCTACATGATATCCAGGATCTCAAAGCTTGTATTTAAAAACCTTATTTTTCTGTTATACTCCAATCATCTTATACTAATATATAAAGCTGAAGAGTTTGTTTGTTTGTTTGATAGAACGCGCTAATCTCAGGAATTTTTTTAAATCAGACCAGTAGTCTGATTTAAAAAAATATGTTAGTTTTAGACAGCCCATTTACCGAGGAAGGCTATAAGCCTTCCTATGATATGATGGTGATGATGATATATAGCTTATAGGCTATATATCATCACGCTAAGACCAATAGGAGCGGAGCACCAATGAAGAATGTTTCAATAAACCTCGGGGGGGTTTTGAAAACAACTTAAACGCGGACGACGTCGCGGGCACAATTAATTTATAATAAAATTACGTTTGAATGGTTTTAAGCGTGGTATAATATTAAACCCATTTTCATATTATATAAAATTATGAGAGCTAGGCATATTTACTGCTTACTGAAGAGTTTCTTGCGCCGCTTCTTGTCGTCAAGCTACAGCATGTTGCGCAACGGTGGTAAATTAAATTAGGCTCCCATAGAGTAAATAATAACCAAGCGGACCCTGGGCGTCGAAGTGATCGCTCCGAACGCGACCGGGATTTAACGCTCGAATGATGATGATGAGAGTAAATAATAACCATGAACAAAATTAAAACTAAATAATTAAAATGAACAAGTTGGCGGTAGGAATAAATAAAACTTTAACAATGCTCGTTGGACAAATGTCACCCTTGTTGTCCGTGACCACGGCCACTAAAAAGCGGCCGAAACCAAATCCTAATAAATTCCCGCGCTTAAAACCATTAAAACGTAGTTTTATTATGTATCCAAGTCGCGAAAACTTAAGAAAATCTTCTTTATGATTCTTAAAGAAGCCTTCAAACTTACTCTAACTCAATATGAATAAGACCCTTAGACCTATATAAAATGTACGAGCTCTGATATGCTCAGATTGAAGTATGAGGCCGAAGTGTGCCTAATATAATCCCAGCTTTAGACAAACGTGGTTGGTAATACTGTCTAGTCCCATACAAATAAGGATTTTTTATTTTTTTATTGCATGAGTTCAGTAGACAAGCACACGGCCAACTTGAGGGATAGTGGCTACCATCGCCTATGGACATTTGCAACACCAAAGTGCTACAAATGCGCTGCTGCTCTCTTAAGGGAGACTGGAACATAGTCACTAATGCCGGAACACAAATCAAGGTTGTTATGGCGGCATACTCTAGACCAGAGGTGGTAGCCATCCAGTCGGGCAAATGCCCTACCACTTGGCTGTGGGTTGTTTTGTCGCCTCTTACGACAGGCCGCCCCAACGCAGCAAATTGTATTCTTTCTCCGTTCCTGCACGTATATGCCCATGTCCAATCCCAGCAGTAGGAAGTTTATGATCAAATATTGTAATATATAAGACTTTTGTACACAACTGTACATCCATATTATACGAAGCTTTTGCTTTCACTATATTGAGGTATGTTGCATAGAGTAATATAAATTCAGAAGCGTCTCACCATAACATTTAGTGTTCAGATTTCAGTCTCCGTTTAGAGAGTGGCAGCGCATCTGTAGCACCTTTGATGTTACAAATGCCCATAGGCGATGATGACCGCTTTCCATCACGTGGGCCGTCTGCCTGTCTGCTGAACTTACAGACTCAAAATACAAGCTTTGACCGGTTTAAAATTAACCGCTTTTAATTATTTATCACCAGTTTTAGACAACTATTTCGTTCGGAGTGTTGATTTTAATAAAAAAAGTCTAGCATAAAAGAAACTGACTTCAAGACTAACTAATAAGAACAAAAAAAGACAATAAAAAGAAAAGATATAAAATATAAAAGATATGTATATATACATACAAAAAGAACTGAAAGATAAAAATGACCGGACCTTGTTAGTCCGGCGGAGGGGAAATATTATAAAAAAAACGAAAAGCAAAAAATATATCTTTTCCACGTCTTGAAGTTGGTGCCAAATAAAATATAAAAATAACTGTAAACATAAAGAAAAATTATAATAGAATTAAATAATTAAAATGAATAAGTTGGCGGTAGGCCATATAAAAATTTCAACATTACTTATTGACTATATCTTTGTCGTTCGTGATCACGGCTACCGAAAAGTGGTCGAAACGTCGGAATAAAAATCAATGAAAATATCACGCTGAAAACCGGTAAAACGTAGTTTTATTATATTTAATATTTTACTTGGCACCGACTTCAAGATGTAGAAAACATTATTTTATTTATTCCTTTTAGTTACTCTTTAGTCGGTTCGGTTGTGTTTCTTTTTTGCTACTTTTTTAAAATATGTTTTTGTTATATGTATACTGTTGCTTTGTATGTGACGCATTTAGAAACCAATAATAATCGGTAGATAAATACACACATTGTATATAACCCCCAAGCTGAGCAAATTACGCTTGTGTTATGAGTAATATACAACGGACCACTCTGGAATCGATCCCAGACACCCAGACCATAGTAAATAACAGAAAGTTCGTTTCCGAAATTTACCATACCAGGAATCGAACCTGAAGCTTCTGGGTTACAACAAGTTCTACAGAAGCACAGAGGCCGTCAATATTTTTTTTTCTTTAAAATTTATTTACACATTTACTATGACATAGAACTTCTGTGTTTATATTTAGTCTATGATCTCTCCCTTCTATGGGAATACAATATACCCCATAACTACCCGGGAGTCGGCGTTTAGGGGTTTCCCTTATTATGACTTATACCCGAGTCATTTTCCATGGAATTTTCTTATGAAAAATATTTTTTCGATAGACTCCATTGATGTCCGTATTATGGTGCTTTTCAAAATCATAAAAATCCAAAGACAAACACACGTTGTATATTCTTAAGCTATGCATGTTACACTTCTGTTATGGGTCATATTGGTGGCAGTTGCTTCTTCCAAATCAAACTAGATGTGGACTGTATTACTTATTACTGGAGTTATTTACAATTAAATTAAAACTATACATAGACGAGTTAAAGAGAGAATGATGAATGGCAGAGAGTATAGTAGTGCTTATTGCTTCCATATGTATGTGAACAAGTGAGCCTCTCCGTTTTTTTTAGCAGGATCCAGCTGAGTAGCCCCAGATGGCTGTTTTTTTATAGCAGGAGTTCAGCAGACAGGCAGACGGCCCACTTTATGGAAAGCGGTTACCATCACCTATGGACATTTGCAACATCAAAGGTGCTACAAATGCGCTGCTGCTCTCTTAAGGGAGACTGGAACCTGATCACTAATGCCGGAACACAACAAAAAGTTGTTATGGCGACATACTTTAGACCAGGGGTGGTAGCCATCCAGTCGAGCTAATGCCCTACCACCTGGCTTTGTAAATTGTATTCTTTCTCACGTCCGTGCAGGAACGGAGAAAGAATACGTACGGACGGATGTTTCAGCGATACCGGACTTTGGGGGCTTTCCGACTCCGTGTGAGCGGGGGCGTTCAACCCGGAAGCAGCGCGCTCGAGGAGGCACCTCCTGTGAGGTTGGACCTGGGCTCGACCGCTGCGGAGGATTGATTCTATATTGAGATTTAGCCGTAATAGTGATTATTTGGGGACTCGTTATCGACTCCGCCGGCAGAGCCGATCCTAGTCTATCTTTACTACCGCTTCGCAACGTGTTATAGCTGGAGGAGAAGAAGCGGCGGAAGAAACTCTCCAGCAACACGCCTAAGCTAATCGTGTATGGCTACTTGTGTCTGAAATGAGTGGGTGTGATTGGTGGGTCTTAACGTTGTGTGAGAGGATCCGAGCCGGGGGCTCTCCGGCGTCTGTTTTGTCCGTGTCTGTTATGCCAGGCTGATGAGAGCCTCGGGGGTTCATAGTTGCGAGGAGACGGTTGATTTTATCGGGCTTGTCAATGAGTACATTGCGAGGGCGACGTCCGACGCCTAGCTGCTAACTGTGCGAGCTATGGGCGGTATGCGAGGCGCGGAGAGAATGTGTGCTCTGGCGGGCAGGTCAGAGGGGTGCTCTCTATCCGCAACTGGTAATATACAACGGACTACTCTGAAATCGATCCCAAACCATAGTAAATAACGGAAAACTCACTTACGAAATTTACAACCAGGAATCCGGTAAACGGTTTCTAATGGCACATTATTCGTGACCTACACAAGATTACTACTCAGCATTGGGATCTGTACAGTTGTTCGGTCCTTGCCTAGTATAAGGTAGGTAGAATAACGCTCCATCAATTTTGCTGTCTACCCTCGTTCTGTTTGAGGCGACGGCCAATGCACAGCAGGGTTGGAACACCATTTTTCGACACTTACGGACGTTTCACGAGACCACAACGCGCCGTGCGTTCATCATTTTTTGAATAACATTCATTATACTCGTATTTATTGTGATTACTGGCCGTGCCAAGAACTGACTATAAGTGCTTAGATTTTGTCAATAGTGTTAGCTCTAAGTTGGAGTTTAGTGCCGTATGCCGTTCCTGTGTGTAACCTGAACCGAACCAGAAGAGGGCCGATCTCAAGGTTGGTGGAGCTTCTACTTTTCTAGTGCAAGGATCGTGGTCATAACTCTCTCATACAGTCCATTACAAACTGAACCAGCGTTTTATCCGTGGGCTACAGCGCCCCACAACAGTATTGTTAATATGGGAATGCGAAGAGCATACAACATATCTGTATAAATTGTATGGCTAGCAGACTGTATTTTAATATAGATAGCATTAAAGCAAGAAAAAATTTGAAAGACTGTATTGTAATAAAAAAAAGACATTGAAACTAAGATTTTGTTACGAGTTTAGCGGGACTCGAATTAAAATGCCGTTAGAATTATTATAGAGTTTATTAGAACTATATAAACAGTAAACACGTATAACACAGGTACAAATATAACCGAACACAACAAATCCAAACGTAATGTAGAAGGTCGTAATTCAATAAAACGCGCAAAGTCCGTCGCTATTAGATACCCGGACGTACACATGTCACGCCCGTATTGTAGCTGTAGCTTGACTGCCCCCCTCTCTCTATCAGGCCGTCGTTTCATACCTCACAAATACAAATGTACGCGTATCGTAGTCGACGTAATCCGCAACACCTGGCTAATGATTATACCCGCAAGCGGCCGTAAACGAATACAATAGAACAATAGGCTATTCTCTAGACACCTATGCCAATAAATAAGTAAACAAAAGAAGACGATCATTAAATAATTACAATTAGTTCAACTGGCCGGCAGGTAATAAAAATGTGTTTTTTACAGATTAGGAGTGGAATTTGTTTTTGTCGGAACCTAAGATGTAACAATGCACTATGAAGCAGTGGTCGCCTATGGCCGAAATTCGACTATAATAATTAATTTAAACTAAGAGTTTGAACATTACTAAGGTTCTGTTGTCAAAGACTATACTTCTATAATCACAGATTTCGCCAAGGCTAAACTGTTCATTTGACTTTAACAATTAACAAAAGAGTATATATGCGTGTGTGTTTCTAATACATGGTAGTGTGTGTAAATATTAGCATTCTGCACTCCTTCTCTATATGGACTATTAGCTGTGCCCGCGACGCCGTCCGCGTGGAATTTGTTTTCAAAGCCCCCCCGATTTTGAAACATTTTTCATTGCTGCTCCGCTCCTATTTGTCTTAGCGTGATGATATATAGCCTATAGCCTTCCTCGATAAATGGGCTATCCAACACTGAAAGAATTTTTCAAATCAGACCAGTAGTTCCTGACATTAGCGTGTTTAAACAAACAAACTGTTCAGCTTTATACATTAGTATAAGATAAGTGTACGAAATTTCATAATCCTACGTCCGAATTTTCGTAAAAAGGGGTACAAAGTTTTTCCTCACGTATTAATATAATGATATTAAAAGGAATAATTTTTTTTTGCGCTAAGAAGTCGCTCCACAGTTGACTTTGTAAAAATTCCAATAACACAAGGAATGTAAGCGCGGAAGTGGTTGTCAATAGACAAGCGAAATGAGCGTCCGGACGCCGCGGGGCGACGGCTTCCCGTCGGACGACCATTATCTTGACATGTCTAGGATATTTCTTTTTACCGCTAATTGAATCATTTATTGCTAAAATTTATGTACACAAGATGTTAGAATATGCGTTGTTTCAATACATTTTGCCTTATTAGGCGTGCAGTGTCCGGATACATGTCATAATTATACAACTTATATGTTACAAAAATATCATTAGTCATGTCTTTATCATTTTCATATACATTTACTGTATAAAAAACTTGAGGGGTGTCAAGGGACACCCGGATGGAACGAAGTTCCTTTTTTTTATTATTTATTATGTACAAGAAAACTTTTATTACTCAACAAAAATAATCGTCGCGACACCACACTGTTCAATGCGAAATAGAAAGACGAAACGAAAATAACTGGCTTGCTTTTATGACAGAAAGAGAGAGAAAGACAGACAGAGAAACACGCGCACGCCGCACAGCTTACAACTATAGCAAAAAGTGTCGTTACAACTTTTGGTCTTAATTTTTTCCGTCTAGCCCCCTTTCGCAACGCGCGATAAGGAACTTCGTTCCAATAGACTTTTGAAATGATACAAATCAACCGCACTGGGACTAGCTTGTATCGCGGGACACCAAGTACGTGTAGCAGCGAAGGTAGTGATTAAAATATAATACTTAATATGCATTCCCGCGTTACGCTAGCCAGTAGTGCGTTGTCCGCTGCGATGAGAAGACGCATGCAACTCCCATATACGTGTGTGACTGACTTAACGATTTTTATCTCTAAAATTAAAATATTGAAGTGAAACTTCGCCGCGTTGAGGAGTGGCATAAATTTAGACTAGACGTGTTGAGAGGCGGCATAAGTTTAGAGTAGACTATGGATGCGTTTTTTTGGGTCAGGATCGAATTCAGATTGTTAGATGCAGATTGTTATTGTACTTGTCCAATTTGTAAACCTGCTCGTAAAACTGCAAGTTAAAATGTTGTTGCGATACGTTTTGCCACTTGTCCGTTGCCATTCGTTTTTCCACTTTTCCGTTGAAGATTTAAAAAAAAATTAGATGTTAACTTGTGTCTGTGTGTGCATGTGATGAATAACAATATTCTAATATATACAATAAGGTTAATTTATAGAATATTATATCTGATCCATAGATAAGAATGATAATGAACATTTTAGAGGCTAAAAATAAAACAAAATGTTAAGTTGTCTCTTACTCTGAAACTTAGTATCACGTTGGGAAATATATATTTATGCGTTTTAAAAAAAAAATACCGAAGTAATTTTGCGGTGTTCCATGTTTTTGCAAAAGAATAAATAATAGGACATTAATCATACATATCGATATTGGGTTTTGATGACTTCTCAACTTATTAAATTTTCAATGAAAACACATAAAAAGTTAAGTCAATTTTATTAAGAAGCGATAAAAACAAACACACTGAAAATTAGAATGTGTGATAAAATTACTTGTTCCTATATATATATATCACAGTACTTCTAACTCAATTGCTGTCATTATTTTCAAGGAACTAAAATACGTTAAGATTTTTGTGGTGTAATGAGATGAGAGTAGTAATAAATATGTATTCAAAGACGACACACGTGTTTCAATATTAGCTACGGCATCGATCCTTTATATTTTAAAGGCATCGTGTTATAATGGCATATATTTTTGAAGATTTTACACCATTAGTTTGTACTTCTGTTTTTTTTAATATGGCGTAGTATGGTATAAAATGGTTTAAACTACAATTACTGTTATGACCAAATCGACCACATCGACCACATCGAGCACGTCGACCAAATCAACCATTTTGATAAAACAAACTTGACAAATTGACAAGAAAGTAACAAGATTTTTCTTTCAAATCATTCAAAAATTATATACTTTGAATTTAATATACATTTTCCAATGCATGGGGATCCATGGTCACCCTACCGTGATCCGGGCTCTATCTCCCATAAGCCCGCGGCGCTCAATCCCCTTCAAGAAGTCTTTCTTTAAATTGAGTCCCGTTCAAATAATCTTCAAGTGTTTTTATACAAGCTATCGCCGTGGCGTTGCTTGAGAGAAGTTCAAACTGTTATTGTACATTTAAATAATATTTTTTTATAAAAAAATACTATTTTTGAACTGTATCCTGACAATATTGTATATCTTTGAAGACCACGGGCCATGGGAAGGCCAACAAGTAGAAGTCCCATGACAAATTTAATGTAAATGTGGCGTGACACTGACCGGCGATTATCCCTGTCTACACCATATAATAATGCACCCAAGGACAAGCCCCGGCCAAAGTAGAACTATTGTGGGAAATGACAACAAAACGTAGCGGGCTATTGGGGCGGACTGCGAGTGGTACTAGGGGTCTGAGAATATGGGGACTATGGCGTTGACTCGCCACTCCTTGTATGGGCCCCAAAAAATGCCATAGAAGACAGGGCTGTCGAGAAGTGACTGCAGGTTCACCGAAGCTACTTCCGACGTGATGCCATTTATTACCTCCATCCCTGGTGCTTGAATCTTAGCTGTAGGGATCTCCACTCCGCGCCGGTTGGCTAAGGCAAGTACGGAGGCGGGGGTCTTGCCTTGGATCGTAACGAAACGCATATTGTATGGCAATAACAATATTTAATAAATTACCCATCAATATTAGCGGGCTACCATTGAATCGGTTCAAACCCTATATGACAACTTTTTTACTTAATAGATTATACTATAGCGTAGACGAATATATTAATGACAATACAATAAAATAAGATAATAATGTTGACATTTTTAAGTTTAATATTTTCAATTATTTAAATTTTGTTTTTAAAATGTTTAACAATTCATTGTTATTTTTTTGACATGTATATTAAATTAAATTAATTTATAAACATTAGTTTAGGGTAATGCGAGTGTATTTGCACGTCATGTAAATGACAAAACATACTGGAAACTTTATATTATGTAACACCTATTCATGTACCTATGTTTTTGCAAATAAAGACTGATTGATTGATTGATTGATCCCGGAGTCAAGTCCGTGGAGTCGCTACTCTCCTAAGGGTTCGGGCACAAAGCCCCCTGCAGCTTATTGTGTATCAACTAGCTGTACCCGACAGACTTTGTCCTGCCTTTAAAAAATAAAAATCTAGAACCCGATTCCAGCGTCATCTACCGGGACCAAATGTTAATCTAAACTATTCTCAAATCCACTTGAACAAACAAAAAATTTCATCAAAATCAGGCCCAGCGTTTAGGAGGAGTATCGCGGCGCCACCTACTGGGTCCAATCGTTTATTTAAACCATTCCGGGACAAACTTCAACACATACAACAACAAAAAGAACACCTAAATTCTGGTACCCGATTGCAGCGCCATCTACTTGGTTCAAATTAAAATCGAAATCATCCCAGTAGAAAATTATAAAAATAATTATATCGCTATTAAAAAATAGGGGTTGATCGTAGAGAGTTGAAAATGTAGGGTTGTATGTATTTTTAATGCTGTATCATAAAAAAATGTATCTAAAATTTAAAAAAAAAATTGGGGTGGATTACCCTTAACATTTAGGGGGATGAAAAATAGATGTTGTCCGATTCTCAGACCTACCCAATGTGCACACGAAATTTCATGAGAATCGGTCAAGCCGTTTCGGAGGAGTATGGGAACGAACATTGTGACACGAGAATTCGAAAAAAGGAGGAGGTTCTCAATTCGTCGGAATCATTTTTTTTTTTTTTTTTTTTTTGTTCTTTTTTTTATGTATGTTCGCGCATTACTCCGTCATTTATGATCCGATTTACGTGATTCTTTTTTTGTTCGACGCGGAATAGCTTCCAATTGGTCCCCTAAAAATTTTACATAGTTTGGCCCAGTAGTTTTCATTTTATGGACATTTTTCATGGAAATAATTTTCACTCCGTTCCATATGTTCGCCGATTACTCCGTTATTTATGATCCGATTTACGTGATTCTTTTTTTGTTCGACGCGGAATAGCTGCCCTGTGGTCCCCTAAAAATTTGACATAGTTTGGCCCAGTAGTTTTCATTTTACGAACATTTTTTTGTTCCCGGTTCTTGGGACCTATATTTTTTAAGAAGCGCGGCACCATTCGTAGGTCCACCCATACATAGCTAGACACTAAAAAGTAACAAATAAAATTTAAAAACTTCGTTTAAAAAAACCGACTTCAAAAACTAAAAAACTAAAATGTATAAAATAACTTATTTCTAAAGCTATATTATTAATATATATTATCTAAAACATCTTGAAGTCGGTGCAAAGCAAAACATAAAAATTACTATATTTTGAAAATTACTAAGCACCGACTTTAAGATGTTTTAGATAATATATATTAATAATATAGCTTTAGAAATAAGTTATTTTATACATTTTAGTTTTTTAGTTTTTGAAGTCGGTTTTTTTAAACGAAGTTTTTTATATATAAGATTTTACTTATTATAGTTCTGTCATGATATTACAGAGTAAATTTTCAATTGGGCTCTTCAAGGTCATATCCCATACTATGCTAATAACGAAAAATACTTAAAGGAAAGTCGCGTCCGATTTTTAACCGACTTCGAAAAAAGGAGGAGGTTCTCAATTCGTCGGAATCTTTTTTTTTTTTTTTTTTGCTTTTTTTTATGTATGTTCGCCGATTACTCCGTCATTTATGATCCGATTTACGTGATTCTTTTTTGTTCGACGCGGAATAGCTTCCAATTGGTCCCCTAAAAATTTTACATAGTTTGGCCCAGTAGTTTTCATTTTATTCACATTTTTTATGAAAATAATTTTCACTCCGTTCCATATGTACACCGATTACTCTGAGATTTATGATCCGATTTACGTGATTCTTTTTTTGTTCGTTCGACGCGGAATAGCTGCCATGTGGTCCCCTAAAAATTTGACATAGTTTGGCCCAGTAGTTTTCATTTTATGAACATTTTTCATGAAAATAATTTTCACTCCGTTCCATATGTACACCGATTACTCTGAGATTTATGATTCGATTTACGTGATTCTTTTTTTGTTCGACGCGGAATAGCTGCCATGTGGTCCCCTACAAATTTGACATAGTTTGGCCCAGTAGTTTTCATTTTACGAACATTTTTTTGTTCCCGGTTCTTGGGACCTATATTTTTTAAGAAGCGCGGCACCATTCGTAGGTCCACCCATACATAGGTAGACACTAAAAAGTAACAAATAAAAAATAAAAACTTCGTTTAAAAAAACCGACTTCAAAAACTAAAATGTATAAAATAACTTATTTCTAAAGCTATTAAATATTAATATATATTATCTAAAACATCTTGAAGTCGGTGCAAAGCAAAACATAAAAATTACTATATTTTGAAAATTACTAAGCACCGACTTTAAGATGTTTTAGATAATATGTATTAATATTTAATAGCTTTAGAAATAAGTTATTTTATACATTTTAGTTTTTGAAGTCGGTTTTTTTAAACGAAGTTTTTATTTTTTTATGAATACTAAAGTGATATCATTAAATTATTATTCAAAAGTTTTTATTCAAAGTAAGTTCCACTGGAGAACAGTTTTTGAAGGTCATACATATGAGTCAAAATTTCATTTTACTTCCTAGTCTATGTATGCCAAGCGGTGTTCGCATCATGTTGTTGCTTGTAAGGAGAAGAAACGGCAAGAAACTCTTCAGCAACGTGTCTAGCAAAAAATTGTTTTTCTTTACATTTCTTATTCTGTTTATATCTCGAGTTTTTTTTAATAATTTTTATACAGTATTATGTTACAGAATTATATTTTGAAGAATTAATGGAGTTGTAGCAAACAGTGCACACTCATATGACAAAGACACAATGAAAGGAAACAGCTCCGTGCAGGAACTGTGAAAGAATACAATTTCCTGCGTTGGGGCGGCCTGTAGTAAGAGGCGACAAAACAACGCACAGCCAGGTGGTAGGGCATTTGCTCAACGGGATGGCTACCACCCCTGGTCTAGTGTATGCCGCCATAACAACCTTGAAATGTGTTCGACAGGTGGTAGGGCACTTGCTCGACTGGATGGCTACCACCCGTGGTCTAGTGTATGCCGCCATAACAACCTTGAAATGTGTTCGACAGGTGGTAGGGCACTTGCTCGACTGGATGGCTACCACCCCTGGTCTAGTGTATGCCGCCATAACAACCTTGAAATGTGTTCGACAGGTGGTAGGGCATTTGCTCGACTGGATTGCTTCCACCCCTGGTCGACAATACGTCGACATAAAGTTTTTATGTCGGTGAAATTGAGCCCCTCTCTAAAACTCTAGTTATTTATATAATTTTAAATGATTTAAACAATAATTAGTACTTTATTTCCCTCGTTGAAGATAAGATGTGACGTCATAACCTGCTACGCTCGTAAAAATCTGTTTTCTAATAAATATTATAATAAGTGTCTAAATTAGTTAGTATGTCATCTTCCCTCGTATAATACTTTAGCGATATTTTTAAATAATTACTTCAATAAATCTTTATTATAATTGAATTATACTAAGCTGAGCTAGCGGAATGAACCGCCCTAATTTAGTGGTAGTGCCATTAAATGGGGGGACTTTCCACCACCCTGGCAAGAGGGGAGATAAAGCGAACCTTAATTTACCAGGGCCGTTGGCAATATAGATATATCTGCAAATTGGGTGAAAGTTGTTCACGCGTAGTTATATAATATAATATTTCAGCTCCAGTATGTTTGTGCGGTGGTTTGTGTGGTTTAAATCCTAGTCGAAAAGCGTGGACTACTTGGACAGTTTTTTTTTAACCTAAAGTGCGTTAGTAACCGTTACTTCCTTACTACTACGGTACGGTAAAACAAGCTGCTGATTACATGTATAGTATGATATATTTTATGTTTGTATAGTATATAAAGTATTATTATTTTTTACTTATTGTTGGAATGAATGAATGAATGAAAACTCTTTATTGTTCACAATAACTTTAACCTAGATATTTAATATAAACATATTTCAATTAGAACAATGGGCGGCCTTATCGCTTATAGTGATCTCTTCCAGACAACCCGGTGTCCAAGGAGATATTACAAGAAAATTAAATAATCATCATCATCATCATCCGAGCGTTAAATCCCGGTTGCGTTCGGAGCGTTCACTCCGACGCCCAGGGTCCGCTTTCCTACTTTTTCTACTCCACTTCGCGCGGTCTTCAGCAACCCCCGTTTTGAGACCATTGGCACGCATGTCATCCTTCACGACGTCAAGCCAACATTTCTTGGGCCTTCCCCTTCGACCGGGACCTGGCGGAGGTGGCATGGCTGGACATTTGTTCCCCATATAATTAGCCGGTCTGCGTAAAACGTGGCCGTACCAGCGTAAGCGACACTCTTGCAGTTTGTCTGCTATGTCACGGACATGAAGACTGCCACGGATGCGAGAGTTCCTGACCCGATCTTTCCGTATCACTCCACACATCCAACGCAGCATAGTCATCTCCGTGACACGCAGTTCTTGCTTGTGTCGCTCAAGTACAGGCCAACTAAGAAAATTAAATAATATTTGGTGGTTTAACTAAATTGAAACTAATTCAATCGTAATTGAAGAAAAAACAAAATTATTACAATAATAAAGTAATAAAGACATATATAATTAAATAGATTAAAATAATATAAATTACATATACTTACATGGGAATAATAATAGAATTCCATTTACTGCAACAAATTTTATTTAATTGACAAATAATGGTCAGTGATCAAGTGTTTGAATGTAACAATGGATGTAGCTTGTCTGATTTTCAAGGGGAGGGAGTTCCACAGGCGAACAGCCTGTACGGCAAAGGAGTTCCTACAAAGGACGAACTGTGTTTAAGTATTTTTAGCAGAAGATTTTCATTTCAGCGCAAATTACAGGAATGAGATTATTATTATAGGATTATATGAATGTTTCATATTCCAACAATAAGTAAAAAACACAGCCACTGTTGTCTTAATATCTTATTTAGTTTAGGGGATTGTCTGGAAGAGGTCGCTTTAAGCGATGAGGCCGCCCTGTATTCAAGATTTACTGTACCTAGTTTTAAGAACGTAAATTATTGGTCAACATTTTTTTCCCATTATTGCATGTGTCAGAAAAGGAAGCCAGACAGACTGGCGCCGTAACGCGTTACGTAATGAAGCGGTTTACCCTCCCATAAGAAGTTATCACTTCAAAAATAATTTGGCTCAAGCACCGCCGCGTGATAAACTATATTACTCGTTAATACACTTCATCGCCTTTAGTAAATAATGGAATTTGGTAATAAATTTTCAATTCTCGCCCGGTGCGTACTGATTTATGAGCTGCAGTGGAGCTGCAATGCGAAAGCACCTGGAATTATGCCAGCATTATAGGGTTGCCAACCCCAAATTTAAAAAACTAGGATTTGAAGTTGGGAGAACCAGAACAATTCAGTTAAAAAACAGGACGCAATAGAAGAATTGTAATAGTTAACGCGTTGTGGCAGCTAGCGGTTAAATGATACTTCAGATGGCAGAGAGTAGTATTCACTGAAGAGTGCTAGAGGTGTGTAACTCCTGAGTGATTAACTCAAAAGATATATATCCGACGCGAAGAGTGATTAGATCTGTATATCAGGTGCGTTCAAAATGTGTCTTTATATCTTTAAATCTTTAGTTCATTCCTGTTCCACGCGATGAGAAAGAATGATGAGCCCGGGCACTGCGCATGCGTAGTGAGTGAACGAGGAAAGCGAATATAATAGCAAGCCAAAATAAATCGTAACACTATAGTTTTATGGTGTAATTTTCTAATATTTACTAAAAGTCAAAGGCAATCTAAATGGAGTGTATGTTATTTAAATGTCAGATATTTTGCGTTACCACAGGTACGCGTGTCGGCTCTGCTAGTATATCACTCACAGATACTAGATTTAAGTTTCACTGTGTACTTAAAGAGGAAATAAATAATTATGTTATTTTGTTATTGTTAGATAGTAACTCATCTTGTCTGCAATTGACACTGACACTATTCACTGTAAAGATAAAGAGTTACAGATATAAAAGAGTGATATATATCTTTGTATCAAAAAGATATATATCACTCTTTTCTTCTTGGTGAGTGATATTTCCCATGACTAAAGAGTGCTGATGTGAACTAACCTTAAGCTCAAATATTAACAAGTCGTACAGCTAGTACAATATATAGCACAATGTGTGAGCGGGACGGATGATGTGCGAGCGAGATAGAGCAACTATTAATATGTGCGCTCCCGCGTAGCGCTAGCCAATTCATGCGCAGAGTCGTCGGTGCTCCCCTCTATATGCGAAACGTCGACCTCCATCGCGATCTAGAGCTTCCCTCCATCAAAAACATTACGTCCATCTCGCGTAAGTATTTCGATCTCGCGCCGCACCATCGAAATCCACTCGTCGTGTCCGCGTATGATTACAAGCCTCGGCGAAAGGCTCTCGTGCGACGACCGCGTAACGTCCACACGGACAAGGTCGACGCTATTACAAAACGGCTGACCCGGATCAGCCCGCCCACGGTTAGGACGTCAGGCTGGCAGGCACCGACAGACAGACACAGTCGGCGGCGTCTCAGACGCCGCCAATCACGATCTCTCCACGTCCTCGTGAGGGGGACGCTAGGAGACATAGCCCCCCCACAGGATAGACTAGGCGTGTTGCTGGGAAGTTTCTTTCGCCGTTTCTTCTCTCCCAGCCATAACACGTTGCGAAACGGCAGTAAGATAGCGTAGGCCGCCGCGATCCGCCGATCCCGGTCTGCCGGGATCCTTCCCCTCGGGCTTTATTATAATATTACCCGTCGCCCGTTTCCAATTACTTCATTGTGCCGCCCTATGGTGGGCATCATTAGATCCTTCCCATGATGTCTCTCATGGCAACAGTCCAGCCGAGGTAAAACTCCCTAGGGAGCTCCCTCGAGCAAGTTGATTCCCGGGCTCAAAAATCCCCGGTAAAGTTGTGAGGTCTTCGGACCAACAACATAAAGTCAAGTCATATAAATAAATAAAAAAAGCGCTAGCCAGTATTTCGTTGTCCATTGCGATGACAAGACGTGTGCAGCTCCTATGATGTATTGAAAATAGGTTCAATGAAATGAAACATGATAATAATCATATTTTTCAATAATAAAACTATTTGAATAAAGTCATATGAGTTGAAAACAAGTTATTGAAATATTGTTACGACCTAGGTGCCGACAAAGGGCAATTTCACACCTACACCCCTATAGAAACCCATTTTATTACCTTTTCGGCATTTGGACTTCTTTTGTTTACTTTGTGTTTAAAATGTGTGATTAGAAAAACAGGCTATAATTTATAAAGATATAGTAAATATTATAAACGCGAAAGTTTGGGAGAATGTACGGATGTATGTTTGTAACTCTTTCACGAAAAAAATACTGAATGGATTTTGATGAAACTTTACAGTAATATAGATTACACATCAGAATAACACATAGGCTATCTAATATATAAAATTCTCGTGTCACAGTTTTCGTTGCCATACTCCTCCGAAACGGCTTGACCGATTTTGATGAAATTTTTTGTGCTTATCCGGTATCTATGAGAATCGGCCAACATCTATTTTTCATCCCCCTAAATGTTAGGGGTAGTCCACCCCTAAATTTTTATTTTTATTTTTTAGACAAATTTTTTAATTTCTATTTTTTTATGATACAACATACAAAAATACATACAACCCTAAATTTTCAACCTTCTACGATCAACCCCTATTTTTTACCGGGCAGGACGACGTCTGCCGGGACAGCTAGTAATTTATAAAGATATAGTATGAATTATCCAAAAATAACGATTTTTTCCATCACCACGCTGGTGAAACCGGGGACACAGCTAGTTAATAATGTTTTATCTTCTGCCCGAAATCAATATTCATTACAGAAATAACCAAGCAGAAACTTTGTGTAAGTAGTTCCTAAGTTAAATCGTTCAGAAACCATTAAAACTATAATTTGACTTGAAGTATTCAAGTTATCTCAACTTTAAACGAATTCAAATTTAACTTAACTTAGATTAATTTTCGGTCGGGGAATCTACTACTTATTTGGGGGTGATGGTATCTTTGTATTAAATTTGAATATTTAGGTGTTTTCATTTACTCTTACAATCGTCATAATTTATCTGATAATTTTGAAAATATACAATTCTTCTGTATTGTTACAACTCAGGTCCCGACAAAAACAAAACCCACCTGCATATCTGAAACAAAACACATTTTATTACCCGTCGGCAATTGAACTAATAACATTGAAACTATTCTAATTCTTTTATGATCGTCTTCTTTTGTTTACTTATTTATTGGCACACGGCCTGTTCAAATTCAAATTCAAAATTCAAAAGTTTTTATTCAAAATAAGTTCCACTGGAGAACACTTTTTGAAGGTCATACATATAGGTTAAAATTTAATTTTACTTCCTAGTCTATGTACACCGCTTCGCAACGTGTTATTGCTGTTAAGGAGAAGAAGCGGCAAGAAACTCCCCAGCAACACGTCTAGCTAAAAAAATTTTTTCTTTATATTTGTTGTTCTATTTTTTATATTTAAGTACTTTGTTGTTGTATTGTAATCGTTAATCATTAGCCAGGTGTTACGGATTTTAAAGTACAAGCTGATTCTAGGGAATTCGGTCCACGTTGCCGGGCGGACACTATGCACTTGTGCAGTATAAAACAAAGACCCGATGGAGGGAGGGGGCAGTGGTGCGAGAACCATGATCAAGGCGAGACGTGTGTACAATCGGAAACCATAGTGACAGGCTTTGCGCGTTTTATTGAATTACGACATTCTGCATTACGTTTGGATTTGTTGTGTTTGGTTAGATTTGTACCTATATTATAAGTGTTCGTAGTTCTAATAAACTCTATAATAATTTCAACGGCCTTTTAATTCGAGCCGCGCAACTCGCAACAGTATCATGAAAAAATCACGATTCGCTGGAAGTTATCACTTAACGTAAGAACTAGCAGACCTCTAGATTTTGTATCTCATACAATACTGTGCCTGTAACTTTGTCCGGGTGGACTTTTTTCGCGGAACCCTAATTTCATAAGTAGCCTAAGTTACTCCCTATAACATCGGCTATCTGCCAGTGAAAGTGCCGTCAGAATCGGTCCAGCCGTTTCAGAGAGTATCCGCAACAAACAGACAGACAAAACTTTTAAAATTGATTTTTTGGTGTTAAATACCGTATATACTTTCATTCAAGGCTGTTATTTTGACAACACAAACAGACACTCTCAATATTATTAGATAGATAAGTAGTTAAGTACGCATAATAACATTACGTTTTAACGGTTCTAAGCGCGTCATTTTATTTGTTTTTTTATTTCAACGTTTCGGTCACTTTACAGTAGCCGTGATCTGATAACTAACAGTACTCATTGATACTTGACACTTTTGTATTTCGTAATTACAGCTACTGAAAATGGCCGAAACATCGAAATAAAATGCCGCGCTTAAAACCGTTAAAATGTTAATTATTACACATCAATATTTTTAATTCATGTGCCACCTTTAATTAAAATACCATTTTGTGAACAAATATTACATAATGTACAGTAATGCATAATATTTATCAAGTACTAGCTTCTGCCTGCGACGTCTTCCGCGTGGAATATATTTTCAAAACCCCCGAATTTGAAACATTCTTCATTGGTGCTCCGCTCCTTTTGATCTTAGCGTGATGATATATAGCCTAAAACCTTCCTCGATAAATGGGCTATCTAACACTGAAAGAATTTTTCAAATCAGATTAGTAGTTCCTGAGATTAGCGCGTTCAAACAAACAAACAAACAAACTCTTCAGCTAATACATATTAGTATAAGAAAAGGTTACTACTAACGCCATCTGTTAGAAAACTAAGCTAAGCTAAAATCACACAGGTTCATTTCTGTCTTACAATTCCGGTACACTCAGACCGGAGTACATTTAGTAAACAATAATTTTCGAAATAAGCTCTTCTAGGAATGGATTTGTATACCAATTACTTCTGTTTTAATATTAAGTTGTTACTTGAAATTGTTTAAGTGAAATAACACGTTTGTTTTGCAACATAGTTAAACATGTATTTAGTTTGAAGTTAGTGTTATATAAATATGAAATGATATTTTGAAAATACTTAACTCATGTTAGCTGAGTTAAGGGCCATTTACATGGAGAGAGTTTCTTGCCTCCGAGATACGATTGTCGAAAGCAAGAAAAAAATACTATCATATTGTTACACGCCGACAAAAGTGAATGCACACCTGCAGTTTATTATCTTTTCGGCTTTTGCACTTCTGTTGGTTTTTTTTTATTGCAGGTGTTCCGCAGACAGGCGGACGGCCCACTTGATGGAAAGCGGCTACCATCGCCTATGGACATTTGCAACACCAAAGGCGCTACAAATGCGCTGCTGCTCTCTTAAGGGAGTCTGGAAGCTGGTCACTAATTCCGGAATACAACTCAAGGTTGTTATGGGGGCATACTCTAGACCAGGGGTGGTAGCCATCCAGTCGGGCAAATGCCCTAACACCTGGCTGTGGGTTGTTTTATCGCCTCTTACTACGTCTCTGTGTAAACTAAATACAAAATACCGTACTCATCACCGAACTCGAATGGCAAGTCTCGCATTCACATCAGTTCCAACTGATTTGTACGATACTCGCATGCACTTAAAAAATGTCATACGAGTTCTAGTTTAGAGAAGTCGAGAAACCGTAGGAGAATCTTAATGCGATTTATATTGTAGTGTAAGCAAAACTATTACTTTTGAATGATACGTGTTGCCATAATTTATTCACTAATCTATGGTGTAAGGAAAGTATTGTTACTCTGAGGATACTCCTTGTTTATGAATAACATTGTTAAGATGAAGTTAATAATTACTTACTCAAATAGTAACTAGTCCGGCCTAAAGGCGGATTACTCCTAGAATTAAGAAGAAGAAGTGATAACTTCTTATGGGAGGGTAAAACGCTTCGTTACGTAATGCGTTACGGCGCCAGTCTCAGCGGCAGCAGCAGCGGTAGGCAGGCTCCTCGTCTCTCACTATAACCCACAGCGCTAGCCGTATTTCGGTAATCAGATTAAATAACGATACTAATAATGTACATACACAAAATTGTAATGTATGTACATATTCAATAATTGTAACTAAGAATAAAATAAATATTTTATAACCAATAAAAGATTTTATTAGTAAATAACCTTTTGTTACATTATCATATTAATATACATAAAATTTAAGTAATAACATAAGCTTTTCTCAAGTTAAACAATTTCAATATTAAATAGTTCAACTTAGATTATTTTTTATTAATAAGACTGTTGGTGATAATTACCTTACGATTATCGTATAACATACTCGTAGGCGAGTTTTTGTTTTCTCGTTGAATGTAACCATGTCAATGCGATTATTGTCTAAAGAGTATCACCTACAGTAATAGTATACGATTATCGCCCCAGAACGTGTGATAAACTCTCTCCGTGTAAACAGCCCTTTATACAAAAATTATATTTTGAAAATAATCATGTTTGTCTTTAACTTATGGTTGTCTGTGACTTCGCTCGCTTCATTGCACTAAATCATGAAAGAAGAGTGTCAGAAGTGATAGTCTGCTTAGTAAAGAGCTTTCTTCTCTCTTATCTTCTTCCAATAATTTTTTTGTGGCACGGGTTCAGCAGAGAGGTAGATGGCCCACCTGATGGAAAGCGGTTACAAATCATGGTAGCGTAATAGCTAGCGCACGTGTCCTTCAAACTCAAAGGACGCGGGTGCGAACCTGGCTGGAACGCATGCACTTCCTGTCAGTTTTCCGACCAAATGTGCATAATGTTACAATAACCACATGCTAACAACGGTGAAGGACAAGCGTGGTGGGTATACTGTCAGTTCTCCTATTGTGAGAGCCCAGCAGTGGAACATTTATAGGCTGTTATTGTATGTCTTTCAAGACCACGGACCATAAAAATAACCCGGACTTTTGGAGGGCTTCCATGGGGAGGCCAACACAAAGGCCTTTTGACAAATTTAATGTAAATGTGGCGTGACACTGACCGGCGTTTATCCCTCACTACACCATATAATAATGCACCCAAGGACAAGCCCCGGCCAGTGTAGGACTATTGTGGGAAATGAGGACAAAAAGTACCGGGCTATTGGGGTGAATTGCTAGTGGTACTTGGGGTCTGGGACTATGGGTACTATGGCGTCTGCCCATCGCAATGTTAAGGGAACATGGAAAAATAAGCAAACGGCGACTCGTCACTCCCTGCATGGGCCCCTAAAAATGCCATAGAAGACAGGGGCAACATGGGTATGAGTGGCTAAGGGATGTAGAGAGAGACAGGGGTGGGCTTCAGGTTCATCGAAGCTGCTTCTGACGGATGCCATCTATCACTTCCACCCATGGAGCTTGAGTCTTAGCTCTAGCGATCTCCACTCCGTGCCGACTGGTTAAGGCATTCACGGAGGTGGGGGCCTTGCCTCGGCCCCTGGAGTCGGGTACGAGGTGTCGCTACTCACCTAAGGCTACGCCACAAAGCCCCCGCTGCTGTTATTTATTATTATTAGTTCTTAAAGAGGTGTAGAAGGTTTGCTCATACTATGACTGTTGAAGTGAAACTTCTATATAAACGGGGGGGTCTTAGGATTTTTCGCTCACGAAAAGGCGTCACGGCCGCGTGGAGGAGCGGCACAAATTTAGACTAGATGTGGTGAGAGGCGGCATAATTTTAGAGTAGACTATGGATGCGTTTTTTGGTTCCGGATAAGATTCAGTTTTTTGTTTGATAAAATAAAATATGTTTATATAAAAAATGCATTCATTAAAATGTGCCTAACCTCACCCAGTCATAATTGGTAGTAAACCTGCGAAAAATCGAAATGTGTGCTAAGACACATAGTAGAAGTGGAACTTCAACGGACAAGTGATAAAACGAATCGCAACAAAACTTTAACTTGAAGTTTTACGGGCGTGCGATTCGTTTTTCCACTTATCCGTTTCGATTCGTTTTTCCACTTGCCGATTCACTTCTGCTATGTATCCCAGCACATATCTTTTAAACTACGCGAGCCAGGCCGTAAGCAAAAGCTAGTTTATCGATTAATGTGTTTAAATGAAGTGAAAGCACATCCCTAACGATGCACGACAGTCAAAACAATGAAGTGTGATACTGAAAATAGCCGTATTGCGCAATTGTGTACGCAATGCAAATTGATCCCAATTTAGGAATGCTTTCCGTGTTTACACTCTTATTTATATACTAGCTGTGGCCGCGACTTGTTTTCACAAGACTCGGAATATGTATTCTTCCCTTGCACTCCACACACGGTAAAGAAATTTGCACGTTTTGCATTGTCCTCCATTATGCCGTTTGCATCCAAACAATAATTTAGGCGTTCAATGTAATTGTTCCAGTTTCGGGTTTGTTGGTTAAATTCTTGAAATGTAAGAGCTCCAGCTGCACTTATTGCGCTGCGAGGTTCCTTTTTTAACACTCTTCGCCACTATTATGTTTAATAAAATCTTAGTATTCACGTATGTACTTTATTGTCTTGTGACAACTTCACCTGACAAAATCCAAGTGACACAGAATAGACGCGACCTACCTGCTTTAATAATATCAGCTCATAAATGCCTTACTATTGGGCTCGGGCCTCCCATTTTGGGGGCAGTATACACGCTTTGGCAGTACCACTTCTCCAGCCATAAAGTATATAATAATAATATCATCCCATAAATATCTCATTGCTGGGCTCGGGCCTCCCATTATAGAGGAAACGGACAGTACCGGCTACGCTTGTCTAAGGCGGCTTCACAGGTTTGACACATCGGTTATATCGACGTGCAGGTTGTATCACGATGTTTTCCTTCACCGTTGTTAGCATGTAGCAATTACGCTACTACTACCATGCTTACCCGCTTTACAAGTACTTAAATATATGGCAATCTTCTTCTTCAGCCAGTCCCTGTCCACTGCTGGACGTAGGCCTCCCTAAGTTTGCATCACATATCCCGGTCTCCCGTCTTTCTCATCCAGCCCCTGCCGAGCGACCTCACACAGGCCGGGCTGGAGGGCGTCCTACGCTACGTTTGCCGAAACGTGGTCTCCACTCCAGAACTCGCCTGCGCCATCGGCCATGCTATCCATCTCGCGGCAGACGTGACCGGCCCACTACTTCTTGCTAATACGTAAACAGCATTGTCTCGAGTTTGGAAATCATGCAAGACAATAACTTCCGCACTTCACTGTTAATATTTTTATTCTTGTTTTAATGTCGTAAATGCTAAAACACAATTACAACAAAATAACAACAATGTTCTGAAAAAAAGACATTGACTTTTGTATTAGAATTGCAATGTAAAAAAATTGTAAATAATTCGACTTATCTGTGAAAAGGTAAAAAATGGAACTATTGCCGCCATGTTGAAATTTCGTACGAATTAGGGCTGCCAGTTGTGAAAAAAGTTGTGTATTCGTGAACTATGTTATTTTTAATGCTTTAGATAAGAGGCATTTGGCCAGAGTGAATAACTACAACATTATCCCAAGTGGAGCCCGGGCATTATAATATATGATTATCCATAGATGGACAATACCGGAGCGAACACAGCGCCGCTCTTCATTTTCCAGATAAGTGGGAGCGCTACACTTTCGTTAGCCGAACAAGTTTCTTATAAAGGCCGCGCCACAAAAAAATCTCCCGGAAAATAGAGGAAATAAAAGTGGCAGCTCTGCTATTTGATAGATTTTTCGTTAACTAGCCAAGACTTAATTTCATAGATTTAATTATGGAATATTTTGTATTTATTACTAGCTGCGCTTCGCAGTCTCACACCGTGGTGATGGTAAATCGTTATATTCTAGACAATTCACACGATATCTTTATAAATTGTAGCCTATGTCTTATTCTGATGTGTAAGCTATATTATTGTAAAGTTTCATCAAAATCCATTCAGTAGTTTTTGCGTGAAAGACTAACAGACATACATCCATACATACATTCTTACAAACTTTCGCATTTCTAATATTAGTAGGAAGTAGGATTCATGAATTAACTGAATTTTGCCAGGTGGTAGGGCATTTGCCCGACTGGATGGCTACCATCCCTGGTCTAAAGTATGTCGCCATAACAACCATGATTTGTGTTCCGACATTAGTGACCAGGTTCCAGTCTCCCTTAAGAGAGCAGCAGCGCATTTGTAGCACCTTTGGTGTTGCAAATGTCCCTAAGCGATGGTAACCACTTTCCACCAGGTCTACTGTCTGCCTGTCTACTGAACTCCTGCAATAAAAAAAATACCTAAATCAATTTACGGATTAGCAAATAATTACTCTGCCAGGATCAAGTACACATATTGCAGCTCCGCGTCTGATAGATTTATAGTTTGATTTTATGGCGCGGAATCTAAATCCATAGAGTATCAACGGTATTATTACTTTTTTTTTCATTGGCAACTTACACAAAAACGAACCGTGTGAAGCCATAAACCAATAAAAAACCACGGAATATAAACTTTGGTTGTTGATAGTCATAAATTAGCGTGCTATCGTGTGATTGTGTCGAATTACACTTGATTGGTGGCAGGTTTGTGTTCAAGCGCGTAGTGCGGTGGCCGATTGATTTTTTATCGATAATTCAGTAATTCGATGGTTAATTAATTATTTGAAGTGATAACTTCTTATGGGAGGGTAAACCACTTCGTTACATAACGCGTTACGGCGCCAGTCTCTCTGGCTTCCTTTTTTCTCACGCAAGTTATCACTTCTGTCGGGCGTCCCGAGATGCACACGTTTTTATATTTTTAAAACAATTCAAATTTTTTTTTTTTTATTCAATATAGTTCCAACGAGTAACATTTTTTAAAGGTCATACATATAATTTAAATTTACTTCCTGTTCTATGTATACAGCTTCGCAACGTTTTTTTGCTGTTTAATGTTAAAAAGCGTCTATTGGGGACGCTGAAGTAGACGTAAGTGTCCTAAAAATTACATACATAACTTCACGCCGGGTCCCTTGCGGGGTAGGCACGAACAGAGCGCCATTCAGGCTTATTCTTACACACCTCACTTGCCTCTTTGACATTCATAGCTCTTGTCATGTCTGTTCTTAAGGCTCCTGACATCACTTTCTGCTAATACACGATCAATTTGATCATGGAAGGTGTGTCGTGGCCTTCCGCGACTTCTGCATCCATCCACTTTTGCATTGTATATCTGTTTAGTCATTCTTCCATCATTCATTCTTCCCACATGCCCGAACCACCGGAGCATTCCTTTCCTTATCTTCACCCTGACAGCAGCAAAATGCAATAATTACGTAGCAGCTAAATTTGAAATGAAGGAATTGGAATATAAAATAGATATAGTCCACGAATTAGTTGTGAGAATTACGGTGTGAACCGCTTATTAAAATTTAAGTGAAAGCCACACTAATTGTTTTGTTATGTATTGTGTTAAAGGAAATATATAATTATTTTCGTAAATATTATATAGTTGTTTTTCTATTGCGTACCCATTAAACTTGGAACTATGGATTACAATATAGATGACAAAGACCTGATTGTAATCTCTATGACGTTTTAATGATAATTGTTATTGTAATTTATTTATTTATTTTATCCGTACAGTAACGGAGAAAGAATACAGTTTCCTGCGGCCCGGCGGCCTGTCGTAAGAGGTGACAAAACAACCCACAGCCAGGTGGTGGGGCATTTGCCCGACTGGATGGCTACCACCCCTGGTCTAAAGTATGTCTTCATAACAACCTTGAGTTGTGTTCCGGCATTAGTGACCAGGTACCAGTCTCCCTTAAGAGAGCAGCAGCGCATTTGTAGCACTTTAATCGCTTTCCATCAAGTGGGCCGTCTGCCTGTCTGCTGAACTCCTGCAATAAAAAAAATTCATTGGCAGTGTAAAATTTTAATATTGCACTCCTAAAGAGGCAAAATGTATTGATACTATAATAACCTAAGACTCTGTAACATAAATTTTTGGCAATAATAATCATGTGGGGCCAATAAAGTGATAGACCACAAACGTCTCCACTCAGCTGAGATGGATGTTTGGTGCATAAGGTGAGAAATAACTACATAAGGTTAATAAAAATTACACCGGTGACTGAAAAATGAGAGGAAGAAGATTAAGTTTGTATGGATGGATTGTGTGAGGGATGTGGAGTGACAGAGGACGTATGTAAGAATGGAAGAGTGTGGAGGGAAAATACATATTGTGCCGACGCACATACATAGGTGCCGAATTACATGGGCAGTCTATCCATTTGCCAGCTTAGCAATATAAAAATATATCGATGTCGACATTTTAATAATTTATCGACACAGACCCCATCACTAGTCAGCAATGTTTGTTAATCCGATAATTACGGGAAGCCAATCAAAGAATACGGTCTGACGATTAATCGCACACGATTGCGACAATTTAGACGCACGTGAGAATCTTTTTATGGTTCCGTAATTAACATTGGAAGCTAATTGAGTTTGGCTTATGTTTAACAGGATAACCAAATAAGTATAGTAATAACGCCAGAAAAATACTTTACACAATCAAATATATTAATCTTCTTATCTTCCTATCTTCTCTTGCCCACATTGGCAAGACACTGCGCAGGACAGAGGGAAGTGGCGTGATCTCGTTTCGGAGGCCAAGACTCACTTTGGGTCACTGAGCCAACGGAGTTAGTTTTATTTTTTTAGCCTCTGAGGTTGAGCCTGTGACGTTGGGAGAAGAGTCAGCTCCTCTGGTATCCTTAGGAGTATGACCCTGAACGGTGCACCAGTATGGTCCATTGCACTTCAGCGCCACAATAGGACTTTGTTGTGCCATGCACAACGGGTCCTGGCGCTGAAGACCATCCGAGGATACCGTACAGTGTCGTAGATGTCGGGTACACTTTGGCAGGGGACCCGCCCTAGCCTCTCCAGGCGGATGTACTTGCCAAAGATGGTTTTATATATATATAATATATACATAACCCTCATTTTTTTTGTTTCAGAGACCTCCAAGGCAACAACATAACAATCATATTTCAAAGCGATTTTCAAAACCTCCAGGAGCTTAAAGTATTGTAAGTATTACTCCACAAATAATGTCTTGTTTTTGACCGACTAAAAATATGGTAGCTCTCATTCCGTGGTGTAATTTTTTTTACATATAATATTAGAGTTTACCCCGCAACGAGGCCACGGGTCATTCCCTGTGGGATAGTTCTATTTTACTTATATAGAAACTTTTTATACAAGCATCGCGAGCGAAGCTGTGGGCAAAAACTAGTATATAAATATTAACTAAACAATATATAATAATATAAATTCCTTGAAAAAATATCTGGCTGATGGTGGAAACCGTTTAAAAGTGGTTTATAAGCCGTGCGCAGAAGCTTTGCCGATGTCTACTTACTATTATTATATTGTATTACTTACTATTAAAGTGAAACTTCTATGTAGACGGGGTCTTACAATTTTTCGCTCACGAAAAAGCGTCAGTCACGTGGTCTAATTCTTACATTTTTATACTCGTGATATCTTTCGAATGGGATGTCCGAATTGAATAATTCAAAAAGTTATATAAAGGTATTGAAGATGTCTTGAATATGAAGTAATTTATTTTGATAAGGATGAATACCAAGATACAAATAAAGAGCTTTTTCTAGCGGCGGCATTATAATCAATTTTTTTTAAGAATACTTATTGTGGCATAACTATAATAGTTAGACATATGCTGTCGCGACACTTTTTGTAAATAATGATGTGTTCTGCAAAGTCGTAGTATTTATTTTATTCTATCAACAATAGTTTAACGCAGCACACGCGATTTTAGGTATTGTATATACTTAAAATTTCGTATTTACAACTTATAAACTAATATAAGTAGTACATACATACATAACTTCACGCCAGGTCCCTTGCGGGGTAGGCACGAAAAGTAGTATATATAAGTAGTAATAATCTAATACAATAAAAAAGAACTTAGCTTATTTGTATTGTATTGTACCCATAGTCCCTCAAGACTATAAGTAGAACACTGAGCCCAGATCACCGTCTTCTATGGGTAAGGTGCCCAGAAGGCTGGCTACGTTTCCTCGCTGGATCGCCATACTGATCCGTTGGCCGAGGTAGGCACCAGCCTTGTGATCACCTGAAGAGTCAATGAGTCGTTTTGATAAATTTTGGTAGAGGCTTCATGGCCTCAGGACCCCACGGTCCAAGTGTCTCAACACCTTGTATATATGTAAAGTATATACAATAATAAATGTATTGCAACAACTATTTATGTAACCTCTTTTGTCAACCCTTCTGACCATCGACGCGAGACATCATGAGGCTATCGGCAAACCTTCTGCGCACGGATAGAGAAAGTTAACAGATAAACAGACTCAGAAAACGACTTTTTTATAGTATACATATCAGTTTTTATTATCTTTTCAAATAGCTAATTAATAGTTCAGCACTAAAAATTAACTATATTTTCAAATTAATCTAGAAAATCTAATACCAGACGGCTGTCAGTTGGGTTGCGTGCCCAAAAGACTGGCAACATTGCTTCGCTGAATGGTAACGCTGATGCGTTGCCCGAGGTATAGGCCAATATTTTGATCACATGAAACTTTTACCATACGCTTGGCTATCTATACTAATATAAAGCTGAAGAGTTTGTTTGTTGGCTTGAACGCGCTAATCTCAGGAACTACTGGTCTGATTTGAAAAATCCTTCAGTGTTATATAGCCCATTTATCTAGAAAGGCTATAGGCTATATATCATAGCTGAGCACCAATGCAGAATGTTTCAAAATCGGGGTTTGTTCCTTTTGAGAGCTTCCGCTGCGTAAACACGTACGTAATAGTACATATATCATAAATTTCTTAGACATCCGTTCATTTCGTAGGCCGTAAAGACAGAACAAATAAGCTTAAAAAATATTTGATAATTAATAAATTCATATGAATATTTTTATTTTTCATTTCAGACAATTATCTGAAAACCGTATACATACCATCGAGCGCGATTCCTTCATAGATCTCGGCGAACTGGAAAGGCTGTAAGTATAAAATAATAATAAAAATATAAACGCACCTCGCTGCAATGTTATATCGTACAGAGAAAATTACCGTATGATATTCAAATCGACTAATCACAACGCTTTATTTGTGACATTTCGCACAGCTTAACCTTAAAACGGCGGCTTTATATCTGTGTATAATAATCCATCTAAAAAAATAATAATTTTGAATTGATATGTCAAAATTTTGTACATCATTATTATTGTTTCTAATCCTACAATATTCATATTTTTCAAAGAAATAAAGTCATCCTGTTATTTAGGTTGTGTATTATAGGCCCATGACTTGGGATTAATGACTTATTAAAAGGATTTTTTTTATTGATTTATTAATTTCATTACCTATGCTCTTTTATAGATATAATGAACAAAATTATAACGGTAAATGGTAATGATGGTCTGGTAATGGTCTGTGGGTATCCTAATATATTTTTTTCGGTACATTTTATTGCATTTGATTTTGGCACATAAGAGCAAAATGTTGCCAGGCATTTGCTTTACCACAATGAGTCACGGTTTCACGCTGGACGTAAATTCGTTTTTATTTTATGTTTTTAAATTTAATACCTATTTGTGTTTATAGATTGTTAGTATATACAAAGTTATGTAATACAGAAAAACAGTATTATGAAGAATTAGTAGTAGTTTTACTCTCGCTATTTAATCTTTTTTGTGTATTTGGAAATTTCACATTTTTATAGTGACATTTTGAAATAAGATTTGTGAGTATGTACGTTTTGTATTCAGACACAAAATTTTTGTTAATGTATGTTGAACGAAATAAAGTAGTATCTATTTTACCCTTGTTGCACACACACACTACAACTATTTTTGAAAAAAAAAAAACAAATATCGTATTTTTTGCAAAAATTTGGGACTCGGCCAAAATTACTATGGTGAAAATTGTAAGAAACGCTCATACAAACATCGTAGCCGTAACTTGTATATTTTTTTCAGGAAATTAAACAATAACCGCCTCGGTCATTTGCCGGACGGTCTGTTCATGAGGCTGAGGCACCTCCAACGCCTGTGAGTACAGGGTTCTGGGTTCAAAGCCTAAATGGTGTGGTCTTACTTACCCTGCTAGCTGTGTGGTATTCCAAATTTAGCTGGTTTTCTGGTAGTGTTAAGCTTGGTATTTTTATTTTTTTTTATTTTCATAAATTCTCAGGGCGTGACTCAATACAAAGCTGTCAACGAGTAAAAAATTATATTAGATCGTTAAACCAAGTAGATTATTGGCCAGTTACTACAGCTTACCAACCGTTCATTTGCAAGTAATTGCAGTGTGTTTCGAGTTTTTTTAAGCGACTTCAATGAAAGGTGGATGTTTTCAATTCATCGTGTAAATATATTTTTTTGTATGTAAACAGGAAATTCATATTAAATTGTACTAAAGCGGTGCTGAATCTAACGCAAAAAGAATGATCAAATTCGGTTCAAAAACAAAGTGCTGATAAACCGCAAAAATTTTATATTTTCTGTCCGATTTTAATGGAAATATTCCGAGTTTATAACAGAAAACTGCTATATCTTCGGAAACCAAAGTATAATAGCAATCAAATTTACTATAAGAGACCATTTTAAAGTTATACTGAATTAAACGCAAAAAGAATCTTCAAAATCGGTTTAAACAAAAAATTATACGACGAATTGATAAGTTCCCCCTTTTTTTAAGTCGGTTAAAAAAGAAAATTTTCTACATCTTGAAGTCTGTGCCAATTTAAAAAAATTACTATATTTTGCAAATTTATTATTTAGTTGTTGTGTTTTTATGTTATACTTCACATGGACTTCGACATATAGTAGACAATATTATTTTTTAGTTAGTCTTGAAGTCAGTTTCTTTTTTACCAGATTGTTTTTATTTACCATTTCTCCATGGTTTTTAATTCTTCTAAGAAATATCAGCTTGCAACACCAGAAAGCAGCTAAATGTATCCACCACACAGAACCCTCGACCTGCTAGGTACCCGGCGGTGCTTCCCCATCTTGGTTCTTTTAACTGCTAGAAGTACGTCGTTTTGGAGCCTAGACTTCCTACATCTTCCACTTCATTAAAATTAACAAGTTCCTTACCATTTTAGAAATTTGATTCATTTATATTTTATAATATTAGAGGGTAGTTTGTAACGATCACCCCAACACTCGTCCGTCATCGCTCGAATATAAAAGCGTGCGGATGGAGCGTCGAGTCAGTCTGATTCCAACTTTGGTCAAAGATAGATGCTCCCTCTGACTGTGGTTGGGTGCACATGTTGTAGTACCGCTCAAGGGTGACTAATTATTGTGCGAGAATCGTTAAGTAATTTAACCAGCTCCCATAAGAAGTCTTCAACCTCCTTGACCTTCGAAAGACCTAATCCTCAAAGACCAGGCTCCATCATGCACCAAACGACGTAAAACAGTACCCAAGCTAAATGTAAATACCTATAAATACGGCTTATTCCTTGTAAAAATAATTTATAACTACCTTCCTAATTTTCGAAAAACTAGGCTTTTTAAACCTACATACCCTGCTAAAGGATATATGCAATTAAAAATCTTGTTCCTTTAAATGTAAATTGTTTAACAACCCTCTTTTAATTTTCAAAAATCTAGGCTTTTTAAACCTAAAAACCCTGCTAAAATATATAAGCCATTAAAAATATTTTTTTTAAAATGTATTATATAACCCTCCTAATTTAACAGAATGAAGGCTTTTTAAATTAAAAAGCTAGTTTCGTTAAGTGTAATTTTTTAAGTACCCTCTTTAATTAAAAGTATATTTTAACGGTTTTAAGCGCGACATTTTATTTAATGTGTATTTTTTTCTGAATTTTTGGTCACTTCTGTAACCATGATTACGGAAGACAAAAGTGTCGATGAGTTATGTTAAAGTTATTATTTAGCCTACCGTCAACTTATTTCTTTAGATTCATTTTCATTTTTTGTTTATGGTTATTAATTGCTCTATGGGAGCCTAATCTAATTTACTACCATCTTTCAATTTTTGGTAATTTAAGCTTTTTAAAATCATAGGCCCTGGTAAAACTACTGCTTGACCGACCTTGTTTAAGTAGTTTTTGAGATATAAGGTAGTTTCGATTGGATATTTTTAAGAGTTCTCTACCTTAATAGCAGAAACTAAACAAATGACTTTCACTACACATTTACGGAACCCTATTGGTGAACTGACACGCACTTGGCTGATTTTATGTTTAAACGAAGATTTAAAAAAAACTGTAATTTTTTTGTGTTAATTTGAATACATTTTTGTAAATGGTATTCGTCATATAGCTCGCGCTTTACCACATTTTTGAAGATTGATTGACTTTGCTTATGTCAAATCAATATTACAGAAGGTTGCCGACAACTACTTACTATTATTGTATTGTATTACTTACTATTATTGTATTGTATTACTATTATTGTATATACTTATGTAAAGTATATACAATAGCTCCGGGGGCCAAGGCAAGAGCATGGATGCATGCATGCCTTAACCAGTCGGCACGGATAGCAAGAGCTATACTCAAGCGCCAGGGGTGGAAGTGGTAAATGGCATCACGTCAGAAGTAGCTTCGGTGAACCTGCAGCCCACCTCTCGACACCCCTTAGCCGCTCACACCCATGTTGCCCCTGTCTTCTATGGCATTTTTTGGGGCCCATGCAGGGAGTGGCGAGTTACCGTCTCCCATTTTTCCATGTTCCCTGAACATTGCGACGGGCAGACGCCATAGTTTCCATATTCTCAGACCCCTAGTACCACTAGCAGTTCACCCCGATAGCCCGGTACTTTTTGTCCTCATTTCCCACAATAGTCCTACACTGGCCGGGGCTTGTCCTTGGGTGCATTATTTTATGGTGTAGATAGGGATAATCGCCGGTCAGTGTCACGCCACATTTAGATTAAATTTGTCAAGGGGCCCCTACGTGTTGGCCTCCCCATGGCCCCACGCGAGCCCTCCAAAAGTCCGGGGCATTTTCATGGCCTGTGATCTTGAAAGACATACAAATACGAATATTATTGTATATACTTATGTAAAGTATATATATATTATATATACTTCACATAAGTATATACAATGATATTCATACTATTTATTATATATATATTTATTTGTTTTATATATTCATATTTTAGTAATAATACGAATGTTTCCCAGATGAAATCCGTTGTATACGTGCAGGAATATGCGTATTCCTGGCCTGGTAAATTTGGGAAACGATCTTTCTATTATTTCCTATGGTCTGGGTGTCTGGGATCGACCTCAGAATAGTCCGTTGTATATTGCCCATAACACAAGCGTAACTTGCTTAGCTTGGGATATACAATGTGTGTTTGTTTGCTGATAATTCTTCTCCTTCTTCAGATTTTTAAAAATTTACTTTTGTATAATTTATTTGATAATCTATATAAATGCAAAAATGCTATTTTGCTTACCTGGAGACAGAAATAAAAAAAAATGTAATTAATCTCATATCCATGATTTGAAAGTTTAATATTAAACTTCATGTGTGTAATGGTTCAATAATACTCAAGATATCTTAAAGTTGTTTATTGTTTCCGATATTTTACAAACGGGTAGCGAAATCAGTATCATGAATGTGAATAATCTAGATATTTAGATATTACGGTGCAGAGAGCACGTTAATATGATAGTATATATAATTCTGTCAATTTACATTTTCCGAAAATGTGGTAATGTGCGAGCGAGATAGTGATATTTTGGAAACTATTCTTAAAAATACCATCGCTTTTAACAAAACGATAATTCCATTTTTTTGTATCCCTTTAGACATGCTAAGCCCCTTGCAGTATTGCTCATGTCCTATCGTTAGCTTTGAATGTGATGATAATATGAATAAATAATTATACATCGAGATAACTGATCTATGAAACCCGCCAATCCATCTTCGACAAGCGTGACGGCGATACCATCTTTGTCCCCTACAAAAATTGTGTAACCCCTCGCCCAGCAGTGGGACATTTGGGTTTTTAATATTATAAAACTTTGCATCATAAGTGTTGCAAATCATCAAAATTTAAAAAAAAATGTTCAAATAATATAACCTGGCCAAAATGTCTAGAGCATGAACTAATTATTTTGCCTTCTGGCAACATTCTGCGTTATCTGTAGTAAGTGTCAGAGAATTATAAACAAGGAGTTTTTGGCGTTAACTGATTTTGTGCTGTGCAGTTTTATTTTCTAAAAATGTGTAAAATTACTCTAAAACGAACAGTAGTAGGATATTGATAGTTTTTGAGTAGTAATTATGTGTTTTGTGATAAATGTGGACTGTATAGTCAAATGTAGCCTTTTGAGTTGTCACAAGAACTCCGTTGAATGGCACCAGCTGATTACCTACAGTTCAGCCGTGCTACACATAGGCTTAAGAAAATGAAGAAACTATATTGTAAACCAAGATCTGGCTTAAAGGCCTAGCTGCCAAGCCATAAACCTAAATAAATAAAATATATTATAAGCGAATTAACAGCGAACTAGTGCTGTGCACATAGTGCCGCCACAACCCTTCCGAGTTGGTACAAGTCTTACATCGCCTGTTATTTTCTGCTCTACCTGGCCATACTTTAAGTCATTTTTCTTTGGTTCATAGGCAAGAGATTACAGATAAAGATTAAATCGTTCCCATATAAAGTTTTATGTTCCTATTCATTTTCGTCGAAATACTCATATTCTAACTCTCCTTTGTAATATACTATTTAATCCTAATAGTCCTCCTTACCTTAATTTGCGCTCAGACACATATCGTAGACTCCTGACACCTGCACACACTTCATCCTTTTATGATAACTCTTTTACAGTAGACTGTCAAACTATAGAATGCGTTGCCTCTTACTGTCAGAGAGGCCAAATAGCAGGGGAGCCTAAGATGCTAAATGTGGAGTTACTCGAGCGTCGTGGGGACCTGTTGGATTCTGAAGATTAGATTAAAAAGAAAAAATGTTATATGATGTATGCCCTTACTGGTGGAGGAAGCGTGTAGAGGTTTTTTTTTTTAATAAAAGAGTAGCACAGAAATACTCATGCACGTCAGATATTCAAAAGGGATGTTAAGTAAACCCTAAAGGAACTCCTATCCAAAAGACTGATGATTTGGACGCGACC
This sequence comes from Dendrolimus pini, assembly GCA_949752895.1. NCBI lineage: Eukaryota > Metazoa > Arthropoda > Insecta > Lepidoptera > Lasiocampidae > Dendrolimus > Dendrolimus pini. The sequence continues at coordinate 9,410,729 of OX457153.1, forward strand.
AAAAGCCAAGGCCGATTTTTGAAAATGCAAAGAAAGTTACATTGAAGTACTCGAGCGTGTTAGAATTGTATTTATAATTGTAAAGTAACCATATGACGGAAGTAGTCAATAACCGGGTAGAGTATTCATTAATGTAGTAATCGGAAGTCGTACAACCGGATGTCAACGAAGAAGCATTTATTATCAAGCCAACGGATATCGAAAATGGAGTAACCGGAAGTGGGAAGTTATACGGATGGCGGAAGTTGGTGTTACGACGGAAGTGAAGTGGCGCCAAAGTATTACAGGGTGGTGTCACTGCAGACGCACTACGAGGATATTATAAATACTCGGTGTTCGGGCAGAGGGGGGCCAGTATTAAACCGATAGTCAACGAGTCCACAACTAGTGTACAACCAGCAACCTACCACGACGGTAGAACAGAGCGAAGGCTCTGTTGGGCAAGAGGCCCATCGTATATTGATCATGGTCGATAATTACTGTTCGATAATGGCAGTATTCTTTAAGGGCAAATTGATGCTCGACACCTGACAAGCGTGGAGACAACTCTTGGAGTTGTCCTAATATTTCTGTGTATTATTGTCTTGTATTTAATATTGTAATAATTCTAGTATAATAACACTTTGATTAATATTTTTCAGAACATTATTATTTATTTTGCTATCAAGAGCGTCAGATTAATGTACAGACGGTTCAGCTTGCTGTCCTTGTCGTGTTGACCCGTCTGACAATTTTGTGGAGGAATTTCCTTAATCTGTCGGTTTAAAAATAATTTGAAGAATAAAATATACCCCCACCCTGTATGAAGGATTGATATATGGTGGGGCTACATAATAGGGTGCAAGGTTTCTCCCCTTATGTTATTCTGCCACGCTAGAGTAAATCCCAAAATCCCCGCTTGACCTCCCCTACTAGATACATTTGGAAACTCCCTTAGAAAGTACTATCTGTCTTTAAATAAAGATGTCTAATATATATTACTTATTTATCGTTTGTAATATATGTTAATATAAAATGCTTGTCACATATAAAGTCAAATATATATTTATCTACATTGTTTTGTATTATACTATTATATTTTTATATGTATTAAATTTTATAAAATAGCGTAACTATATATATTTAAATTGTACAGTCCTATCTTTTTTGTGCTCCACCTACATTCTATTAAATATAACACCTCTGCCTACTTCCAGATACAAGGGTCGTAGTAGTTAAGACTCAATGGACACTCTAAGACCCGGATGCGTACATTTCATAATAGAATTAACCGACAATGTGTCTATATTTTTATTAGTGCACTACCAAGAGTAATACACTCTTGGTAGAAGGGAGTCCCCATTCGTTACTATCGATATAGTAATTGGCAATAGTATAGTTATACATAAGAACAATAGCACTTACAAACACAATGCACTATATCCGTGCACGAACGAAGAAAGAATACAATATCTTGCGGCCGGGCGGCCTGTCGTAAGAGGCGACAAAACAACCCACAGCCAGGTGGTAGGGTATTTGCCCGACTGGATGGCTACCACTCCTGGTCTAAAGTATGTGGCCATAACAACGTTTGGTTGTGTTCCGGCATTAGTGGCCAGGTTCCAGTCTCTCTTAAGAGAGCAAGCAGCACCTTCGGTGTTGCAAATGTCCATAGGCGATGGTAACCGCTTTCCATTAAGTGGGCCGTATATATATATATATATATATATATATATATATATATTAAACTGAACTGTTAAAGAAATCATTGCAAATCTATTAAAAGCTTGTTGAATTCAACATGTAAAATATAATAAATTATATAAATTGTAGCGTTGGATAGACTAGTACATAGATAGAAACATTATATTCAACATAGATAATAGTAAATGAAAAACATGTTAGATTTAAATTTGTACCCTATCGGTTAAAGGAAATATCGGATAACCTTAGAAAAAATATTAAAACATATAAAAATTATATAAGAATATTATAAACTTATATATAACGTTATATCTTTGTTAGTAAATTGCAATGGCGTTCAATGGTGTTCACATCATGCCCAAACACGCAGATACAAATTCAAGAATTGCATTTTCAAAATTTGCTCGACTGAATTAGTTCCACTATCTTTTTTATCATTTTCAAACGTATTGCATAAACTCAACATCCTCAACACATTTATTATGTTATAGATAATATGTATACTACGCAATTAATAACATAATACATACAATAATACGTCGCTTCGGCTCAAGTCATAAAATTACTATGACCATAAAGGCATACACATGCAATTACCAAAATCGTTAATATAAAGTGACTCCCAATCATATAGTCTAATGTCGTGCGTGCTCCGAACAGTAGTGAGGAGATTAGTCGATAGTATTATATCGGTAAGCCTGTAATTTTATTTAAGAACATGTATGCTTTAGATTTGGGTGGCAAAACTATAAATAAATAATACATTTATTTGTCGAATGAAATGGTGGGAAGTCAGCAGCTGCTGTTATTACTTTTTTTTAGGTACGCGACTTATTTTTTGTTTTAGTTATTATATTTAAGCATTTGATAATACCTGTGACATTTTTGGACTTTATATTAGGGATGTTATGGATATGACATTTCGGATTTGGATGTGGATATGTGAATAATATTAATCTGTTTTAAATACGGTTACGGATATGAAATTATTTCGTATTATCCGTTAGTTACGGATAGTTTCATTTACGGATATTACATTTTGAAGAGATTGTAAAAGTAAAATACAAATAGATTAAGATTGGGTGTTTAGATTATTATTTGACATTCCAAAAAATAATAATTATTGCTACTTATATTAAAGCGTTACCTATCAACGGCAAAAACTAAATCATAATAAAGTTTATTATGAATTAGTTAAATTAAAATATTCTTTGTTTATTAAATAAACAAAGAACATTCACTTAGAGTCCGCCTCTATCCAAAATTATTTGAGACATTTATATCAGATTCGGTTATGGATAGAATTTTATTTCGGATATATCCGATAGTTTCGGATACGGTTAAGGAGTTTCATACCATCCCTGCTTTATATTCACATCTTGTGAACTTTGCAAGATATCAAAATGAACATACACGAACATGTAAAATAAAATTCATTTTATTTGTTATGCCTCCTCTTCCCAATCGGCCATGATCGTTACTCGTTGATTGTCTGTCATCGGCAAGGTAATCGTCACGATCAGCAAACAAGCGTCCATACGATCGTCCGTGTGGGCACGTGCACGCAACTACACGCGAATTCTCTTTGATGTGTGCCCGAAAAGCCGACAAGTCACCGATCGCCGCGATCACGATGGCGATTAAGGACGATGATGGGCGACTACAGACGAGTAGCCCTCTACACGATCGTACTCGCATGTAATCGAATGGGATCGCCGATTGTGAAGAGGAGGCATAAGTCTACTATGTACGGTCAACCAAGTTTCTCCTTGATCAGTTCTCTAACAGTTTGCTTTGAACGGCTCATAAAGTTTCGACATACATGCACACACTCTCAAATTTCATATAGACCAATCGGAATGTTTATGAAATGTTTAAACTAAAGGAAACAATTAATTTTGTTTGGGAGGCGTACGCCATTACGCTACCACGACCTATTTGCTTCATTATATTATTTAATTAATTCAATGAAATAAAAAAGTTTTTATCGATAAAATCGTAACGTTTCATGTAATCACTAAATTTAGTGTCCAAACCCAAACGTTGACAGCGGAATGATTTATGCCCATGTGAACAGTATTACGAAATACTTTACTTCTACCGGAAGGAACAATTCTTGCATATATAATGACGTATTTATCATCAACAGAATGGCCTGATCTGGTCTGAGTGTCACCAAGACATCCAAAAATATCTGATAAATGCGTGACAATGCGCAAATAATGTAGTTGACAGTCGAGTCGACTGAGAACATTTTGTCATCAACACAATAGCCTGAACTGGTCTGAGTGTCACCAAGACATACAAAAATATCTGATAAATACGTGGCAATACGCACATAATGTAGTCGACAGTCGAATCGATTAAGAACTTGTCTTCAACACAATAGCCTGAACTGGTCTGAGTGTCACCAAGACATCCGAAAATATCTGATAAATGCATGGCAATGCGCAAATAATGTAGTTGTCAATCAAGTCAATTGAGAACTTTTTGTCATCAACACAATAGCCTGAACTGGTCTGAGTGTCACCAAGATATCCGAAAATATATGATAAATGCGTGACAAGGCATACGCTTTAAACCATCAACAGAATTAGCCTGTGCTGGTCTTAGTGCTATTGGTACACCGTAAAATATCGGGTTATTTTGTTGCAATCCGCAAATTGTGAAGGGTTCCCTACAGGTGACTATTGACCACTACTTTTGTCATATATCCATTCCTCCGAATTGCCCCAGCAGTGGACTGTTTATATACCTATATATATACTAACTTTACCCGACAGACGTTGTCCTGCCCTTAGAAATAAAAATCTAGAACCCGATTGCAGCGACATTTACCGGGACCAATAGTTAATTTAAACCATTCTTGAATCCACTTCAATAATAACAAAAAATCATCAAAATAGGTCCCGCTGTTTAGGAAGACTTTAGCGGTGCCACCTACCGGTAGATCTATAATCTTAACCATCCCGGGACCCACTTGAACACGTATGTCAAACGTCATAAGGTTACATTGAAAAAGTTTATATTGTCCAAAGCGCTATGGTTAGATTAGAAACAATTTTATATGGTGATTAAGTATTCTTACATTTTCTGATTTTCCGGGCAATTTTCTTATTTTTTTCTTTTATAAGTATATATATATATAATCAGAGCCCATAAATGTCCCGCTGCTGGGTTCGGGCTTCCCATTATAAGGGGGGACAGTATACCCCGCCACGCTTGTCCAAGGCGGCTTGGCAGGTTTGACACTTCGGTTATCTCGATGTGTAGGTTGCATCACGATGTTTTCATTCACCGTTGTTAGCACGTGGTAATTGTAACAATATGCACATTAGGTTAGAAAATTGCCCAAGTGGTGCATTGGTTCCGTCCAGGATCGAACCCACGCCCTTTGAGTTTGGGACACGTGCGTTAGCCATGTGCGCTACCACGACTTTTTGTGGGCCGTTATTATATTGTTACAACTCAGGTCCCGACAAAAACAAAATCCACCTGCATACCTGAAACAAAGCACATTTATTACCCGTCGGAATTTGATCTAATAACATTTAAATTCTTTTTTGGTAGTCTTCTTTTGTTTACTTATTGGCATACGGCCCATTGTTGTATTGTAATCATTAGCCAGGTGTTACGGATTTTAAAGTAAAAGCTGATTCTAGGAAATTCGGTCCACGCTGCCGGGCGGACATATTGCATTCGTACAGTATAAAACAATGACCTGATGGAGGGGGAAGGCAGTCGAGCGAGAACCACGAGCTAGACGTGTGTACTACAATCGGAAACCATAGTGACAGGCTTTGCGCGTTTTATTGAATTACGACCTTCTGCATTACAATTGGACTTTTTGTGTTCGGTTACATTTGTACTTGTGTTATACGTGTTTGTATAGTTCTAATAAACTCTATAATAATTCCAACGGCGTCTTAATTCGAGTCTGGCGACTCGTAACAATATATTATGTAGTAATAGCAGAATTTGGCCCCAGGTCTAGCAAGAGCATTAGTGTGGTATCAGTAGTATTATACCCATGGAGCCAGCCCTAAAAGCTATAATCAAAATATTGGTTCTAGGATCGCTCTACTACTTCTGTTGTTTTCTTCACTTACGACAGGCTCCAGGTATTCTTCTCCGTTACTTACAATGTTTGTATTCATGTAATAGTAGCTTGAAATTTCGCCGTTTCTTTGTAAGAGCGGATAATAGGAGCACGGTGTTTAAATAAATATGCCCTTTTGAAAGCAAGTCGCTTGTGAGAGATAAAAGTTTGAATACGTACACTGTTGGCCAAGGAAAATGCACCCTTTAAATAAACACCAATTGTATTTTCTTAAGTTTTCGCGACTAGTATATTTATATAATAAAACTACGTTTTAACGGTTTTAGGCCCGGTAATTTATTTGATTTTTATTATTACGACGTTTCGGCCTATTTTCAGTAGCCGTTTCAAGTGTCAATGAGTATTGTTCAAGTTTTAGTTTGAATTTTGTGTATGGTTACTATTTACATGGGAGCCTAATCTAATTTACCACCGCTTCGCAAGACGTTGTGGCTTGAAGGGAAAATGCGGTGCAAGAAACTCTTCAGCAAACATTTTGCATATTAGTTGCTCTTGAAGTCTGTTTATAATTTATTTTATATTGGTTTTATAAATGTCCATAGTCCATGATAACAACTTTCCATGAGGTACGATTGTGTGCTATCTATCCTCCAGCAATAAAAAAAGATTCGAATTACCCCAATTGTAAAACACAATGTAAAACACAATTGGTAGCAAAAGTACAATATTATTTTTTATAAATAATTTCTACAGTTGTTCCGCGAATATTTTCGAACGTATGAGTGGTTTTACACAGAGTAGTTAATGAGTGTTTCTGAATGATGTGTACGATGTTTGAGCGAGAACAATAGATTATGAAAGAAAGAAAAGATTTCAAAAGATAAACAATAGACGGTGAGGGAAAAAAGACAAGTGACGATCGAATTATAAGAATATATTATAACGGGTTGGTATTAATAGTGTCAATAAATGAAACTGAAAAGCAATTTACTTAGAATTCTTATTATTTCTTGACTCCAAAATCTAATACACACACTCTAATGTCAAAAACCATCAAATCTGCCTCCTGTCACCTCTCCTCTCCTCTCCCCGCCTCTCCTCATGCCACAAATTTAACGGCTTGGCTTGCTAGTCTTTTACAAAATAGTAAAGACGTGTTCATGGAAGATATAAGATGTAGGCTACTTTCCATTAGGGACTCAAAACGACCAAGTCCACGACCGCGATTTATCCCGTTCCACTTGCTTGCCGGTGTTACAATCGTAAGCCCAATTGGAACGACTTTTCGACCCACCACTTGACATGGGTCGTTGTGTGCGTTGTGATCGAAAATGATGACGTCATTAGTGACGTTTCGCCACGACCACTACGACCGCGGTCGCCTTGTGGAACGGCTAACGGAGCATTTTGGGCGTTATAAGCTACCAATGGAATGCCCTGTTAATAAGAAGATTAAAGTTTTATTCGAATTTGGAGCACCTCGAATAATTTCCCCACCACATATTTTTGTCTCGGAGTGTATTTCTTACACAGTAAGTTTTCCTTTGAGACGCGGCGGCGCGTATCGGGCGCTTCTTCGCTTTGTGCTATGAAAGATTAATATGAGGGAAATATTACCTACTAAAAGATATTGTGCATCGCTGTCTGTAGTTCACTAGTTTTACATTGCGAGTTGGTCCGTATAACGCGAGTTAAGGCGCCTGGAAATTGTCATCCTCAATTATGCTTATTTGTGACAGAACAATTATAAATACAGAAGATGCAAGCGTATTGGAAAATGTATTTCTTCTATTGCATGAGTTCAGCTGACAGACAGATAGCCCAGCTGCTGGATAGCGGTTACCGTCCTACCGTAAAGGGAGACAGGAACCTGGCCAGTAATTCCAGAACACAACTCAAGGTTGTTATGGTGGCACACTCTAAACCAAGGGTGGTAGCATCCAGACGGGAAAATAACCTACCACCTGATTGTGGGTGGTTTAGTTGCTTCGTACAACAGGCCGCTTGGCCGAAGGAAATTGTATACTTTCTCCGTTCCTGCACGGATATAAACTTGCTTAGGTTATGAATGTACAATGGCTACGTTCCACTTGAGGCTGACAACGACCACGCTCACGACCGCGATTTTTGCCGTTCCACTTGCTTGTGTTACAATCATAAACTCAAGTGGAACGAATTATTTGACCCGCCTCTTTACAAGGGTCGTCATGAGCGCTGTTCGTTCTTTCGCTATGTGGAACGGCTGACGGAGCATTTTGGGCGTTGTGAGGTACAAAAGGAATGATAAGTACAGTAGAAGGAATTTTAATTAATGCACAACCATGCACCGGCCTCGCAAGTTATGAAACGGGAAGCGCACCGCCATCTTGGAACCGGAAGCTTTATTAAATTAATTGGGTAGTTGACACAACTTTTTTTTTATAACAATACTACGGACTCGAGGTCCGTACCCTTTTTACAACTTGATATTGATTTTTTGAGTTTATACACGCTTATTGTTATCTTTTGTTATAGTGTGTAACATTGATTTTGTGGTTTTTTTGTGTTGTTGTGTACCTTACAACTAACTTATTATAATTATTTATTCTAATTTGAATACTAAACTTATACTAATGTAGAGTGTATCTGTTACATGCTGGTGTTGTGAAGAATTGCATGTGCAGTGTGTGCCTTATGTCTATACCTATATATATTATCTTAACTTGTGCCATGTATAATAAAACTACGTTTTAACGGTTTTAAGCGCGGTAATTTATTTGATTTTGGTTTATCCGACAAATAAATTAAATTAGATTAGGCTCCCATAGAGTAAATAATATCCATAAACAAAATTTAAAACTAAATTATTAAAACGAACAAGTTGGCGGTAGGCTGAATAAAAACTTTGACAATACACGTTTGACAAATGTCATCTTTGTCTTCCGTGACCACGGCCACTGAAAAGCGGCCGAAACGTCGGATAAACCAAAATCAAATAAATTACCGCGCTTAAAACCGTTAAAACGTAGTTTTATTATGTGTACTGTAATTTTTAGGCTCTTTGTGTGTCTTGGTTTGTTTGAAAATTGTGCGTGTAATGCAATGCAGTGGTAGTGCGCGTTGGTGTGAGTAAGTGTAAAAGTTTTGTTGTTGGTTGTCTGTTTGTGACATTGTGTGGTGTTAATTTAGTTGACACAACTTATACTATTTTCCAAACTACATAATGTATTCAACTTCAAATTCTCTTTTCAATCTTTTAATTTCACTTTTTCATATCATATTCTATCTTCGTCGTCAACCACACACACGCACATACACATCTTCGTCAATTAACCTGAGCAAGTGTATATGCTAAGGCTTGTAATTAGCAATACTTTTTATTTATGTTGTTACTTTATTCTTTTCTTTACTGTAAGCCTTACTAAAATAAATAAATAATATAGCTGAACAGTTTGAACGCGCTAATCTCAGGAACTCCTCGTCTGATTTGAAAAATTCTCAGTGTTAGATAGATCATTTATCGAGGAAGGCTATAGGCTATATACCATCACGCTAAGACCAATAGGAGCGGAGCACCAATGAAGAATGTTTCAAAATCGGTGGGTTTTGAAAACAATTTCCACGTGGACAACGTCGCGGGCACAGCTAGTATTACAATAAAATCTGAAACAACCCTAACTAATAGAAATGCGAAAGTGAGTTTTTGATTTGTAACGGTTTCTTTCTAAGTTAAAACTACTTTTTGCTCGTGTACCCTCAGAACAAGAACTCTCATAGATAGACATAGACCCTACATGACAGCGATGAACAAAAGCGTTGGTCAATTTGATAAATGAATTACTTTCGCCGGCCTATATTAAAAATATTCGATAAATCAAATTTCTCGTACCATACTACTGTCTCCATTACTCCAAATCCTTCACTGTGCAGGCTGTTTGCCTTTGCAACTCTTTACCCGTGGATGTTAGAAAAGCTAAAGCACTTGTCATATTTAAAAATCTGTCAATAACCTCAGTTTATAAAAAAATATATATTTTTCTATTCTTCTTAACTTAGTTGTTTACTGTCCAAATTGTACTTTTCTTCCTTCATATTTTACTTCTGGTATGAATTCCGAGTGTAAAACACCGCGATAGTCAAAGAAAACAGTCAACATGACTGACTTTTGATCGACTTTGGCGTGGTTTTTACGGTCCACTCCGAAGCTTGTTGGCTAGTTTGCATGCCAAACTCGTAAACCCACATTTCATCCCTAGTAACAATGCGTTTCATGAATATTGGGTCGGAATTGACTCGTTCTAGCATGTCTTCAGCGAATCATATGAGTTTTTGGAGAAAATTCAAGTCTTTTGGGACTAGCCGATCGGCAATATGTCTCAGACCCAAGTGTTTATTTAAAATGATACGGATCGACTCGTGAGGCACAGAAAGTTCAAGGGCTACCTCTCTCAAACTTGAATGAGGATCTTTAGTAACTGTTTCCTTCACTTTTGCGATGTTAACTTCAGTTGAAGACGGCCTACCACGGCTAGGCAAATCTTCCATTATATCTCGACAAGTTTTGAACGCTTTGTAACACTCATAAACACGTGTTTTTGATAAAGTCGATTCACCGTAAGCCTTCTGTAACATTTTCAGTGTCTCCGAAAATGAAATTTCATTAGCGATTCAAAATTTAAGTTCAAATCTTTGGTGGATGTTTTTGTCCATTATGAAATTCTCAATACATTCTAGATATGATCTAACTAAAAAAAATGTGTGCTGGGACACATAGTAGAAGTGAAACTTCAACGGATAAGTGGAAAAACGAATCGAAACAAAATTATAATTTGAAGTTTTACGGCAGGTTTTCAAATTGGCCAAGCATATAAACAATCTGCCCGTATAACTTCAAGTTAAAATTTTGTTTCACTTCTACTATGTGTCCCAGCACACATTTCGATTTTTCGCAGGTTCACTGCAAATTGTGATTTGGTTAGGTTAGGTACATTTTTAACCGACTTCAGAAAAAGGAGGAGGTTCTCAATTCGTCGGAATATGTTTTTTTATGTATGTTCACCGATTACTTTGAGATTTATGATCCGATTTACGTGATTCTTCTTTAGCTTGATGCGGAATAGTTGCCATTTGGTCCCCTAAAAATTTAACCTAATTTGGCCCAGTAGTATTCATTTTACGAACTTTGCTTCTTTTTGTTCCCGTTTCTTGGGACCTATATTTTTTAAGGCACGCGACACCTTTCGTAGGCTTACCCATAGCTAGACACTAAAAAGTAACAAATAAATAAAAAAACTTCGTTTAAAAAACCGACTTCAAAAACTAAAAAGTATAAAATAACGTATTTCTAAAGCTTAGTTATAATATCTTATTTTTAATATATATTTTTATTTGAAGTCGGTTTTTTTTAACGAAGTTTTTTTAATGAATGCATTTTTTATTAAAACATTTTATTTCATCCAAAAAAAACCGAATTAGATGCGTAACCAAAAAAACGCATCTATAGTATGCTCTAAAATTATGCCGCCTCTCACCACGTCTAGTCTAAATTTGTGCCGCTTGTCCACGCGGCCGTAACGATTTTCGTGACAAGAATATAGAAGTTTCACTTCAACAGCACTGTATTTAATCTAAATAACCGATGCAATTCAAATTCCTCACCAAAATGAAAAACAGTTGTGCCAATCTAACAAAAAAAATGAATTTGGAACCATAAACAAATCATCCATTCTTAATACTTTTTGACAGAGCACGTCACTCTATCTGCTCGGTTGCAGTGCTTGTAAATGATTAACTAGTTAAAGAAGGGAGTGTGGGACTGCCAACAGCCGGTCCTCCGATCTGTCTACGAAACTTACACTAACGCAAACGAAGCAGCGAGCAAAAGCTAGGATCTTCTCACTCCACCTTAAGAACATTTAAGAATCCAATACGTCAAAATTATCTTCGAAATTCGCAAAGGGAGTATAAAGTAACCGACGCATTGATATGGAAATTGTCATGCACCGAGCGGTGCCACAGCGACTATCTCGCTCTAACATATAGCCAGTTTAAAGAGATCTTTAGGGGTGGCATCTTACGGTTCTTTTTACATTTTCATCTGTGCAGGAACGGAGAAAGAATACAATTTCCTGCGTTGGGACGGCCTTTCTTAAAAGGCGACAAAATAACCCACAGCCAAGTGGTTGGGCATTTGCCCGACTGGATGGCTACCACCCCTGGTCTAAAGTATGTCGCCATAACAGCCTTGAGTTGTGTTCCGGCATTAGTGGCCAGGTTCCAGTCTCCCTTAAGAGAGCAGCGGCGCATTTGTAGCACCTTTGATGTTGCAAATGTCGATAGTAACCGCATTTCATCAAGTGGCCCGTCTACCTGTCTGTTGAACTCATGCATTAAAATACTTTGAAAACATTGTGTTCATGCAATCTTTTATCTTTTTTGTATAAGAATTTGACTCTACATTAACGGGCCTGCCATATGCAGTCCTACTAAGAAAAGATAAAAAAAATGAAGCTGATTACAGTGCCACCTACCGGATCCAATTGGGAATCTAAACCATCCAGGGATCCGGTCAAATACACACACAAAATTTCCACAGAATCCTGGAACCCGATTCCAGCACCACCTACCGAATCAAGCTGTGAATCTAAACCATCCACGTACCCACGCAAACATAGACAATATATTATCAAAATCGTGGAACCCGGCTCCAACGCCACCTACCGGGAGCAATTAAGAGTCTTAACCATTCAGGGACCCACTTAAACACACAAAAATTTCATCAAAATCGTTCCAGTGATTCAAAAGAAGTTTAGTTACATACACACGTACAGAAGAATTATATAGAAATAACTAGACGTTGTCCTGTCCTAAATAAATAAAATTTACAACCCAATTGCAACACCACCTACCGGATCCAATTCTGAATCGGAACCATCCAGGAATACAATCAAATATACATAAAAATCGGTCCAGTGGTGCAGGAGTTCAGTGACATACATGATCAAAAGAAATTTTATGTATATAAAGATATAACGTAATAGTAACACTATAATAGCGCCAATGAACGATCATTCTGACACTATTGGAATAACAGACTAGGGACCTTGGAACATACAGCCTTAAGGTGTTAGAGTCAAAACTGGTCAATATATTGTTACGAGCTAAAGGACTCGAATTAAAATGCCGTTGGAATTACTATAGAATTTATTAGAACTACACAAACACGTATAACACAGGTACAAATATAACGACGCAACCAGTACAAACTGCACGATTCAATAACACGCGCAAAGTCCGTCACTATACAGCTAATCGAATGTACGTCTTGCTCATATAGTAATCCTCGCTTGACTTCACCACCCCTCCACCCCACCCCTGTATTGTAATGTTTTATAGTAAACAGTACAATACAACAATCGATCGCGTGATAAGGTAATTATTCCTGTGAACGGCCATAAACGAATACAATAACAATAGGCTATTGTTTAATGGCAAATTTTAAACACAAAGTAAACAAAAGAAGTCCAAATGCGGTAAAGTTAATAAACCAGGTGTGCATTCACTTTGTCGGCATGTAACAATATAAATGCATCTGAATGAATACACTTGAAAAATTGTCACAATTTCCTTTTCTCTGCCAGCCCTACCACAAAGACCCTCTTAAATGAAATGCCCTTTGGAAATAATATAATAAAAGGTCCTCCTTTCTGTTTGTACACTACTCCTCAGGGATACGGTTCCTTCTATCGCATATTTAGAGGTCCATAGGGAGATATAGTTTCGGACATTTTCCCTAATAATTTATATCAAAGTTCTTAGCGCCATAGTTATCGCCTTTCTGAAAATTGAAAACTATATTTTTATTGTCATTACGTGATAAATTTACATAAAATAAACAATCTCACAACCTGATATATATAGAGGGAAAAGAGATTATTTTTACGAGTCGCGAGACTCGAATTAAAATGCCGTTAGAATTATTATAGAGTTTATTAGAACTATACAAACACGAATAACACAGGTACAAATATAACCGAACAAAACAAATCCAAACGTAATGCAGAAGGTCGTAATTTAATAAAACACGCAAAATCCGTCATTTTTAGATTACCGAATTTACATACTTCACGCCCGTATCGTAGTCGTCGCTCAACTGACTCCTTTCTCAATCAGGCCGTCGTTTTTTGCTCCATTTGCATTTGTGCAAATGTGCCCGCCCGGCAACGTCGACACAATTTCCTAGCTTGTAACACCTGGCTAATGATGCTAATGAGCCAGTACAATAGGACGATAGGCTGTTCTCCACTAAAAACGTATGCCAATAAATAAGTGAACAAAAGAAGACGATCATAAAAGAATTACAATTAGTTCTAATGCCGACAGGTAATAAAATGTGCTTCTACAAATCTCTACATGGAATTTGTCTTTGTCGGGGCCTAAGTTGTTACAATATATATGTATTATATACAGTAGTAATTCGCAAACGACATATTGAATTTCATATAGATATATATACCTCTGTTTCAGACTTTGTTTAATGAAGTTCTACGAAGTTTTCTTAATGAATCCGCCGCCGGATGGCGCGCAGACGCTCGGGAAGTGCAGCCGCCATCTTGGTTCTGAGCAGGAAGTGGGTGCACCTAATGATCTCCTTTGAGAACAGTAACTTGAAAATGTTAAGTTACGTCAAGTTGTATGTTGAACTTGTCTGTAGGAATATACAGCGACTATCATGAAAGTAGGTAACTTCAAGTTAGGGTAGAGTTTTTTTTGCGGGTACTTGATTGCTTCTGTTGTAATATACAAGAAATTCTAAAATACTGTTACAAAGACCGCACATCTGGCATGTTGTAAAAATGAATTCTTTGATTACTTCGTGTTTAAACTTTAAAAACATCTATCGTTATCGTACTTATTTTATGGCTGTAATTAGTGTCGAACGAATTAATCCTTGTTTTATGGCCGTCGAAGCTGGCAGGTGTGCCGGATTAACTCAGCGAATGCTATCCTTTGTTCCATTATACAGTTGAGTATAAAACAATGCCCGAACGGAGGGGTGAGGCAGTCAATCGACGACTACGATACGATTAAGACGAGTAATACTTTCGATTAGCGACATAGTGACGGACTTGGCGCGTGTTGAATTCCATTGAATCGTGCAGTGTGAACTGGTTGTATCCAGTTTTATTTTGTACTTGTTTTATACGTGTTTGTACAGTTTTTATAAACTGTATAGTAGTCCAACGGCATTTATTTTAATTCGAGTCCTGTAGCTCGTAACAATGCTTAGAACAAAATTATTTACAGGACATAATTATTATACTTAACTAATGCAAATGTAAGTTAAGATTAAGTACACAACACATGGGTTCGATTATATAATGTTTTGTAGGGTATATAGATTTGATACATTACTACAAAATGTATATATACTTCACCTTTCGTACCGTTGTCCTAATTTCCCTAATTATGCCATGCTTTTAACGTCGTCTGAGAAAATAATTAAATTTTGCGGTTACGAGACGGGAAGTGCTTTGAGAAATTTCAGGTCACATTCCATTAAATACACACTGGTGATGATATTGTTACAAACTAGGCGACGACAAAAACAAATTCACACCTCCATATGTGTAAAAGCACATTTATTGCCCATCGGCATTTGAACTAACATTGAAACTATTGTAACTCTTTTATGATCGTTTTCTTTTGTTTACTTATTTATGTTGTATTGTAATCGTTTACAGCCACCTATGGCTGTATGGCTGTAATCATTAGCCAGGTATTACGGATTTTAAAGTACAAGCTGATTCTAGGAAACTCGGTTCATGTTGCCGGGCGGACATATTGCATTTGTGCAGTATAAAACAATGGCCCGATTGAGAAAGGTGGCCGTCGAGCGACAACCACCATCAAGGCGAGACGTGTGTATAATGGGGAACCATAGTGACGGACTTTGCGCGTTTTATTGAATTACGAATTTTTGCAATATGTTTGGGTTTGTTGTGTTCGGTTATATTTGTACCTGTTTTATACGTGTTTGTATAGTTTTATAATCATTCTAACGGCATTTTAATTGGAGTCTCGCACTCGTAACAATATAAAGGATAATATAGGTATATGATATAGGTATAGGTATGGATTATAAAGGATGATAGATATAGGACGATGTAAATTTTAAAAATAAGTTTTTTCGTTCTGATTCATCATCATCAGATGAGAGACCAGCAGACAAGCAGACGGCCCTCCTGATTACCAAAGTTGATGCCAATGTGCTGGCGCTCTCTAAGGGAAGACAAACCTGGTTACTAATGTCGGAGCAAAACTCAAGTTTATTGTGACAGCATACTCTTTAAGCAGGGGTGGTAGCCATCCAAACGGGCAAGTACCCTATCATTTGGCTGTGGGTTGTTTTGCCTCTTACGAGAGCTATGAAGAGGTTAATAAAAGTAAATGAAGCGAAAAGTGTTCGTCAAGAGGATAACGCCAAAGGGATATCCATCATCTCTGCTTACCCTAATGGGAAACAGGCGTAACATTATGAAAGTTAAAAATAATTTACATACATATAAAAATATTTTTTACCCTACCATATGACCTTGTTATTTTATCGTAACTAGTGGTCGCCTATGGTCGAAATTCAACCATACTAATTAATTTTAAAGACTACTTCTATAATCACAGATTTCGCCAAGGCTACGCTGTTAATTTGACTTGAACAATAGTCAAAAGAGTATAATGCGTGTGTGTGTCAAATACATGGTGGCGTGTGTAATGTTTTTTTAATAATTTAACGTATTTATATGCATTATTTTTAAAAACATTAGCATTTTGAACTCCTTCTCTATATCGAAATTTCGTAGTCCTCGTTCCGCCAATTTTCTTGAAAATGGGTTTGCTGTGTTTTGCTTCACTTATTAATATTTAGAAGATTTTTTTTATTGCACGTGTTCAGCAGACAGGCAGACGGCCTACCTGAAGGAAAGCGGTTACCATCGCCTATGGACAATTGCAACACCAAAGGTGCTACAAATGCGCTGCTGCTCTCTGAAAGAAGACTGGAAGCTGGTCATTAATGCCGGAACACAACACAAGGTTGTTATGGCGACATACTTTAGACCAGGGCATGTACCCAGCCAGTCGAGCAAATGCTCTACCACCTGGCTGTGGGTTGTTTTTTCGCCTCTTACGACAGGCCGCCCTAACGCAAGAAATTGTATTCTTTCTCCGTTCCAGCGCGGATAATAACTTAAAGACTTAACTAAAACAAACTAGAGCCCTACTTATAATAATCTCGTTAAGAAATGATTAGCCATCTCTTAAATAATAGACTCTTAAGCCCCTAATCAATGGCTGTTTCAAATAAAACTTGCCATCTTGCCTCTTGGCAGTCACTTAAACTACCTCTCGATGTTGGTTATTTTTTACAGTTATTTATGAGTTATTTTACCACCAACTCTAATCCTTAAAGAGGGGTTTATGGGTAAGATTTTTGTTAATCAGTTGCTGAGCAGTTTCTTAAAATGTAACAAACGATTATAAGGCCACTATAGTTTAATCGTGGTTTCAAATGGTTTCAATTAATTTGCACTCGGATTCACTCAAGCGGCGCAAATATGCAACCCTCAGTGAGAGTTATATGTTTGTGCCGTTTGATGTCGAGACGCTTGGACCCTGGGGTCCTGAGGCCATGAGCCTCGAAAAAAATTTAACGAAACGGCTCATTGACTCTTCAGGTGATCAGAAGGCTGGTGCCTACCTCGACCAACGGATCAGTATGGCGATCCAGCGAGGAAACGTAGCCAGCCTTCTGGGCACCTTACCCATAGAAGACGGTGATCTGGGCTCAGTATTCTACTTATAGTCTTGAGGGACTATGGGTAGAATACAACACAAATAAGTTAAGTTTTCTTACATTGTATTCAATAGTATGTAATTTTATAATTAGCTTAATTTCATATTAAACAGAATTGATTGTTTTTATAAAATGTAGAGTATAAAAAACAAAAAAAAAATCATTTGTAACAATTTCCACTTTATTGTCGTTTAGTTGTTCATTAAGTCTACTAATCAGATAAGGAGGGAGAGGATAGGATCAGATAAGAGTATAACCTGAGTGAATTGAAAAGTGAATCCATTCAACTGTTTTATTTATACCACTTACATTCTCAATTTTCCCATGTTATATTTGTAATTTAGGAATTTTCACGGCCCTAAATAGCGTAATGGAGATATTAAATAATCTAATACAATAAAATAAAACTTAACTCTTTTGTATTGTATTCTACCTATAGTCCCTCAAAAGTATAAGTAGAATACTGAGTCCAGATCACCGTCTTCTATGGGTAAGGTGCTTAGAAGGCTGGCTACGTTTCGTCGCTGGATCGCCATACTGATCAGTTGGCCGAGGTAGGCACCAGCCTTCTGATCACCTGAAGAGTCAATGAGCCGTTTCGATAAATTTTGGTAGAGGCTCATTGCTTCAGGACCCTACGGTCCTAGCATCTCAATAGCAAACGGCACAAACATATAACTCTCACTGAGGGTTGCATATTTGCGCCGCTTGTGTGATTCAGCTGCTTCCATCGACGAACCGGCTGATCTAGACGTGTTTGGTAACGTGTCTACGCAGGTCGCATCCCACACCAAGGGTTTGCCACACCGCCAGGGAATTAGAGTGACTGAATCAGGACGCCTA
Organism: Dendrolimus pini; assembly: GCA_949752895.1. Lineage (NCBI taxonomy): Eukaryota > Metazoa > Arthropoda > Insecta > Lepidoptera > Lasiocampidae > Dendrolimus > Dendrolimus pini. The sequence continues at coordinate 9,429,145 of OX457153.1, forward strand.
CTATCGTCACGTGCAATACCGTTCAGCTCCATTAAAGCCGGCACGTTAGCGGTGGCAAGCGCCCTCCGTAAGACATAATTCAAGGCGGCGTGTCGTGATCATCTGCCGGCAAAGTCCGCGGTATCCTGGGTTGATTACCTCTGTTCCACAGACGCATGTGTGTGGTGCACATATGCGATAGTAGCGTAATTGATTGCAGAAATAGTGTCTATGTTGAACCAAACTGATCTAAGGAAAACAATGTATATATAACCACAGTAGGTATGTAAGGCAGTAATCATGACTCGAACACTCTCTTTCAAACAATTTGTTTTTATGTCTGTGACATAACATGGTAAAGCTTTCCAAGCCGCATTATATGGCTGAAGGAATGTTTTTAACTGTCTTAAGAGGATGGGAAAGAGGGACAGAGTTTACAATGAATAATGGTATTGTTACGTGCGAGCGGGGGTACGCACTTAGGATTGGAAATAAACACAAGTTTTTTCAACTAAATGCTTTTATTGACTTATACAGCCGTACGTGATTCTTGTTTGCACAGTTGGCTCTTCACGTACAACTAACGAGGCTCTGCTCCGACGATGAGATCACTCACAATACCGTCGCCGATATTGCATAGACCATCTCCTGCTACTGCAGTACTCACCTCCAAATTTACCGCGTGTAGCTCGCTTCTAGATCTCTTCAATCTACGCTAAATTTCAAACTTGACTGAACTGCCTACTAAAATTTTCACTAAATACACCACTGTCTTCTATTAAACTTCTTTTCCAACTCTTTCGTATCGCACGTGTAGCTTCGCTGTCTAGAACTGGACTCTTCGGTAGGCTCGCCTTACGCTGCTTATATATCCGGAAGACTCTTCTGGTATGGGTTCCAGTTCCATTTCGATCTTCAATTCGTTATTCTTTTATTTACTGTCTGTCCCTTTCTAAACATCTATCTCTGTCTTTTCCTTCCTGAACCTTCCATTTTAGAATTTCGAACTTCATCTATCTCTTTCTAAAATGTATCTGTCCTTGTCGTTTCCTTTCAGAATCTTCTACCTTTTTCTAAAAGTCACTCAATACAAATACAATCTGTAATATTTGTTACATAACGAGAAAGAACGCACACCTGGCTGTCGTAAAACACAGTTTATCGCCTTTCCTGCATTCGGAGTACTTTTGTTTACTTCGTGTTTAAAATTTTTAAAATTCCTATTGTTATCGTACTTGTTTTATGGCCGTCATTAGTGTCGAACCAATCCTTCTTTTTATTGCATTGCGTCGAAGCTTGCCAGATGTGCGGATTAACGTGGCCCCTTTGTCGGTATTATACAGTCTAGTATAAAGCAATGCCCGAACGGAGGGGTGGGGCAGTCAAGCAACGATTACGATACTAGCAAGACGTGTGTAGTAATTTCGATTAGCGATATAGTGACGGACATTGCGCGCGTTATTGAATCGTGCAGTGTGGACTGGTTGCATCCAGTTTTATTTGTACCTGTTTTATAAGTGTTTGTACAGTTCAAATAAATCCTATAGTAATTCCAACGACATTTTAATTCGAGTCCTGTAGCTTGTAATAATATTTTGATATAACTTATAACACAACGACCGATTCGTCTGACATTGTGTCAACTAAATTCTCAATATCGAATCACCAATGTTACGCTGCAGTCGAATGCTCGTCAGACAGAGAGGCAGTATTGTAACGTAATGCCAAAATCGAAACATAATTGTTACGTTGCAGGGGAATGCTCGCAGTAAGATAGCACCTACATTACGGCTTGCAGAGGAGTACGCGGCTTTAAGTAAATAGAATACGTGATTAGACGCTAGTACAAACACTGTATTGACTCGCGTAGTTACCGACCCTTTCGTAAATAATTAACCAGAATATACCGTGTCGAATTAGCGCCTAACAAAGTATTGATTTGTAACCAACTTGTACTGACATTGAGGAATAAATGAGTTGGTAGAGGCATGCTGTACTCATTTTGATTACAGCTCTTAGGGCCTTAGTTCTTAGTCTGATACCACGCGGACACAGAATATCGGCGTAAAACGTTTAAGCTTGAGATAATCGTTTCCTGCGATGGGTAAGTTCCGTTGGTCTAGTTCCTCTATCCCCCTATCCTATATTCCCTATACTATAGGGGAATCCCTATCAAAGCGTTTCAACCCTCACAGAATGTTACATATTTTACGTGCGGGCGACCTTTGGTGGATTTGGGTCCCTTGCACATAAAGGCAGGAGAGGAGGGACGCGAAGCGACATGTGGGCCCCCTCTCACCTGGTGACACTCGAGGTAGTCGGTGAAGCCCAGCTCTCCAGCTTACAATGAAGGGGCCCGTGAACGGGCTGTCCATCGTCCGTCCGGACCAGAGGTGAAACTGTGAGCGAGCCCACAGCCCGAACATAGGACGTAACGAGGATCAGCCAGGGATTTTAGTGGGTGTCCCTAACCGCGGTGTGGCAATAGCATTCTTGCGGGAGTGCTAGTGCCACCCCGACGAGGCGAATCCCGCACACCCCACCGCGCTTCCTCCGCGTCGTTTTGGCCTCAAACGGATTTGCCCTGGGAGATTGTTGCATATTTGCATATTTGCGCCGCTTGAGTGACCCAGTCAATATTGATTGATTTTTAAGCATGATTCACTTTATGTTATTTCATACATGTTTATATTACAAGCTTTTATTTAACTTGCAATGGATTTATGTATATAAGTAAGTTCGGCTGGAATCTTGCCAGACAAATTTGACCAACTTCCAGGTTTCCGATTGAGCTGAAATTTTGCACGCATATGTTTATCGCGTGACAATGTAATGATATGGTACTATGGAACTGATCTGATGATGGAGTCGGAAGGTGGCCATAGGAACTCCTATACTAAACAAGATAGACCCGTCGTGTTTGGGCTGGTTATACTTGACTTGACTAGCACTCCGCTGTTACATGATAGCCATGGTATTTAAAAACATTTTTGAAAAAGCTTATTTGTTTTTAGATTCTTATATTACTGTAGTATTATCAAGTTAATACGTTTTTTATAATAAAATATTGAACCTTTTATCCCAAACAAACAAATTCACGGTAAGGTCTCGCAATCCGCCATTTGCATTTGCTACGCTTGCACAAGATGGCCGCCGTTCCCGCCAAAACAAAGGCTAATGGAACTGGAGAGGGTAACACTTGAGGACAAAAAGGGTCTCAAAACAGCATATTTGTTATTCAGACGTGTGTAAGGTGTGTACGGCACTTGGAATTGCGATTATAGTTCCTTAAACTTATGATGAAATTTCGGATTCAATTTTCAAATAAAATGCATATTAAAATATGTCTATGTCTATATTATAACATTCTAAACATGCCGTGTTTAAAATTCTAAACATGTGTTGTCTAATTGTTGAGATATTGAAAAGATGTGGCACAAATAAAACAATACATTTCAACCCAAATCTCAAGTGTAACTAAGTAATAGAACCTCTAATATATAGAGGTTCTATTACTTAGTTACACATACAACGCTAAAGTATTTATAATTTGGTTATAAGAGTTAACGAAATAAACCCAGTTACATGAGACTTTGTTGTAGGGCGTAGGTTTGCTATGAAGTTGTTTACGATTTGGACATAATTACAGTGAAGTTAATTTAGTGATTTGGACGCCACGCTATTTGGATTGGAGAAAATAGCGAATCTCCCTAAAGTATACTTGCGGTTTCTTCTATGATTGACGAGGAATAACAGGCATGATAATGATTATTATACGTGAACTTCGACGTGTGAACTCGTTGTAGGGCGCTAGCTCCGCCAATATAAACTCAAGGTATGTAAATAATATACCAGCACTGGTAATAACGTATAGAACGTTAAAACTATTTAAAAAAACAGGAACAGGAATAGACTACATAAACGATGGAGAAAACGATGCTTTTTTTTAATTTCTTGTCTGTTCGTTCGAGATTCACGTGAAAACTACTGGGCCAATTTCGAGGCAACAGCTAATTCTTTGACTTAAACTCTGCGCTACTTTTTATCCTGGAAATCCCGCGGGAATTTCACTGGAAATGATATAAAATGGCTAGATTGAAAAATTCCATTCGAATTTCTATGTGATTTATTTGATCGATAGCTAATTTAATTTAATAAAATGTTTGATATTTTTTATCCCGGGAATCTCGGGAAATTTTGATTTTCATTAATAATAAATAATAAATAAAAGAATTTTTACTCTCATCAAAAATATAACAAATTTTGCCTTAAAATTAAGACTGGATACTAACACCCTATACTAGGCTAAGCCTTCCAGTGACTTAATAATTAAATTTATATAACAAATTAAATGTTCCACATTACAAATAAAAATTACAACAAAAAATCTTTTTCTTTATTTGAAAATCGATAAACCAGAAATCCTCTCAAAAGAGAAGAAAGAAAAAGAAAGACATCGTTTCATACATAGAATGATGTGTGAGGGTATTAAAATAAAAAATCACATTCAATATAGAAGATGGACAGCAAATTTCACTTGTTTAGGATCCGATCATCAAAACTATTAAGACCCAAAACCAACTGCCAGACCTCAAGACACTGTGAGCTATTTATTCGTGTACCGGTACACAAAGCAACTTGATTATCAATGTCTTCTTATATTGTACCTCCCATCCATTTAAATATTGAAATCTGTTGGCTCAGCAACCCAAAATGTGTCTTGGTCTCCGAAACGAGTAAAAGCTATTGGCATTATTGGCAATATTATATTACAACCTGAATGCCGACAAAAGACAAAATTCTCACTTGCATACCTGTAGACATTTTATTACCTTTTCGGAATTTTGACTTCTTTTGTTTACTTTGTGTTTAAAATTTGTGATTAGAAAAACATCCCATTGTGTATTTTAATCATTTATGGTAGTCATTAGCCAGTTTTTATTCTAAGAAATTCAGTCCACGCGGGCGAGAGACATATTGTATTTGTGCAGTATAAAGCAATGCCCCAATGAAGATATCGGCAGTCAAGCGATAACCCCAAGCGGAGCAAGACTTATGTACATTCGATAATCTATTTATTGAATCGTACATTACGTTTGCACTGGTTGTGTTCAGTTATATTGGTACCTGTATTATACGTCTTTAATAAACTCTATAATAATTCCAACGGCATTTTAATTCGAGTCCTGCAACTCGTAACATTACATAAAATTATTAGAGTTAGGCATTTTGATGAATAGTTTTTTGTGCCGCTTTTCTTAAAGCCACAACGTCTACGTTCCACAAGAGACTCACAACGACCACATTCACGACCGCCATTTTTCCCATCCTACTTGTTTGCGGGCGTTTCTCATAAACTCTAGTGGAACGGATTATAGAGCGTTGATGTAATTAACGGCGAAGTACACAAATGTCATTGGTTGATTTGAAAATCGCGCCTTTTTCAATGTCAAGAGATGGAGAGAATTAATGCTCTGTGGTTAACCCCCACTTCGACCCATCTCTTGACATGGGTCGTTGTGAGCGCTGTGTCATCGAAAATAATTACGTCATTAGTAACGTTTTCGCCACGAACATAACGCATTTTGGGTGTTGTGAAATACTAAAGGAACGCGCGCAACATGTTGCGAAGCGGTGGTAAATTAGATTAGGCTCCCATATAGTAAATAATAACCATAAACAAAATTGAAATGAAAAAGTTGGCGGTAGGCTAAATAAAACTTTAACAATACTCATTGACACTTGACATCTTTGTCTTCTGTGATCACGGCTACTGAAAAGTGGCCCTGGCAAAATCAATGCATGCCGAAGGCGTTGAGCCATAGTTTAAAAAAAAAGAAGTGGCCGGAATGTTGAAATAAAATTGTCGAAAATAAAACGAGCCAAAAAAGAGTATATGTAGGTTAATAAGAAATGTATCAAAAACAAAATCGACTTTAAACCTAATCGACTTTAAGCTTATTGCTTTTTGGTTTATATAATTATAAATAAATATTCTCTAAATCTTGAAGTCGTTTTAAAAACAAGAAACAAGAAAACATAAAAAACAAAATTAAAAAATCACCGATTCCAAGATGTTATAGAATATATTTATTATTTGCTTTTTAGAAGTTGGTGTGGTTCTTGTTAAATAAAATTAAGTTCGTGATGCTACGGAAATCTTCCATAGTGTTGCCATATTCAGCGTTGTAATAACCAAGACAAGGGGCTTACTGCCTGAATAATATATTCAAGCATTCTGATTATCCCCCATGCGAAGAGTCGTGAAGTAATAAGGTAACGCACCCAATTCGAACCCATCAATAATTCAGTTGTAAGGTATTGCCAGCAATTTTGGACACCCCTCTTTAAAGTCGCTGGTTTAGTGTGGATAAGACATGGTTTTTGAAATGCTCTATAGTCTATACCAGTGTTTTCAACCTGTGGGTCGCGACCCCTAAGGGGGTCGCAGAGCCTTGCTGGGGGGGTCGCCGGCAAAAGGGAAAAGGCAGTTTAAATATATACCTCGTACTTAGGTACTTTCTACGCTCAGCAGCTTTTTGCGGAGTATAAGGCCCTAATAATGAATATGAGAAACAAAATTGAGAAATAACATAAACTTAGTATTTCTTTAAAAAAAATGTAATGTCTCCTTGGACACCGGGTTGCCTGGAAGAAAACGCTATAAGCGATAAGGCCGCCCATTGTTCTAATGGAAATGTATTTATATTAAATGTCTGGGTTAAAGTTATTATGAACAATAAAGAGTTTTCATTCATTCATTCATTCTTTTAAATTATTAACTTTTTGTCTGTATTAAGACTCAAGGGCGTCGCCAAAATTTTTCGACCTGTAAAGGGCCTGTAATCTTTTTTAATACGCGACATTAAAAAAGATTGAAAAACACTAGTCTATACTAACAATATACACATGGAAGTAACATTGAAGCGTTGGGTGGTAAAAATGCCTTATCAACTATTTAGGCCATGAGAAGTCTTGTTGTGGTCGTTGAACGAGAGATATTGTGATTGTATGTAGCAACTAGCTTCTGTCCGCTACTTTGTCCGCGTGGAACAGTAAAATAAAAAATTAAGTTAAAGCAACCCTCCTTTTTATTGTTATAAGAATAAGCCTGGATGGCGCTCTGTTGTTCGTGCCTACCCCGCAAGGGACCTGGCGTGAATTTATGTATGTATGTATGCGTTATAAACTTATGCAGTATTTTTTTACTTATTTTATTCTATTCTACATATAATCCCTTAGGACTATAAGTAGAATACAAAGATTAGGTCTTAAATTAACGCATATCCCAGCGGCGTAGCGTGAGTGACGGCCGCCCGGGGCGGAAAATACTTTTACCTACTTTTATTTAGGTATTTCTAATACCTAAATAAAAGGGAGTGGGGAATACTAATATAATGATATTAAAAGTTTCTGTTTCTGGGGTTTTGTATGAGGTAATCTCTGGATCTACTGAACCGATTTTGAAAATTATTTTTCTTTTGTGTTGCCAGCAGTCGCTACAAAATATAATTCAAAGAAATGGGATTCCCCGAATCCGTCACAGAATAAATAATGAAAAATTCCGTGCTTTTTTTCAATTGTTTCGAATTTGTAGTTACGATAAAATATGAAATGGTTTGAACCTTTATATTATTTATTGTGAAATTTTGCCGCCTCCTGAAAAGTGCCGCCCCTGCCGCCCCCACTACGCTACGCCACTGGTATATCCACATTCTTTTAACGTATAATAAACACAAGTTTCAATTTCATCAATGTTAATAATTCATGTTAGATCGCGTGCGAAATGTGGACGCACCTTTATTGAGCTGTTAAAGTCGCTTATTTGCTATTCCCCAAGATATATATCCTCTTTGGGGTAGGCAGGGATGTATAGTGTTCTATTACTTAGCCAAAAGTATCTTTTTCATTTCTCATGTTCTGAAAGTAAGCGTGGAATTGTATTTGTAGTGGAACACTATAAGCCAATAGATGGCGCTGTGGAATAATTAAAGTCGCAAACCTTTTCCGAAACGTATTGTTAGGAGTTGCAGGGCTCGAATTAAAATGCCGTTAAAATTATTATAGAGTTTATTAGAACAATACAAACACGTATAACACAGGTACAAATATAACCAAACATAACAAGTCCAAACGTAATGCAGAAGGTCGTAATTCAATAAAACGCGCAGTTTGTCATTAAATAGATATATCGCTCGACTGCCTCTTCTCTCAAGCGAGGCGTTGCTTTATACTGCACAGATGCAATCTCCCCGTATCTAAGTAGACTTTAATCCGACACACCTGGCTAATGACTACCATAAAAGATTACTATACAAGTACAGCAATGGACTCTTCTCTAGAATAATTAGTAAACGCATGCCAATAAATAAGTAAACAAAAGAAGTCCAAATGTCAAAAGGTAATAAAGTCTGTTTTTACAGATATGCAGGTGTGAATTTGTTTTTTCGGCGTCTAGGTGATAACAATATAAAGAATATATATAAATCTAACAAAAATAGACGAGAAACGACAATAGCGTCGCTGGAATATGTTCCTTTGAGATGAGGAGTATTCCATCTCGGCGATTTTGGCCCCTCCACCTAGTCGGGACATCTCTACATGGTACTTTTCATCCCTGAGAAACTTTCTCTGCTGTCAAAAAAATCAATCATTTAGGTTTATGGCCTGGCAGCTAGGCCTTTAAGTCATATCTTAGATTACAAATATAGTTTCTTCATTTGCTTAAGCCTATGTATATAGCTCAGCTGAGCTGTCGGTTATCAACTGAAGCCATTCAACGGAGTTCTTGTGACAACTCGAAAAGCCACATTTGACACAATTCACACTTGTCACGAAAACACATAATTATTACTCAAAAGCTATCAATATCCTACAACTACTGCTCATTTTAGAGGAATTTTACAAATTTTTCGAAAATAAGACTACACAGCACAACATTTACATTGAATTTAACAATTTGACAAAACTACGTTTTGACGAAAACCGTCAACAGCGGCTATTTATTTGATTTTTATTATTCCGACGTTTCGGCCACTTTTCAGCAGCCGTGAGCACGGAAGACAAAGATGTTAAGTGACAATGAATATTGTTGTATTGTTTAGCCTACCGCCAACTTGTTACATTCCATTTAGAAAAAAAGAAAGAAAAATATTTATTCAGAACCACATAATATACACCAATTTATTATTAGCCTTTATTGCTGATACTAAACAATGATATATACAGTTTGATACATACTATTGCGAATTGCTTTAACTTAAATCTAATACTTCGGGTTTCCCGTTTCAGTGTTCAGCGTGTCCAGTGACACATAGGCCTCTTCCAGCTGCTTCCATTCTTCCCTATTGGTAGCTTTTCTAGACCAGGTTGTCCCTCCGATCAACTTGATGTCATCTGTCCATCTTTTAGCTTGTCTGCCTCTTTTTCTTCTGCCATCACGTGGCTGCCATTCTGTTATAATTTTAGTCCATTTCATTCTGCTTTCCCTTGTCATATGTCCTGTCCATCGCCATTTTAACCGTCTTATTTTCTTTAGTACGTCTTCCACCTTTGTTGTAGATCTAATGTCTGCTGCTCTTTTGCGGTCTTTTAGCGTCACGCCCAGCATACTCCTTTCAATTCCCCTTTGACATGATCTTAATTTTAAAAGATGTTTCAGAGTCAATGCCCATGTTTGGCACCCATACGTAAGGCATGGTAAGATACATGAATTGAACACTTTTTTCTTGGCTGCCATAGGAAAGTGTTTGCTTTTAAATATCTCTTTAAGGGACCAGTATCTTTTCCAAGCACAGGCCACTCTGCTTTCTATTTCTATGTCTGTCCGGTCTCTAAAGGATATTAATTGCCCTAAGTATGTATAGTTTTTAACATATTCAATATCTTCATTGTCTACTTCTATGATTGTTTCTTCTCTGTTTGTCATTACTTTTGTTTTTGATTTATTTATGGAAAGACCAACTACTCTGCTTGCCTCAGTTAGCTGTTGTAGCATATGTTGAAGGGTATTCGCGTTGTCAGTTATTAGGATTAAGTCATCAGCGAATCTTAAGTGGCTAAGTTGTCTACCGTTAATATTAATGCCAAAATTGTCCCACTCAAGATCTCTGAATATACTTTCCAGAACTGTTGAGAAAAGTTTTGGCGATAGCGGATCTCCTTGTCTCACACCTCTGGCTATTGGGAACTCTTCACCGGTTGATTCCAGTTTTATTTGCGCTGTGCTATTCACGTATATATTTTTAATTATACGTATGTACTTTTTTGGCACTCCCTGCTGGATTAGAGCCCTCCAAAGCGAATCGTGTTCTATAGAATCAAATGCTTTACTATAGTCCACAAATGCGATGTACAAGGCTTTACCGTATTCTTGACATTTTTCTATTAGCTGTTTGATGACATGCATGTGATCAATAGTTGAAAACCCCGCTCTGAAACCAGCTTGTTCTATAGGTTGTTGTTCGTCCATTATTCTTGTTATTCTGTTCAATATCAATTTGGAAAACACTTTATAAATATTCGACATAAGGCTTATAGGCCTATAGTTTTCTATAATGCTCCTATCCCCTTTTTTGTGTAATAGTATAATTGTGCTCTTGGTCCATTGCGGTGGTATACATTCTGAGCTTAAAATAGAATTGTATATTTCCGTGAGTTTTCTTAGCTTTTCCGGTACTCTAATTGAGATTTTGATCATTTCATTTGAAATCTGATCTAGTCCAGGAGCTTTATTGTTCTTTTGGCTGTTGACAGCTTTTTCTATCTCTGATTGTAGGAAAACTGGTATGTCTTCGTCCATGTCATCATTACCGAGGTGTATAGTTAAGTCCCTAATTGTTTTTTCTGTCGCATAAAGTTTTCTATAAAAGTCAGTTGCTGTCTGTATTATAGCTTTTCTTGTCGTTTGCTGTTTTCCTGCTTTATTTTTAATGTTTGGGATCCATTTTTTCGCCTCTATCAGTTCTTTCAAAGCTTTTTTAACTCCTCCTGTCTTGTTTATATGGTAATTAAGTACATTCATTCTTTTCTTGGTTCTGTCTTTTTTGATGCTGTTACTTATTTTTTTACTTAATTCTGATATGGCCCTTAGATTTTCTTTGTCTTTTCCAAGTTTTAAAAGATTTTTTCTTTCTTGTATTAGTGTTTTAGTGTCATTTTCGGTATGGGTTGTCTTAGGCTTTGCGAATTTGTTGAACAGTGAACCATATATTTCTTTAATGTCATTGTTATATTTATCTTCTATTTCGTTTTTAGGTGTATTTATGAAACATTTTTGTTGTATATTTATAAAGTTAGCTTTTGCATTGAATTTTTTTCTACTCTTTTTAGGTTCAGTGATATTTATTACTGCTCTCACTATCCGGTGGTTGGTATTAAAATTAAATTGGCTTAAAATGTTAATATCATGAAAAAACATTTTTTTGTTCGTTGCTATGTAATCTATTTCGTTTCTGTATGATCCATCTGGAGATAACCAGGTCCACTTTTTCTTCGGATCTTTTTTAAAAAAACTGTTCATGAATGTAAGATTATTTTCCAATGCCATTTTAATCATTCTTTCTCCATTTTTACTTCTTCTACCGTAGCCAAATTTACCTATTATATTTTCTTCACCAGTTCGTTGAGACCCTATTCTACCATTAAAATCTCCTGTAACCATAACGTTTTTGTGTGCATCTTGTAAAACTGATGACAGCTGATCATAGAAGATGTCTTTAACCAGTTCGTCTTGTTGTTCAGTGGGAGCATATACTTGAATAATTGACCATTTGTGTCTGTAGCCCGGCAGACTCATATTGAGTACAGCTATTCTCTCTGATATACCTATGAATTCTTCAATATTTTTTTCTAGGCGTTTTTTAATCATGAAGCCTACACCGTAACTTCCCTTTGTTTCCCCTTTATAGTATAGGACGTATTTCTTTCTATCTTCAATGCTTTCACCTAATCTTCTTACTTCACTTAAACCTATTATGTCCCATTTTATTTTTGAAAGAGCTAACTCTAATTCGGTAAGTCTTTCTTGTGTTCTCAGTGTTAAACAGTTTAATGTACAAATATATAGTTTCCTATTTTCTTTTATTTTTAGTGTTTTGATGTTATTGGTATTTTCTTTTATTGGAGCTGGAAGGGATTGGTCGATATCTCCCACGGTGACCAGCCGGCTTGGGAGAGGTATTGTTGTTTTGTTTGTCTTGTTAATAATTTTTCGTTCATTTGTTCTGATCTTCCGGTTTCCGATGTATGTTGATTGCTATACTTTATTTATATAGGATGTTGAGTGAGCTCTGTTCCTGTACATTTTTTCAAAGGCATTTATTTTGTTTATTTTTGCCGGGGCGTTTTCAGTGTCATGCGTTGTCTTTGGTGAGGCTGATTGGTCTCTCTTCCTTTTATCTCGCATCTCACTTGCTTCACCTTCAACAACTAGTTTGTCATATTTTATGTATGCTATGCGTCCCTTTTTTCGTGCTTCCTTTAACTGAGGTATTAGTTCTTTCCTGATTTCTAAAACTTCTTTACTGAAATCCTCTTTAACGTAAATATTTTTTGGCAGCTTTTTCTTGTTTCGCAAAATCTCATCTCTCTTCCATGCGTGTAGCATATTAATTAAAATTGGGCGTGCTTTTCCTTTCACTTTACCAATTCTAAACGCTTTGTTAATATCTGTTTTATGCACTTCAATACCCGAATCGTTTAGAATTTTTGATACCATTTGTACTATGTTAATATTTTCATTCGACTCCTCGAAGCCGTATAATATTAAATTATTCTCCTTTTTTCCATGTTCTAGACGTTTTACTTTCTCATTTAATTTCTCTACTTCATTTTTTAGAAACAAATTTTCTTCTATTATTGGTGTTAACTTATCATCCATCTCTTTTAATACCGCTTTTGTGATTGACTCTGTTAAAGTTGTTGTTTGTTTATCCATTTCTTGTTTTATTTTTGAAAATAGTAATTGCATTTGCTCGTCCATTTTAATTTTAAATTTATGAATTCAGATTTTAATAACAGAACTCCTTTTTGGTAGGAAATTATTTGTGAATGTGGCAACACTTGAACTATAGATTGCGTGTAACGAAACGTAGTGTTCTGATCTCTGATGTTGGATATACACCAATACGTACTTATAAATAAGATAATACAATTAAAATGAAGTTCTGAATCGGTCCTAACTCAGCATGATGCTGGTTGGCTCAACCAGCGCTGGTCTTCCGTTAGGGCCGTTCAAGTGACTCACGGATAGACAAAACGAAACAAAAACAAAACAAAGACAAAATAATATGACTATTGAACTATTGCAAACAAATATATATAAAAAATACATTTACATACATCTCGTACAGCGTAGTTACATCTCATGTTCACGGGCATTAGGCGATGGTCACCCCGGGAAGCAGAGCAACCAACTTCACCAATAGAGGTTAGACCCGCCGCGACCCCAAGTTGCAGCGGACCTATACGATGGAATCAGGAGAGGTGATTTTGTGCATATCAGTGTCTGCGGAGACCAGTCTTGGCGTCTGAACCCATGCATAGACCTCTGCCTTTCTCTCTTGGCGGCCTCCTTGCGAGACATGGCCGCCTCGCAAAAGCATGAAACCGCCTTTCAATGATCATCGCTCTGGAGCATGGCTTCGATCAAGCTCCTCAGCGATTCAGTCGGGCCCTACGATGGTCTCAAGATCGAACTTCTGAGGAGGTGTGAAACGCAATGTCTAGGGCGTCGCACTCGCGGCATTGTGGGGAAGACAAATTTTCCACGATCTAATGCAGATACTTACCGAAGCACCCGTACGCGGTGTCTGCGTCATCATAGAGGGGGTCCCGCGTTTCAGCGCAACTCATCGCAATAGTTGGGGACGAATTGCCTCCACTCTTTCAACGAGATTCTAAATTTCTTTACCAAGTTTGGATCTTGGTCGCGGTTTCCCGCGTCCTAATCGCTTCCGTCTCTGCCCGGCAATACACCAGGCCCTTAGCGTAGGCATCCTGCCACCAGCGTCGCACCTTGGTAAGCACCTCTGCCTGGAGATTCCAGGGCAGATCACCCGCCAAAAGTGTTGCAGCCGTCCACGACATTGTACCATGACCCCTAATGAACCTCTCCACTAGGATTCTCTGAGCTCTTCTCAGCTTCTCCTGTTGCCCCAAGTACAGCTTGGTCACGTCAGACTTCAATCAAGCGAGATGATAGATTCAGATAAAATCGATAGACGTCGGGACCCCAAGGCCCTAGTCTTGCCATCGGTAGCATAGTTATGGTGTATCTGGTCCTTCTGCCGAATGACAGCTGCGCCAGCTAATACGGCCTTTCTGGAAGATGGAATGCAGCTGAAGTGACTACGCACGTGTCTTCTTTTATATTTTCTATTATAATCTTTAAGTTTACGAGGAGTTAGTTATGACATGTTTCCAACATATTTGTGACCGTCCTTATATTCTCATCATTGAGGTATAACATGATCTAAGATTCTCATATATACATTTCCAGGGATCTCAGTCGCAATGAACTGACGGCAATCAGCCGACGGACCTTCAGAGGGTTGACGGCGTTGAAGAGCTTACACCTTGATGGAAACCAGCTCAAGTGTATCGACGAGAAGGCCTTGGACAGCTTAAAGAGTTTGGAAGTACTGTAAGTAGTTTATGATGGCATCGTTTTAGGTCGGCAAGATCTTCAGATCGGAAAATTTCTTCCACTTTTTGTTTGGGATGGGTATGTGTTCTCTGAAACGTAAAATTTTAGCTAGCACTAAAATGTATTTAACAATGACAGTGGTCTGGATGTTATGTTGCTTTTGGCATTATTATTTCATCTAATTCGGAAAACCAAAATCAGTGCTGTGCTTAAAGCCTTTGCCCATTTAGCTCATTGAAACGCAAAGATACAAAATTCAATTTTTGTCATCCTAAATAATTTCTTTTTCTCTAGACATACTATAAGAGAACATTTCTTGAAGGTCTTACATGCAAGTTAAAAATTAATTTAAACCATATATAATTTCTTTATTTCAGTACCCTAAACAACAATAACCTGACATACCTGTCTTTGGAGCCGGCTGCTATCACGCGATTAAGTACTCTGAGATTGACAGACAATCCAGTGGTCTGCGATTGTCGCGTTGCAAAACTGGCCAGCGCTGTCAAGGCTGCCGGGATCCTTGGAGTTGGGGCAAGGTTAGTCTTTCTTTATTCAGTAATATCTCAAAAGGAGGCCGCTGAACGAGAGAAGGAGTGCGGTGCGTATGCGTCTCGCGGATACCGATGTCAATCGGGGCCCCGGAGATGCAGATAAGCGCAAGATCTCCCGTAATTATGCTACAGGGGTCCTCCAGCATCTGGGGAGAGGAGAACCAAACCCCTGTTGACGAAGTGAGTTTGCCTTTCCCGGGGCATTCTCAAGCACTGATGCGCAGGATCAGTGTGGGCGTAACTACGTTCTAAGTTTCACTTTTTTTATTACCATGAGCGCGGGGCACATGGGAGGAAGGGGGTTTAAGTAGAGTATTTCTCCCTGCCTCAAGAAAAGGTTAGCCTTTCTTGTTAGCTTAAACCCTAGAACTTGAGTCTTTTACTAACATAATTGTTATTATTCATAAATAATTTAACTTATGTAATATAGATGTAATAATAATTCTAAATAAATAAGAATTATCTTATATATAAAATTCTCGTGTCACAATGTTCGTTCCCATACTCCTCCGAAACGGCTTGACCGATTCTCATGAAATTTTTTATGCATATTCAGTAAGTCTGAGAATCGGCTACTATCTATTTTTCATTCCCCCAAATGTTAAGGGTAGTCCACCCCTAAATAATTTTTTTATTTTTAGATAATTTTTTTATTTTTATTTTTTTATTATACAGCATTAAAAATACATACAACCCTAAATTTTCAACCGTCTGCGATCAACCCCTATTTTTAATAGCGATATTAGTATTTTTATAATTTTCTACTTGGATTATTAACTTAGGTGTTCTTTTTGTTGTTGTATGTGTTAAAGTTTGTCCCGGAATGGTTTAAATAAACGATTGAACCCAGTAGGTGGCGCCGCGATACTCCTAAACGTTGGGCCTGATTTTGATGTTTTTTTTTGTTTTTAAGTGGATTTAGATAGTTTAGATTAATATTTGGTCCCGGTAGATGATGCTGGAATCGGGTTCTATATTTTTATTTTTTAAATGCAGGACAACGTCTGCCGGGTACAGCTAGTTAATTATAATAATAAGTACGACATTTTGCACGCCCTAGAGGCCAAAAACATAAATAACTTACAGAATATTCCTACCGTCTTTTTTATGTACCACGTTTTATGCAATCAATGATGGTTTGATATGTTTTGACAGATGCCAAGCGCCAGCTACGTTGCGAGGTGCTCAACTTACAGAACTGGAAGCACACGAATTGATATGCACAGGTAATTTCAATGTTGCATGCATGAGTTCAGAAGACAGGCAGACGACTGAAAAGCGGTTACCGTCTCCTATGGACATTTGCAACACCGAAGGCGTTTCAAATGCGCTGCTGCTCTCTTAAGGGAGACTGGAACCTGGCCACTATATAGTGCTTAAAACCATTCAAACGTAGGTTTATTAGTTACACTTTGTTTAAATCCGTCTTGAAGTACCAATGTCGCTCTCCTCTTTGATATTGTAGTGTAACAGCCTTGCAGAGATTTGGGTAAGTAAGTACCTTATATACCAAATATTAACTATTTGAGCAGGGTTTCCCCTTTATTGTTCAGCCTTTGGTGTGATTACTCACACCGCACAGTAAACAATGAACGCCGTTTTTTTTTTTTTTTTTTTTTTTTTTTGGAGCTGACTCAGCTGAATAGCCGCAGATGGCTGTTTCAGCGATACCGGGCTTTGGGGGCTTCCCGCCTCCGTGGGAGCGGAGGCGTTCAGCCCGGAAGCAGCACGCTCGAGGAGGCACCTCCTGTGAGGTTCGACCTCGGCTCGACCGCTGCGGGGGATTGACTCTATATTGGGAACAAGCCGTAAAAGGCTGAAAGAGCTAAGCCAACAGGCTGAAGTGATTATTTGGGGACTCTTCATCGACTCCGCCGGCGGAGTCGATCCTAGTCTATCATTACTACCGCTTCGCAACGTGTTATAGCTGGAGGAGAAGAAGCGGCGGAAGAAACTCTCCAGCAACACGCCTAGGCTAATCTTGTATGGCTACTTGTGTCTGTAATGAGTATGGATTGGTGGGTCTTACGATTGTGTAAGAGGATTCGAGCCGGGGGCTCTCCGGCGTCTGTTGTGTCTGCGTCTGTTATGCCAGGCTGATGTTCTGAGCCTCGGGGGGTTCATGATCGCGATTTGACGTGCGATTTTGTCAGGCTCGTCAATGAGTACATTGCGAGGTCTGCGTTTACTCGTGGGAGCGTTTGGAGTGGGTTTGTAGTTGACCGTTTCCGTCACCAGAGGGTTCGGGTGATGGGGGGCGAGGTCAAAGAATCTGCGCGATAGTAAAGTTATATAGTCCTTGATGGAGGGAAGCTCCAGGTCGCGATGCAAGTCGGCGAGCCGCATATAGCGCGGGCCGTCGACTGCAGCACGTAGAAAGTGGTTCTGGATTCTTTGCAGTCTCCAGATGTTAACGTCGCTGGCGTGGCCGAAGACCACACTCGCATAGGTCAAGATGGGGCGGATGCAAGTTTTGTAAAGAGTCACCTTATTTCTAAGGCTCATCTTACTCCTCTTGCCTATCATCGGATAGAGTCGGCCGAGGATCCAGTATGCTCTGTTCCCGACCGCTCTGGTATGCTTGTGGAAGTACAAGCCTCTGTCTAGGGTTACCCCAAGATATTTGACTTCGTTAGCCCAAGGGATAACTTGGTCGAATAGCTTGATGGGCATAAGTTGGTTGGAGGGGCGGGTATTGGGTGAGAGGCATTTGCGGGAGAACATGATGGCTGCACTCTTCTCGGGGTTCACCTCAATCCGCCATCTACGGAACCAGTCACCTAGTTCTTTGATGGCGGTGTTGAGCTGCTTGCAGATTCTGTATCTGCTGGGGTCGCTACTGAATATGGCGGTGTCATCCGCATATAGGGCTAGCTGGGTATGGGGGTGCCGTGGCATGTCGCTGGTGAACAGCGTGAAAAGTAGGGGGGAGAGCGCGGAGCCCTGGGGGACTCCCGCTGAGATGGTATGAGGGGAGGAGCGGGTGCCCTCCACTCGGAATCTGAATTTACGGTCTTTGAGGAAGTCCCGTAGAATGAGTACGAGTCGGTCTGGCACACCGAGCTGATACAGCTTGTATATAAGCCCGTTGTGCCAAACTTTATCGAAGGCTTTCGCGACGTCGAAGAATACTGCGCCTGTCGGCCAGGGTCTTCGTCCGACGCGTTGAAAATGGGAGAGGACGTGCTCCGTGATGCGGAGCACTTGTTGCGGGCAAGAGTGTCTAGCTCTAAAGCCGAACTGCTCGTGGGGGATGAGATTATTGCTGAAGGCAAAATCACTCAGTCTAGTGAGGAGGACTCGCTCATACAGTTTACCCAGTGAGCTGAGTAGACTGATGGGGCGGTAGCTGGCGGGCTTTGAGGCCGGTTTGCCTGGTTTGCGGATGCCAATGACCTCCGCTTCTTTCCAGGCCTTGGGAAATTGGCAGTTATTTATGGCAGCATTGAAGATGCTTACCATAATTAAGATAAGATGGGCGGGGAGGATTTTCAGAAGCTTATGGCTGATTCCGTCATTGCCTGGGGCCTTGCGGGGCTTTAGGGCTTTGATGAAATCCTGTACTTCTTCAACCGTGACCGGTTCGAGTGTGGTTTCCGCCGGGAGGGAGGACCTATGTTCGACCTCGGCGTCTACCTCCGATAGGTGAGACGGGTCGTTGTCGGCAGTATTGGGGGAGCATTGGAGCTCGAGACTTTCGGCGAGGCATTCCGCCTTTTCATCGTCATCAAACGCTTTGGTATTATCGGGTCTCTCGAGAGGTGGCATACTCGAGAGGGTTTCTGCTTTCAGAGATCTCGCCAGCTGCCAGTAAGCCTGGTGAGTTGGGGAGATCTCCTCTAGCAGTCGGTCCCAACGTTGGTTCCTGACCTCCTGGACACGGAGTCTAACTTGGCGTTGGAGTGCCCTGTAGTGGGCTTTATTCTCCAAGGAGGGGAAGCTACCGCAGGCCCTGAATGCTGCCCTCTTTTCCCTCAACAGGTCTCTGACGTCGTCCGGGAGTGGCAGTCGGTGGTCCTCGAGAGGTACCTGCCGAGTGGACTCCCGTACCACGCTTTGGAGGTGGCTGGTGAGGGCTTCGATGGCAACATCGTTGTCCTGGTCGCAAGCAATCGGGTCCGGAATTCGGTCCAAGTCCGGGGAACTTGTTGTTGCCAGCAAGTCCCGAACTTTGGCCCAGTCTATGACGGGTTTCGTCTGTGGTGTCGAGTCAGTCGGGGGGCCTAACTGGAGTACGACCGGCAAGTGGTCGGAGTCGATGTCGTCCCGTGTTTCGATTGAGCGAAACTGAAGAGAGACTCCCTTCAGTAGCACTATATCGAGAACGCTCGGGCTATGTAAGTCTGGTCTGTCCGGGTATCTAGTCGGGGTCAAGGGGGCGAGAATGCCAAAGAGGAGCCTGTCCGAGAGGCGGAGAAGCTCCTTGCCATTGGTGTTTTCGTTGGTGCAATTCCAACAGGGATGTTTGCAGTTTAGGTCCCCGGCTATTATAACCGCTGAACCTAGATTGAATAGGGCGTTTAGGTCGTCCTCTAAGATGGGCTTTTGACATTTTAAGTATGTTGAAACTATGACGATGGGCTGATGGCCTGTCATCGATAGTTTGCAGGCGGAGACTTCTAGTTCCTCTAGAGGGGGGGTATCGATGGGGATGCAGTGCAAGGACCGCTTGTAGTAGATAAGTGTCCCTCCGCCGTGGGAGGTTAACCTATCGTGCCTGATCAGGTTGTAGTTAGCGATACGGGGATCTCTAATACTCGGCTTTAAGAAAGTCTCTTGCACTAAGAGAATGTCTATATTATCGGTGACCAGGAAGTCGTGAACCAAGTCGCGTTGATTTCTAAGTCCGTTGGCGTTATATGTAGCCAAAGTCAATGAGCGGGGTTTTTCCCTACTTGTGGTAGCCATTGAAAATGTTATTTAGGGCATGTTGAGAAGGATTTTCACCAGCGGGCCATGGTCCATGGCGATCCGCAGATGGTCCTGCAGGGTGGTGGCGGTTTTATATTTTTCCGCGAGGACAGATACCTCATTCAAGTCGAAGGGAAACGACTTGGCAAACTGTGTTGCCAAGGCGAGATCCTCCGACAAGGAAGAGGGAGCGCCCGAGCGGGGTGGGGCGGCGGCGGGTTGCGGCTGGGGTCTTGGTTGGGGCACCACCGCTCTAGCCTGAGTAGGCAGAGCGGGGAAGCCTGTCCAAGCGTTGAACGCCGGGAGAGGTGCAGGCACGAATGCCGGACGTTTAGGGGCGGCCTTAGACGCTGGGGGAGAACGCTTAGCGTTCTTTTTGAATTTGGGGGCGGCCGGGCACCCGCGGTAGTTAGCGGGGTGTCCGGTTTTCCCGCAGAGAATGCAGGCTGGAGGGTCGGGGGAGTCCCGAGTCCGCGTGCAGTCGCTGGTCCCGTGGTCCCCGAGGCATTTGACGCATCTCGGGCGGGAGTGGCAGTGGTTGGCAGAGTGCCCATAAAGTTGGCAGCGGTGACATTGCCGGGGGGTCTGATTATTATAAGGTCGCTCGAAGCGGAGATTAGTAAGGCCACAGACGCTCTTCAGATTGAAGATTGCCTTGCCTTGTTCAGTTCGGTCTAAGATAGCGAGCACCATGTTATATGGCGTCCTTTCGGAATTTCCTTTGTGCATGCGGTGAACCTCATGCACAGGGAGGTTTTGGGATTGGAGATCTTCCAGAATATAGGAGGTCTCAAGCTCCTGAGAAAGGCCGCGTATGACGACGCGGAGGCGCTTCTCTTCTTCGAGAGCGTATGTGTAATAATTGACATTTTTGTCAATCAGGATACGGGTAAGGGCCCGATGGTCGGCCGGAGTCTGCACGGTAACTTTGATACCGTGTTGGATATCACGTGCCTCTTTCAGCACGATGTTGAGGGCGGGAAGGGAGGACAAGATATCTCTCCAGAGGTGCTTGTCTCTGATTATGAGAGGGGGCGGAAGTCGCTCGCGGCGGGGTTGGCTGTCGGCCTTGGTCTTGGCCTGTTTGGGCTCTTTATCAGTATGCCCTTGAGGCGAGCTGTTAAGCAGCCGCTTCTTGGACTTGCGGTTGGTGACGACTTTGAAACCATCGTCGTCACCAGTTTGGGCGGTGAGGTCAATCTCCATGTCGCTTTCAGACGTGGCTGAAGCGACAGCGGGAGATTCGGTAATGGCGGGGGCTGGGGCGGGTGCGGGCGCGGCCGCGGTAGGGGTGGCCGAAGTGGCCGATGGGGTGGTAGCCTTAGTGGCTACTGGGGTTGCGGGGGCCTTAGGGGCCACGGGGGCAGCGGCTTTAGGAGCCTTCGGTGCGGCCTTAGGGGCCTTCGGGGGGGGCGCGGAAGACGCGGCTTTCGCGGGGGTCGCGGTGGCAGCCGGAGATGGGGGGGTTATCTCCATCATGGGGAGCAATCCCCTCATCTCCTGGCAGTACCATGACTTGAGAGCCGGGTCGCGACTCTCAAGGAGACGGAGGGTTTGAACCCACCAATCCTGGGGTGTGGCCATCCCTCAGGCGGGAGCAGCCCGAGGGATACGTGTGTGTATGTTTGTAACCTAGTCCCCCTGCCGGGTGTAGGCAGGGGGGTGCGCCCTAGGGTGAGCCCTAAGCTTGTAGCCCCTTTGCCGATCTTATTGTGCAAAGGGGTCCCTAACTGCTTTGTGGGTAGACAGAACCACAAAGGATGGGAAAAAAGGAGGAGGTAACCTAGGACGGAATTGGAGATGCCTGGGGTCGGCAAGGGTACTCCCCCTGTGCCGGTGGTTCCACGCCACGTCCGGGTTCACCGTTTCCCTGAAGGGGAACCGGCGGGCGCCCGGGTCACGCCCCAACTAGGTTCGTTAACACCGTTAGGTATCCCCTAGCTGACCTAGTGACAATTAAAATTGAGTAAACAATTAAAATTGCCACGAGGGTTCGCGCAAACGAACTACGCGGGTGTGGGGTGGAAACGTCCCCGCGTCAGAGCGCAATGAAAATTGCGATGACGCAACCTGGTGTGTGTACAACTAGACCGACCTACGTGTGTGTGCAACACTCGACCGACCAAAGCGTGTGTACACCTCGACCGAATCAAAGTATCGAATATCTGGTGGGCGAGCCAGAGTGACGTCACGATGTGCGGACACGTCCGCACGGTGCGAGCGCCGAGACCGGACTGAATGAACGCCGTTTACAGGCCACATCGCCTTTTATACGAAAATGCTACCCTACAAAACAATAATAATGCATCATTGCTAAAAATTGCAATTACATCATAGTGTTGCCAGGATCATAAAAACCAATTATAATAATTAGTTACTGATGCACTAAATTATCTAGACGATAATTTAGTGGGTTTATAAAATTAACTAGCAGGTAAATAGTAATTTCATTATAAATCGAACTATCTGATAAATCGACTAAAATATTATTATCTATGAATATTGTCTATGTGATATTAATATACTCTATGGTTCTCACGACTGCTGTGATTGACATCGCGAAACAGTAGTCTTTTATGGACGGTTCCTATATCTTACAATTCATTCATACCATCGGTTGAATTTTGACTTTTGTATGGAGCTTATATCAAAGTTTAACAGATAGTAAGGCAAATAACGGTCGGTAAAATATAGGAAACAGACCTTAGTGTAATCACTGGATTTTTTTTAGCTGTGCCCACAACTTAGTCCGCGTGGATTATTTTTTGCGGAACCCTTATTTTAAAAGTAGCCTAAGTTACTCCTTATAATATCAGCTATCTGCCAGTGAAAGTCCCGTCAAAATCGGTCCAGCCGTTTCAGAGATTAGCCGGAACATCCAGAAAGATAGAATTCTTTTTACTAAAAATTGCTTTTTCGAAATCTCCTAATCCCCCTTGATTTTTTTCACGTTTTTATTTTAATATTATAACCCGACACTTTAATTTTGTTTACCAAATTCAAATTAATTCAAAAGTTATTATTCAAAATAAGTTCCACTCGAGAACACTTTTTGAAGGTCATGTAAGTCAAAATTAAAATCTACTTTCCGAAATTCCTATTCTATGTACACCGCTTCACAATGTGTTATCGCTGTTCAAAGGAGAAGAAGCGGCTCTTCTTATAGAGGGATAGCCCGTGATCGCCAGTCCTACCACATAGTATAAAGGCTAAAAAAATTCTGTGCAAGTACCCTATAGCAGGTAAGAAGGTTTGGATATTATGAATCTCGAACCGTGGTGGCTTTGACAGGAAACAGGTAGCAAAGGTGAGCATAATTGCTGCCCAAAAACATTATAGCATAATGCGCAATTTTTTAGTATGTTCTACAGGATACTATTAGAATATCATACCATCCGTTTCCAGACACTTTGTAGGGTGGCAACCCCCTGCCAGACGCCTTTAAAGTTTAATAATTCTACTTACCTCATAATATAAAATCTGAGTTTTATTTATGTTACTTGGTCAACTATTTAAATATATTTCCCAAACGGCCAGACAGTTTCAAAAGTTCTAACACTCTCCCAGACATACTTGAAGTTCAAGATTCATAATATCCAAACCTTCTTACCTGCTGTAGGGTACTTGCACAGATTTTTTTTAGCCTTTATACTATGTGGTAGGACTGGCGATCACGGGCTCTTAGTCTATTATAGATGAGCTTTATTCTAATAATAGACATTGTATCGGTACACCTAAAAATATGTTGAAATTACTAATGCATTGTATGAAATATGGCAGAACTTTAAATTTTGTATGATTGGTGTAAGGTCCTTCGACGGCGGCGTCGGGCGAATGTTCAGCGGAGCCCCGGTGCCCGCCGGCGTGCCGCTGCAGCCCCGAAGGCACTGTGGACTGTCGGGAGAAGCTCCTCGCAGAGATACCCTCAATCATACCACATCGTGCTACCGAAATGTAAGTAGATCTAGAACAATACTACCACTTACACTACTTCTCCTTAAATAATTATGCTTAATAATTATAATCTTATACTATAGACTATTTAATATATATATTATATATGTCGGAGGGAAGCTATGAATCGGATTGATTGTTGTTTGGATGTATAACGCATAATATTATTTGTTTACATTTTTAACCGACTTTGAAAAAAGGAGGAGGTTCTCAATTCGTCGGGATCTTTTTTTTGTTGCTTTTTTATTATGTATGTTCGCCGATTACTCCGTGATTTATGATCCAATTTACGTGATTCTTTTTTGTTCGACGCGGAATAGCTTCTAATTGGTACCCTAAAAAATTTACATAGTTTGGCCCAGTAGTTTTCATTTTATTAACATTTTTCATGAAAATAATTTTCACTCCGTTCCATATGTACACCGATTACTCTGAGATTTATGATTCGATTTACGTGATTCTTTTTTTGTTCGACGCGGAATAGCTGCCATGTGGTCCCCTAAAAATTTGACATAGTTTGGCCCAGTAGTTTTCGTTTTACGAACATTTTTTTGTTCCCGGTTCTTGGGACCTATATTTTTTAAGAAGCGCGGCACCATTCGTAAGTCCACCCATACATAGCTAGACACTAAAAAGTAACAAATAAAAAATAAAAACTTCATTTAAAAAAACCGACTTCAAAAACTAAAATGTATAAAATAACTTATTTCTAAAGCTATTATTATTAATATATATTATCTAAAACATCTTAAAGTCGGTGCTTAGTAATTTTCAAAATATAGTAATTTTTATGTTTTGCTTTGCACCGACTTCAAGATGTTTTAGATAATATATATTAATAATAATAGCTTTAGAAATAAGTTATTTTATACATTTTAGTTTTTGAAGTCGGTTTTTTTAAACGAAGTTTTTATTTTTTATTTGTTACTTTTTAGTGTCTAGCTATGTATGGGTGGACTTACGAATGGTGCCGCGCTTCTTAAAAAATATAGGTCCCACGAACCGGAAACAAAAAAATGTTCGTAAAATGAAAACTACTTGGCCAAACTATGTCAAATTTTTAGGGGACCACATGGCAGCTATTCCGCGTCGAACAAAAAAAGAATCACGTAAATCGAATCATAAATCTCAGAGTAATCGGTGTACATATGGAACGGAGTGAAAATAATTTTCATGAAAAATGTTCATAAAATGAAAACTACTGGGCCAAACTATGTAAATTTTTTAGGGTACCAATTAGAAGCTATTCCGCGTCGAACAAAAAAGAATCACGTAAATCGAATCATAAATCACGGAGTAATCGGCGAACATAAATAAAAAAAAGCAAAAAAAAAAAAAAACAAAGATCCCGACGAATTGAGAACCTCCTCCTTTTTTCGAAGTCTGTTAAAAAATTACTATATTTTGAAAATTACTAAGCACCGACTTTAAGATGTTTTAGATAATATATATTAATAATAATAGCTTTAGAAATAAGTTATTTTATACATTTTAGTTTTTTAGTTTTTGATGTCGGTTTTTTTTAACGAAGTTTTTATTTTTTATAACTACTTTTAGAATTCTTAATTCAATTTTATTTGATTTGTTAAATCTTTGTATAACTTAAAGATCGTCCTAACCTAATAAAAGTTATGAATATTGTAATTGAATAATCAACCAATCAGAGCAGAGCATATGGCTCAGAGTGAGGTCGGGGCGCCGTCGGCGCCTTCTGTGCTTGAGTAGTATCTGCCTTAGTGGATGGAGGAGTTTTTTGTGACACATTTGGTTGATGGCAATAGGTCGAGTTGGACCATTGAGAATTTTAAAGAAAGTATTGAAGTTGGAAGTATGAGCGGTGCCCTGAACCCGCTGCTCGGTCTAAACTATGTCGAAATGTGTTTTAAATCTAAATTAAAAGCGTATAAACCGTGGCTATTGTGTTTTATGCTCGCATTTTATCCTGATGACGCCCACTAAACCTGCAATAACTAAAGAAGATGTCGTGAGAACGAGGCCTTCTCCGACATATATATATATTGTTACAAGCTATAGGACTCGAATTAAAATAAATGCCGTTGGAATTACTATAGAGTTTATTAGAACTGTACAAACACGAATAAAACAGGTTCAAATAAAACTGGATGCAACCAATTCACACTGCACGATTCAATGCAATTCAACACGCGCAAAGTCCGTCACTATATTGCTAATCGAAAGTACTACATACGTCTTACTCGTATCGTAGTCGTCGCTTGACTGCCCCACCCCTCCGTTCGGGCATTGTTTTATACTAAACTGTATAATAGTGAACAAAAGGGCCGCGTTATGAGTTAATCCGCCATCGGGCAAGCTTCGACGCAATGCAATAAAAATAAAAGGTTTAGTTCGACTCTAATTACAGTCATAAAATAAGTACGATAACAATAGATGTTTTTAACACGCTTTTATTAGCTTCACCTATATGTGTAACCGACCCCTTTGAGCTCGATTTTGTACTACTTTGAACGATCAGATTTAATTCAAACTTTGCACACCTGTCAAAGGTCGATGACAATGCAATAATATAGTACCATGGAGCTGATCTGATGATGGAGTGGGAAGGTGGCCATAGGAACTCCTGTACTAAACAAGATAGACCCGTCGTGTTTGGGCTCGTTTTACTTGTCTTGGCTAGCACTCTGCTGCTACATGATATGCAAGATCTCAAAAGCTTGTATTTAAAAACATTTAAAAAAAAACAACTAAAAAATAAAAAATAAATAATAGTTTTAAAAAAAAACTAACAAAAACACGCTTTCATAAAAAATCCAACTAAAAAACAGAAAATAAAATTTAATAAATTTGGTACATTATTGTAAAAAAGCGTGGGGTGTATTCAATTAATAATATAATATCTTAAAAAGCGCTTTGAATACACCTCACGCTTTTTTACAATAATGTACCAAATTTATTAAATTTTATTAAAGTTTAAACACGAAGTAAACAAAATAATTTGTTTTTACAACATGCAGGTGTGCGGACTTTGTCGATATGTGTATATATATTCCGAACAATATGGCTCGATTTTTAAAATCATCTTCCATCTCTTTCCAGCCGCCTAGAACAGAACGAGCTGACCGAGGTGCCCGCCGATGCTTTCGCCAGCGTCCGAAGAGTTGCAAGAATTGATCTGTCAAACAACAAGATCAGTAAACTGTCACCAGATGCGTTTAACGGATTGACACATTTGAGCTCTTTGTAAGTAATCGTTATTTATGATTCTATACCCTTTCCAAGCATTTATTTTATCTTTGACAGCTCGATGACAGATCAATTATTATTAGTGACGTCCTAATACGTTACCGACTCGATTTGTTATAAAAATCGACTTCATTTATTAATAAGTTTTAATTAATTTCAGTTACCTAAAAAGACTATAACGTTTAATTAGTACTAGTGGTCGCCCGTAATAATATATAGATACCCACGTCTCAATTAATGTATTTTACATATATTATATAAGCCATTTTTGTAATAACTAAAACATTTTTTATTTCCTAATCGATTTAAAAGTTTGTGCGTTACATGACTCACAGTACATCACTATTACGTCACCCACATTAATAAAATAGGACAATTATGTCATTGGTTTCATATGGGCTTTACTGTCAAGAAACATGTTACTTGGTATTTGTGCAAATGTCAAATTAATAATAAACGTTTGGAAACAGTATAGTAAGTTGTTTTTTAAATAAGCCAGAGACTAAGGAGGGCTTACCATAGCCTCCAGTTTTTAAAAACCAACAACTGCACATGTTCCATACAATGTTTTCAATACATTTGCAAGAAAACAGTAGAATAGGTAATGAAACAAACATAAATTTCAGTCGGAAAGTCGCAACAAGCTTTCTGATATGAAAATGGCGTGGTGATAATTAGAACTACATCATTCGTTTCGTTTTCTCTATAGTATTAAAGTGAGAAATATGTACTGATCTAACACGCTTCTGAGGAAGTTCGATTACTCAGTTTATTGAAGTGAAACTTCTATATAGACGGGGGGTCTTACGATTTTTCGCTCACGAAAAAGCGTCACGGTCACGTGGTCTAATTCTTACATTTTTAAACTCATGATATCTTTCAAATGGAATGTCTGAATTAAATAATTCAAAAAGTTATATAAAGGTATTGAAGCAATCTTGAATATGAAGTAATTTATTTTGATAAGGATGAATACCGAGATACAAATAAAGAGCCTTTTGTAGTGGCGGCATTTTAACTATTTTTTTTAAATAAAAGAACACTTATTTTGGCATAACTATAATAGTTAGACATATACTGTCGAACTATTTTCGCAACAAAATTTTAACTTGAAGTTTTACGGGCTGGTTTTCAAATTGGACAAGTACATTAACAATCTGCCCGTAACACTTCAAGTTAAATTTTGTTGCGATTCATTTTGTCACTTGTCAGTTGAAGATTTTCCACTTGTCCGTTGCGACTCGTTTTTCCACTTATTCGTTGCCCTTCATTTTTCCACTTGTCCGTTGTGATTCGTTTTTCCACTTGTCCGATGAAGTTTCACTTCTAATATGTGTCCCAGCACACTTTTCGATTTTTATTCTTGTTATATGAAACTCCTTGGAAAGATTCTTATATACTTCTTTTTCACCTAAGTACCTATTTGTACTTAGGTGAAAATACTTATTTACCACACATTGCTTAATTTTTAACTTTCGAAAAATGTATACAGGCTTCGTAGAAGCGCTTTTTGGGCAAATGTATCGAAAAAGTTATTTTTGGAACGAAGTCCTCTTACGCAGCTTACAAGAGTGAATTGGCAAAGATCGTCATGTAAGGGAAAAGCGTTATGCCCCCTCCAGACGACCTTTATTACGGTTTTTATTATCAAATTCGAACTTTGCTACTATGAAATAAGATCAATGTATTGAAAATAGAGTGTCGTGTAATTGCCCTTTATATGGTCTTTAATGGCCCTCGATGGCCTCCGGTGACCGTCGATGGCCTCCGGTGGCCTTCGAAACATCGTCCCAACCAGACTCATTAGCTTTTTTTCAATCTCAATTTATGTAAATTTTTGCAGAGTGTTATACGGCAACAAAATTAAAGATCTGCCCACTGGAGTATTCAACGGACTTACAACATTGCAATTATTGTAAGTATTCCTAGTTGAAATAATAATAACAGCTTCTAAACGTCCTACTGTTGGGCTCGAGTCTCCCATTTTTTATAAGGGAAACGGATCATCGTTGATGAAAAGGATGTGGTGTATTCACATCACTAGTTAGTAAGTTTACATTGTGTTTTTGTTCTTCCCTCATCTTTGTCTATGTGTCATGTCGGTCAGTCGTATTATATTTTGTGCCTCATTTAAAAATAAAGTTTAAAGTTAAAGTCGGTCATTATATTAATTAAATAAGTAAAAATACAACTAAATTACTGGTGCATCAAAAGACGTCAGACAAAAATAACAGACCTCTCCATTTAACGACAACTCTCTATAACGCCATAAAATGCACAGTCTCTTCAGTGTCGTTATATGGAGTTTACATTGTATTTATAATGAAATGGGCTTGGAATTTAATTATTTTAAGAACTCAGCGCTCGCTGTAGATAATTAATTTTGAAAATTTATATATTTTTCAGGTTGTTGAACTCTAACGAAATATCGTGCGTGCGGAAAGAAACATTCAGGGACTTGCAGAACTTAAAATTATTGTTAGTATATTCCGGTTATAACAAAAAAAAATTCTTCCTCCTGACTAACAAGTTGATATTTTGTCTTGTTTAGGGTATTTTAGCGTTTTACTTTTTGTATAAGATAACTATGATATGCCCGCGATTTCGTCCACTCTTGACTTCAAATTCCCGCGGGATTCCCGGGGCACACAGTACCACAGCATTTAGAAAATAATGTAACCTATCGTCTTAGTGAAAACTCTGTCGAAAAAGATAATTTGTATGCATCCGAACAACTTTAAACTCCTGCGAGATTTCCGGGATTAAAAATATCACACATTTTATAACATTAAATTTGCTAACGATCAGCAAAAGATGTTAGGAGTTCAATTTCTTTTTAAGTCTAGTAATTTTAAATTATTCCCAGAAAAATTCTCGCGGGATTCCCGGGATAAAAAATGGCGCAGATTTTAAGTCTAAGAATTTGCTGTTGACATCGAAACTCGCATCAAATCGGCCCAGTAGTTTTTAGGTGAATCCTGAACAAACCGACAAGAAATCTGTGGGATATGAAATAAGTGTGGTGGCATCCTTCGGAGTATGGCCCTGTACGGTGCACCCGTATGGGACCATACATCCCACTGCCATAATTGGACTTTGTTGTGCCGAGAACAACGGATTTTGGCTGTGAGGTCCATTTTGGGATACCGTACAGTGTCATGGCCTCTCCAGGCGGCCATACTTGCCAAAGTTGCCCTCGAGACCTGAGTTATTGCCGGGCCAAGTGTAAGGCAATTAGGACGCCAAACCTGTTCAATAGATTTAGAGTCTCCTGAGGCTGGCAATGATTCAGTGGAGGATGTGCGCCCACACGTGCTGCGATGAGGACCAGGAGAGGATTCAGGATGACGCAGATACTTACCGGGCATGGGTGCTTCGATAAGTATCTGCATCAGATTGTGGGATGTCTGCCTTCCCCTCAGTGCCGCGAGTGCGGCGTACTAGACACTGCGTTCCATGCGCTGGTCGAGTGAGCTGCATGGGTACCTCAGAAGTTCAAACTCGAGGCCGTTGTAGGGCCGACCGATTCGCTGGGTATTCTGGTTGAAGCCATACTGCAAATCGAAGATCATTGGTAAGCGGCATCAGCCTTCAGCGAGGCAGTAATATCTCGCAAGGAGGCCACCGAACGAGAGAGGGGCGCATACGACCTTCGGGTACCGACGTCAGTCTAGTGTTCGGAGGTGTAGATATGCGAAAAATCTCTTCCCGTGATTCCATGCGCTAAATTATACATCAATAAATTGGTGGATGAAACGTGATACGACAAAAACTAATAAAAATTGCACGGTGTTTTCCATCGTTTATAATTTTATGTAGTCTTATGGGAGCTGGATACGTCTAGTCATCGCAGCGGACAACGAACTACTGGCTAGCGCAACGCGGGATTGCTCATATTAATAGTTGCTCTATGTCACTCGCACATCACCCGTCCCGCTCACACACTGTGCTATATATTGTACAAGCTGTACTTAATTTGTTATAAAAGTTAAGTTGTTAATTGTACTTAAGGTTGCCGTTTCCAAAATAAATTAGTTCACATCGGCAATCGACAGTGAATACTACTTGAAACCATCTGAAGTATCTTTTAACCTCTACCTCTCGCTGCCTATTCCAGTTGTTTTGTTTTTTAACAGCTTCAATTTACAGACACGGCATGTACATACAGAATTTTATGATACTATAGATTAAAATATGCTGTAATTCTTTCAGATCCCTCTATGACAATAATATACGGACATTGCCAAATGGAACATTCGACGCGTTAACAGGCATACAGACACTGTAAGTAGATCTATGGACTATAATTAAAACTATAAAAACCAGCCATCCGTCTCCAGAAAGTTTACTTAATTTTATCCCGAATACTATCCCATTTTCCAGGATAAAAACTACATAGTTGATATTGGGTCTATATATGTGCTAATTTCAGCAAAATCGGTATTGTACATTTTTATGAAAGCGTAACAGACAAAGTTACTTTTGCTGTTATATTTTTTTTTATATTTGGCAGACAAACACACGTATTGTTAATATACGACGGACTGCTCTGGGGCCGATCTTGTACACCCAGACCATAGTAGAAAATGGAATTTTAATTTAGGTACTATAAGTATGAAATTTAGCATGCCAGAAATCGAACCCGGAATCTTTACGCTGCATCGAGGTAATCAAACAAACTGTTAGCCTACTCAACTATAGAGGCTGGCTATATAATTAAAGGTCTCGTAAGCGCCCTTTTTCGCCAGTAGCATTGCATATTCAAAGACAATCGTACTTGAGGTGTAAACTTTAGCCGTGTGTCGGAGTTGACACACAATTTTTAAATTTGAGTTACGTAGTATCTGGTAGGTAATGCCCGTCTGGATGACTACTACTCCTGGTTTAGAGTATGTCGCCATAACATGCTTGAGTTTTGCTCCGAAATTAGTGGCCAGACTCCCTTAAGAGAGCAGCAGCGCATTTGTAGTACCTTTGGTATTGAAAATGTCCATAGACAATGGTAACCGCTTTCCAAAAAACAAAACGTAACCAAAAAAAAGTGACTCGGTGGACATTTTCAGACATCTAGGCAGAAACCCGTTCGTCTGCGACTGTTCTCTTCGCTGGCTATCAGTGTACCTTCGGAAGAACCCGATAGAAACTTCTGGAGCGAAGTGCGACGCTCCCAAAAGGATGAACAGGAAGCGTATCGACGCGTTGAGGGAGGAGAATCTGAAATGCAAACGTAAGTTCCAAGAAAATTGAGGTAAACATCCAGCCCCTATCACGATAGTAACTATAAGTACTTGTAGCACCCAATAATTTCTTCTCCTTACCACTAGCCGGCGAAGAAGTGCCGAACCCTTGCGGAGTATCAACAGTCTGTCCTTCCGCTTGCACTTGCGAGGATTCCACCAGAGCAGTCAGCGTTACGTGTGCCAGGGCTGGGCTCTCAGACGTGCCAAGAGACTTGCCTCTCAATACTGATGCTTTGTGAGTAATTTGTGGTACACTTCCCAGGCTGGTATCTCAGATATTCCAAGAAACTTGCTTCTTAATGCTGACTGTCGCTTTGTAATTTGTAGTATACCTCCCAAGCTGATCTCTCAGACGTACCGAGAGACTTGCCTCTCAATACTGATGCTTTATAAGTAGTCCTTTATGCTACACATCCCGGACTGATCTCTCAGACTTGCCTTTGTATAATTATGCTAACATCCTGAGTATCTGTTTTCTCATCCAGCCCCACCTTGCGTCTTACTCTATTTAATTTGGGCAAATATTCCTCGTATTGTATCATGAAAAACTTTGCCATTCTCCAGCACCCTGCTGATGAAATAGGTATATTGTAATGAAGGCAGTTCAGTATCCTGTTTGCAAAAAATATTTAAGCATTGATATTGAGATGTTTGAATTTGTATTCTGTTTTAGGGTTATGCCGGACAATATCCTCGGTCAGATCAAGTCCGATGGACTATTCGGCAGGCTCCCGGACTTGACAAAGCTGGACTTCAGGAATAATGGTAAAATTCCTTTTGGATTTTCTTTTTTCTCAATAACCAGTGTAAACGGTTAACTCTCTCGAGATATTTGTATCCCAGCGTGTCACTGATTTATTTTGTTTAGTCTTCGTCATAAATCTGGGATTTAAGTGAGGGTCCTAGAGTGAAGAAAGATTCCTTAGATGCAACAATCACGCACTGTTTTCATGAATTGTCTACGAACCCAAATAAGCATTCAGTCGAAAATACTCTTATCGTCGCCAACAGACGTTTGCAACATCAGGCCATTTGCCACCAACATGTTGCCAACCTTGAGGGTAGGATAGAGGGATGGGATAGAAGGAATTGGATAGAGGGATCAGACAGGAGGAATGGAATAGAGGAGATGAGGTAAGGACTGGAGAAAGTGGGTCATCAAGACCCTCACTTATCCTAGGAAACACGATTAGATCAAGATTAATCGTTTTACTTGGATATTCTTTGTTTGCCTGTTTTTTATTGCTGAAGCACAGCAGACAGGCTGACGACCTAACTCTGATGGAAAGTGCTTACCGTCATCTATGGACATTAACAATACCAGAGGTGGTACCAATGTGCTGCCGGCCTCGAAGGAGAAACCGGAACCTGGCCACTGATGCTGGAACACAACTAAGGTTGTTATGGGGACACAATACACACCAAGAGTGGTGACCATCCGTTCGGGTAGTTGCCCTGCCACCAGGCCATGGGTTGTTTTGTCGCCTCTTACGACAGGCCGCCCGGCCGCAGGAATTTGTATTCTTTCTCCGTTCCTGCACGGAGATAACACCAATCGAGCCAGCACTGAGAGCTATAGTGTAAAATGATGATTCCAGCATGGCTCTATCATGTCAAAAAATAACTTAGTAACGGGGCGTCCATTATTTACGTGAGGCGTTGATGGCAATTTTCCGACACAGCCTGGTGAGATACCGCGAGATCTGGCTCAACCCCCTGCTACATCCCTCAATATCACGTAAGACTCCGAAGAAATTGGTGTTTCTAGTGTAAATGCATTGATTGGATTTATTCTAAACCAACATGTCCGTGTCATTTTGAGTAAAATCATCTGCTCCTTCAACCTCGCTATGATTTGGCTCTATGCCATTGTCGCTTGCGTACGGAAGCTCAGTAGCTTGTGTTGTAACAATCCGCAATTGCGCAATATGCGCGCTTGTGCATTGCGTAAATAATTACCTGATATTCGCCGAGACCTCCCCTCTCCTCAAAGTAAGATTAGATGAGATCCGGCTCGACCTCCAACCCCCTATCACACCTCACGCAATGAATAGACGCCCCTTAATTTTAAAAACTGCCCATGTGGTACTTGCTCTCTCAGAATTCGAAGCCAATGCTTATTAAAGTTATTTTAAAAGTCCTTCACTGTCACTTTTGCAGGTATAACAGTCATAGAGGACAACGCCTTCGACGGCGCTGCCAACATCCAGGAGCTCCTGCTGGATGGAAATCTACTCCAGAGTGTCACGGATAAAATGTTCTTCGGGTTGCACAGTCTGAATACATTGTAAGTCCATGGTTCTTCTTATTGCGTGGAGCGGGCAAACGTGCAGATGACCTGATGGAAAGCCGTTACCCTCGCCTATAGACGTTTACAACACCAGGGTTGACCGCATTACCAGGCTTTAAGCCGGGCGAGGTGAGATGGAGGAGAAGGAATAGATAGATAGCCTCCATAAAAATATTGTCGAACAAATGGGTACTAGTCGATGGCTAGATCCGGTATGATATCTGCACATTTTCAAAATCAAAATTTTAGATATGTTGATGGGTAGCTTGTTGCGTCACTTCTTCTACTTTAACAGTAACTGCTTTGAAAGCCTTATGACTTTTAATAAGTAATCTGTGAGATTCCATCTTGAAATAAATAAATTAATTTTCATTTTTTTCTTGCTATCTTTTTTCGACAAAACGGCTGTTAAACATATTATATATTTCAGGTCTTTGACTGACAACAAGATCAAATGTATCACACCGGGCGCATTCGACCATCTGGCCATGTTATCTACGCTGTAAGTAATATCTAGTCCTTTATCAGTATGTCAATATGATTTAAAATGTCGTTTCGGAAGATCGCAAACTTTATTTGAAGTACACACACGTAATTGTTACAAACACAATCGGACACAACAAGTGCAAACGTTAACAGAACAGGCAGAGCATCATAATCACATAAAACTGATGAAAGCATAGTAAGTACTAAAGTATACCTCTAGTGAGTGCCTCTTGTTAAAAGTGGTTACAACACAGGTTACATCGTATTAATTTTTTATGTTGTATGGCCGCATCGACCACATCGACAACATCAACTACATCGACTACACCCGACCACATCGACCACACCGACCACATCGATCACATTGACCACACCGACCACATGCACCACATCGACCACACCGACCACATTGACCACACCGACCACACTGACCACACCGACCACACTGACCACATTGACCACACCGACCACATCGATCACACCGACCACATTGACCACACCGACCACACGGACCACATTGACCACACCGACCACATCGATCA
This sequence comes from Dendrolimus pini, assembly GCA_949752895.1. Classification (NCBI taxonomy): domain Eukaryota; kingdom Metazoa; phylum Arthropoda; class Insecta; order Lepidoptera; family Lasiocampidae; genus Dendrolimus; species Dendrolimus pini. Next base: position 9,464,970 of record OX457153.1, read on the forward strand.
CACCGACCACATTGACCACACCGACCACACGAACCACATTGACCACATCGACCACACTGACCACATCGACCACACCGACCACATTGACCACATCGATCACACCGACCACATTGACCACACCGACCACACGGACCACATTGACCACACCTACCACATCGACCACATCAACCACACGGACCAAATCGACCACACCGACCATATTGACCACACCAATAACATCAACCACATCGATGGCTTAGACCACACCGACCTAACCACTGCGCCGACCATATCGACCAAATTAACCAAAATGACGCAAAATAGCAAATCACAAAATAAAAACCTATCCTACTTTCTGGGATCTTTACATAAATCTATCCCCAAAGTTATCCCATTATCCGGGATGAAAAGTATCCCTTGTCCACCCTCGTTATTAAAATTACATATACACCGAAGTTCAACCGAATCGGACCAGTAGTTTTGCCGTAGAAGCATAACAAACAGAGAGACGAATATATTTTTATCTCGGAAACTATCCCATTTTCTCATTTATAGTATTAATAAGGATAGTAAGTAATAAGTATAGTACACGCAGCGGCTGACATAGCAGTGTAAACGAAAACTGTTCTCCTACCTTCAGGAAACTCGAGAACAACGCCCTGGATTGCACCTGCCACATTTCCTGGCTTGGGGGGTGGTTGAGGGTCAGGAGGCTGGCACCAGGCGCCACCTGCCGGACTCCTCACGCGCTCAGAGACGCCGCACTGCAACACTTGGAAGTCAACGAGTTCAAATGCACTCGTGAGTTTGTTCCTCCTTTTTTATATACATACTAGCTTCAATCGATATGCCGACAGCAGCGCCACCTGGCGGGTCCAATTGAGAACCAACTCGGAAACCTTCTCTGGCTCATGCACAACAACTTTGCTAAATATCATCACATGATCAAATGTATAGTTTACGATTCTATAAAGGACATACAGACAAACATTCATTTTATATATAAGACTAGCTGATGCCCGCTACTTCGTCCGCGTCACGATCGCGATGTAGAATACTATTAGCGCCATCTAGTTTATTTAATATGTTGATGAAATACTAATGAAATGCTAGACACCTTTTTTGGAAAGTTTTCCTTTTTCGCGGAATCTCGTCTTAATGTATAAATTGAAGACGTGAGTGGATGAAGGTGATATGTCGCATATTCGGTTTTTTTGCTTTTTTTTGCGTAGATGAAGGTTATAAGTCGATACCAAATGACTACAGACCTTAGAGTTGAAAAAGGTGTTAAGTTCAGTTCAGTTTAAAATAAAAGTAAAACTTTTATCTCGATTTACTCAGAATTGGAATTATGCGACTTATCACCTTCATCCACTCATGTCTTCAATGGTTTTATTGTATGATGATACAATATTAGGTAAATAAGTTGTATAATAAGCTGTTTAAGGAATGAAATATTTTTTGACTATCCCACGGGAACTCTTTAATTTTTCGGGATCAGAAGTATGTATGTGTGTAAGTATGTATGTAAGTTCGGGTGGAATCTTGCAACTTAAATTTGACCAACTTCCCAATTTCCGATCGAGCTGAAATTTTGCACGCATATATATATTGCGTGACAATGCAGTAATATGGTACCATGGAGCTGATCTGATGATGGAGTCGGAAGGTGGCCATTGGAACTCCTGTACTAAAACACGATAGACCCGTCGTGTTTGGGCTCGTTGTACTTGTCTTGGCTAACACTCTGCTGCTACATGACTTCCAGGATCTCAAAAGCTTGTCTTTAAAATCCCTTAAAAAAAGTTTATTTTGTACTCCCCTCTTGGCGATGGGTTCTCGCCAGTGGTGCGTCTCCCTATCCCACGGGGTAACCAACATAAATGTACCACTTATTTCAACCCCACACATGACATTACTTGTTTATTTTCTAGCTGAAGATAAGGGCTGCTTGTCAGCAGACTACTGCCCGTCCCAGTGCGCCTGCGCCGGTACCGTAGTGAGGTGCTCCAGGGCGAAACTAACTGCGTTGCCTAACAACATCCCTAAACAGACAACAGAACTGTGAGTTCCTTACCGTATTTTATATATCCATTAGGATATGTCTGTGATTTCCATCACGCTTGACCTGAAATTCCCGCGAGCTTCTAGCTGGTGGCCGAACACAGCGCATACCACGAGCTGCGAGGTCAGAGGTCTTTGTTCTCAGAAGCAAGCTGGATGATTGAACAGGTCGGAGCCGGGCCTTAGCTGGACGAGTCTGGTTGACCGCATGGTCCACCTGAAGACCTATGCTCAACGACCTGTCAGCGTGCACTCCGAAGTACTTGACCGACGTCTTCCACTCGATCTCCTGGCCTCGAAGCTGAAGTGAATACGTCATGCGCTCCATTGGGCGAGCTGCTATGTCTGGGCTTCGAGAGGACGCGAATAAGGCGCTGTCGTCCGAGTACAACGCTAGCGTCGGCGTGACGTCCCTCTTTGGGGGGTAGGGATCCCTAAAGTGTTGACGACATCGTCATCCATCCCTCGACATCTTTCTGGTCTAGACCAACGTGGGACGATATGTTAGTCCCGGTACCAGAGTTAACTTTGGACGCCTCTATAAAAATGTGCTTGTCTTGTTAAATAATCTCATGTTCCCTGTACTTGTTGAGTAAATAAATTTCATTTCATTTCAAGTATGTTACTAATCTTTAAATCAAAAATATTTTTTTCGTCTTTGAAGACCTCGAGTCATAAAATTGGCCCGGTCTTTTGGATGGCTTGCATAGGCCATGGAAAGGCTAACGCGTAGAGGCCTCTTGATAATTTCAATGCAAATGTAGCGTGACACTGACCGGCAATTATCCCTGTCTACATCATATAAAAATGCACCCGAGAACAAGCTCCGACCAATGTAGGAGTATGATTATTGGAAATGAGTACAAAAGGTCACATCCGTGCAGGAACTGAGAAAGAATACAATTTCCTGCGGCCGAGCGGCCTGTCGTAAGAGGCGACAAAACAACCCACAACCAGGTGGTAGAGCATTTGCCCGACTGGATGGCTACCACCCCTGGTCTAAAGTATGTCGCCATAACAACCTTGATTTATGTTCCGGCATTAGTGACCAGGTTCCAGTCTTCCTTAAGAGAGCAGCAGCGCATTTGTAGCACCCTTGGTATTGCATATGTCCACAGGCGATGGTAACCGCTTTCTATCAAGTGGGCCGTCTGCCTGTCTGCTGACCTCTTGCAATAAAAAAAAACACAAAAAAAGTTACTATTGGAGATGAACTGCTAATAGAACTAAGAACGTGGGACTATGAGTGCTATGGCTTCTGCCCGTCGCAATGTTCAGTGAACACGACTAAATTGAGCAGACAGTTACTCGTCACTCCCTGCATTTGTCCCAAAAAGATGTCCTAGGGGCAACATAGGCATGAGTAGCTAAGGAGTGTCGAGAAATGGGCTGTAGGTTCACCGAAGCTACTTCCGACGTTATGCCATTTATCACTTCCACCCCCTCAGCTTGAGTCTTAGCTCTAGCGACCTCCACTCCGTGCCGGCTTTCTAACGCAATCATGGAGGCGAGGGCTATGCCTTAGCTCCCTGGAGTCTGGTACGAAATGTCGCTACTAACCTAAGATCAACATTTTCTTTCTCAAGCCTCCAAGTAAAAATTATATTTTTACCCAGGTACCTGGAGTCGAATGAGATAACCAGCATCCTCCCAGAGCAGATACGCCATCTCACCCAGTTAACGAGACTGGATCTCTCCAATAACAAGATCAGCGCTTTGGCCAACAACACCTTCGAAGGACTAACCAAATTGTCCACCTTGATCGTCAGTTATAACCGGTTGAGATGTGTTCAGGTACTTTTTTATCATACTCTCGCCATTCTCTGTCTCTATCGGGGCAGAGATCTCATTTACTGAAGGAATATTTTAAAAACTAATTGGTGACAGTGTTTTTTAAGCAAAGCAAACGTATTTTAACAAACTACAGCAGAGTTGAGAATTTGAGAGGTGCGGGATAGTGACACCAGGTCGCGCCGCACATGCTGATGACTTTTATTTTAGATATGGATGGATGCAGAAGTCGCGGAAGGCCACCTTCCATGATCAAATTGATCGTGTACTAGCAGAAGGTGATGTCAGGAGCCTTAAGAACGGACGAGCGTGCATGACAAGAGTTATGAATGTCAAAGAAGTAAGTGAGGTGTGTAAGAATAAGCCTGAATGGCGCTCTGTTGTTCGTGCCTACCCCGCAAGGGACCTGGCGTGAAGTTATGTATGTATGTATGTATTATGATGGTCATGATGGTCATGGATGCTCCACACCCACTATTTAACTGTCATGGGTTGGTCCTTGAGACCCCAAGCACCCACAGAGTCGGCGCCCCTGGACATCAAAGTGGCTCTGAGGCTTTAATTGAGATAGTGATTTCAGCATGGCTCCTCAACTTATTTTTTCCACAACACCAAAATTGTGTCATTATACAATGACGTGTAAAGTAATTTAAATTATTGATTACAGCGTGACGCTCTGAAAGGACTCACCCAGCTTCGGGTTCTTTCCCTCCATGGGAACAACATATCCCTACTCGCTGATGGAGTCTTCAGGGATCTGATGTCTATTTCTCATGTGTAAGTATACAATTTAATGATAGGACAAAGCCCATTTTGGGGTCCACCCTGAAATCGGACGAACCGCATGCAAATAAGTTTTTTTGGAGTTATTATTTTTGGGCTTCTTCAAAGAAATATGCAAGAAATTCTTTGATTGAGTGGGATATAGTTATACGGCACATTTATATATTATGAACACATCTGAAATTTTTTAATATAGGTTATAAGTAGAAGGCTAAGGCGGGTGCGAAGCGAAACGGAGCACCCGTCTTAGCCTTCGTGGTTATTTTTTTTATAACCACCCAAAGTTAATTTTTATCTCATATAATAAATCAATGTGCCGTATATCTATACCGTACCCCATAATATAAAAACAATGTTTATTGTTTTTTTTATATGACAAATAAATGAGACATTAGTAGATAGTTAAATAATAATAAAGTTTGAGAATCATTGTTTTGTTTGGTTACACTTTGTCTCATGTTATAATGAATACGGTGTAGAAGGCCCGAAGGACCACTGATTGTCAACCTTTCGGCCGCAGTGCCCTAGGCTCGAACCCCCTGTACTGCGACTGCAGCACGCGCTGGCTGTCCGAGTGGGTGAAGAGTGCCGGCGAGTACGTGGAGCCGGGCATCGCGAGGTGCAGCGACCCCCCACCCATGAGGGACAAACTGGTGCTCAGCACTGCCACCACTGCTTTTATATGCCGAGGTAATGCTTGGGATCGTGATAGATAGATAAATAACACTTTCAAAAATACACAATTACAATACTGTCATGGCAGAAACAATAGGCGGCTTTATAGCTTAACGCAATCTCTTCCAGGCAACCTAACGTAAGGAATAGTTTAACCTAATCTGGCGATGTAGGTGGTGCAGGTCATTAGGTATATCATAAACAAACATTGTTACGAACTATTTCGTATTTATTTTTAAATATATTCTGTTAGATAGGAAAATGACGTTTCTGTTTACTTGGTAATCAAATATATATTATTTGTCACCATCGTTGACCAGCGTATTATTTTTCATTATCCTTACTAAATTCATACAGTCAACAGACATACTTAAACTACAGTATATATACAGTATAAGAAATAGGTATAATTATTTTAGAAAAAGTTGTGTTTTATGAGTGTCTTCTTAAATGTAGGCGATGTTTTGGCCTCGCTGACAGTAAGAGGCAGCGAATCCCAAAGTTTGACAGCCTGCACTGTAAAAGTGTTATCATAAAAGGATGAAGTGTGTGCAGGTGTGAGTTTACGATACTTAAGAGCTCGCAAATAGGAGATAAGGAGAACTACTAGGAATAAATAATATAGTTATAAAGTAGTGTGAAAATGGATGTACATATATATATGTCGCAGAACGGCCTCGTTCTCACGACATCATCTTTAGTTATTGCAGGTTTAGTGGGCGTCATCAGGATAAAATGCGAGCATAAAACACAATAGCCACGGTTTATACACTTTTAATTTAGATTTGATCAACATTATGACATAGTTTAGACCGAGCAGCGGGTTCAGGGCACCCGCTCATACTTCCAGCTTCAATACTTTCTTTAAAATACTCCATGGTCCAACTCGACCTGTTGCCACCAACCAAATGTGCCACAAAAACTCCTCAGTCTACCCAAGTAGATATTACTCAAAGTATAGAGGGCGCTGACCCCGCTCCGCCATATGCTCTGCTCTGATTGGTCGTTTATTAAATTACAATATTCATAACTTTTATTAGGTTAGAACGATCTTTAAGTTATAGAAACATTCAACAAATCAAATTAAATTACATTAAGAATTTTAGAAGTAATTAAAATGTAAACAAATGATATTGTGCGTTATACATCCAGTCAACGATACGTCCAATTAAAGCTTCCCTCCGACATATATATATATATAGTAAGATATTTGATCTTTCGATTCGATTTGAAAAAGTCTTAGTAGCGTAATGGCTGGCGCACACGTCCCAAACTCAAAGTGCGCGGATTCGAAGCCTGGCTGGAACGCATGTACTACTTAGACAGTTTTCTTTAGTTATTCGCCGAATGGAGAATTATTAAGATATTCGTGACATCTCTATTCGCGACCCCCCGGTTGAGGACCACTGGCTTAGACAATATTTAGCAGAGGCAATAGACTTTTACCTTCACCTACCTTTAAGTACCTAACGACCGAGAGGTCGAAAGCAGCATGAAGTTATATCCGCTTACATTTTTTATTCGTGCATACTCTTACGCTCGGCGGCTTTCCACGCGTATTGGATGAAATAGCAACTCATAACCCGATCGGGCACTGGCTGTATATTGTTACATGCCGACAAAAAGTGAATGCACACCTGCCTGTCATAAAACGCAATTTATTACCTTCCCGCATTTGGACTTCTTTTGTTTACATTGTGTTTGTAAAATTTATAATTAGAAAAACAGTCCATTGTGTATTGTCATCTTTTATGGCAGTCATTAGGCATGTGTGTCGAACTGATTCTAAGAAATCCGATCTATGCGGGCTGGCAGCCATATTGTATCGGTGCAGCAATGGCCGAACGGAGAGATCGGCAGTCTAGCGAGAACCACGATCAAGCCAGACGTGTACATTCGATTAGCTATATAGTGACGAACTTTGCGCGCGTTATTGAATCGTGCAGTTTGTACTGGTTGCGTCCGGTTATATTTGTACCTGTGTTATACGTGTTTGTATAGTTCTAATAAATTCTATAGGAATTCCAATGGCATTTTAATTCGAGTCCTGTAGCTCGTAACTGATGCAGTTCATGCTATACCATGCGGCGTCCACGTCCCGGATAAGGCCCGGACGTGCCCCGACGACGCACGGTTCCGTTCCGCGCCCTTCTCCACTCGTCACAACATGAACTGACGACGAAAAGTTCTTTCCTTACCTGAAACATACTGCTAATCTTTCTTCAGGTTTTATTGTAAATGAAATTTTGTCTTCTGTCTTTTAAGAGCAGGCGTTAAGTTATATAGTAAAATTTGAAAGTTATCCTTCGACATTCTAAAATATCCAAAGAATTTGTCTTCATCATCTGGTAAATCTCTACATAGGGTTTAAAATTGTTCTTCATAACGGCGTCTAAATATAGTGCAAGCCCCATTTCCTTACATGTCTTCTTGCTATTGATTCCTCTTCTTCATCAATGGCATTGGCAATAGCTGCCATTTCCGATAGCGAGAATTCCATTATTTATTAATACTTGTGTTATATCAATAAGGAGTCACAACACTACAACCGTAACCGAGTCACCGCGGCGGTGTAATGACTCGGCGCACACTCGGTATAATATTGTGGCGAATGATGATCGAACCATCTAATTAGTTTAAGAACTTTTAGAAAAAGCTAGAACATTCTGGAAGGAAAAGACGGACGGATATATTTTAGAAAGGGATAGACGATGAACGAAAGACAGAGATAGATATTAGCAAGGGATAGACGATGAACGAAAGACAGATATAGATAGATGTTAGAAAGGGATAAATGTATAAACGAAAGTTCCCGAACAGAAGGTTCGGGAAGGAAAAGACAGAGATAGATAGATGTTTAGAGTTGAGTTCAGTTCAAGACGGTCAAGCGAAAAGTGCGATACGAAAGAGTTGGAAGAAGAGATTAATAGATGACACTGATGAATTTAGTGAAAAGTTTAGTGGTTGTTAAGTGAAAGAGGAGTATAGCGCAGTTCGAGAGAAGAACCAGAAGCGAGCTACACGCGGTAATATCGGAGGTGAGCACTGCAGTAGCAGAAGGTGGTCTACGCAATATCGGCGACGGTATTGTGACTGTGACACCTTATCGTCGGGACTGTGCATCGTTAGTCGTGTGTAAGCCTGCCTGTGTAAGCCTGTGTAAGCCAATAAAAGCGTTTAAATTAAAAATTGGTGTTTTCTTCCAATCCTATATATATATAGTCCTCCTTGACGTATCCGTCAACGGCGAACCTTGTCAAGTCCGGCTGTGCGAGCGCAGGTGGCTAGAGAAACCAAATTTGGTTTTGAACCAATACAACAATATGTACATGTAGTACGGGGCTCGGGGTCTACCATAATTCGGTAGTTGTCAATTTTTGAGAAACAAGGTTTATTTTGAGCCTATGGTCTATTTTAGCAAAAATATTAATATTTCAGCAAAAAAATAATAATAACATATTCGTCACAAAAACGCGTTAAGCTGTCATGGCATCTCGCATGACGTCACAGTGTGCAAAAGAAACGTCTGTTTCCTTGAAGTGTTATCTGAGAAGTCATTGATAACTTCTTGTGTTTTGCACACTATGACGTCACACGCTCTGATCGGCGTTCATTGTCACGTGGCTAATGGCTGCAATATAACAATTTTATTTCTCAAAAATATCAATTAGTTTCTAATATTTTAGTTAAAACAATTTATTTTTGTCATATTTAGATCGTAATCTACGATATATATTAAAATCAGCCTATATTTTTCATACTGTCAACTACCGAATTCATCCTTAAAACGTTACTTTTCGCGCAGGTAAGCCGCCGTCGGAGATAATATCGAAGTGCGACCGGTGCTTCAGCAACCCGTGCCAGAACGGGGGCTCGTGCGCGCCGCTCGGCGCGGGCGGGTATGAGTGCGCGTGCGCACGCGGCTTCCACGGCGATCAGTGCCAGTTCAAGATCGACGCCTGCTACGGCTCGCCCTGCGCCAACGGCCAGTGCCAGCTGCTCGAGGAGGGCCGGTTCCAGTGAGTGTTGATCTATCTATTAACATTGTTACGAGTTGTGGGACTCGAATTAAAATGCCGTTAGAATTATTATAGAGTTTACTAGCTGTACCCGACAGACGTTGTCCTGCCTTTAAAAAATAAAAATCTAGAACCCGATTCCAGCGTCATCTATCGGGACCAAATTTTAATCTAAACTATTCTCAAATCCACTTGAACAAACAAAAAATTTCATCAAAATCAGGTCCAGCGTTTAAGAGGAGTATCGCGGCGCCACCTACTGGGTCCAATCGTTTATTTATACCATTCCGGGACAAACCTTAACACATACAACAACAAAAAGAACACCTAAATTCTGGTATCCGATTGCAGCGCCATCTACCTGGTTCAAATTAAAATCTAAATCATCCCAGTATAAAATTGTAAAAATACTAATATCGCTATTAAAAAATAGGGGTTGATCGTAGAGGGTTGAAAATTTAGGTTTGTATGTATTTTTTAATTCTGTATCATAAAAAAATAACAAAAAAATTAAATTACTTAACTTAATTAAATACACGAGAATTTTATAGATAAGATTTGAACTACAAACACATGTAAAAATATAACCGAACACAACAAATCCAAATGTAATGCAGAAGGTCGTAATTCAATGAAACTCGCAATGTCACGCCCGTATCGTAGTCTTAGCTTGACTTGAATGAGCGCGTACGGCTATTCGCCACAATAATTAGAAACATATGCCAATAAATAAGTGAACAAAAGAAGACGATCATAAAAGAATTACAATTAGATCAAATGCCGACGGGTAATAAAATGTGCTTCTACATATCTTTACGTGGCATTTGTCTTTATCGGCGCTTAGGTTGTAACAATATTATAAATACGAAAGTAACTCTATCTGTCTGTTGCTCTTTCACGACGATTGCAACGCCGCCTACCGGGTCTAATTAACACACAAATAGTTTCACCAAAATCTAATGTGCATGGGCTCAGGAAGAGTTCAGTAAGATATACACCTCACTGGCTGACTACGGAATCCTAAAAGATACTACATTCCCTCATTCATTCATTCCCAGTTGTTCCTGTCTACCGGGATATACAGGAGTGCGTTGCGAAGTGAACATTGATGACTGCGCGAAAAATAAATGCCAGAACAACGCGACCTGCGTCGACCACCTAGAGGGGTACTCCTGCAAATGCGCTCCAGGGTTCATGGGTAAGAACACCATCAATTCAACCATATACATAAAATAATGAATTATCAAAAATCATGGAAGAACTGGAAATGACATTGTCCTAATAAAAATTATAACTGGAAAGTCCGGCTCGAAGGATCAATGTTTGAGCTGCAACTTGCAACTTGGTTTTAAATGAAGCTGAATTTATGAATTTGTATTAACATTAATACAGGAATAAAAAGCAATAATAAGACAATGTTAAAATTCTAAGCGTGAACTTTAACATTTTGTACATTAAGAACCCGTACAGCTTATTACAAAAAAAAAGTGTCTAATAATTAAACTATACTATAAATAAAACGACGCTTACAAAATAACATCTACAAGTAAAAAATAGGTCGCTATAATCGCTGTCGGCGAAGAGTGTGCCCAAAATGCTGGCCACATTTCCGCGCTGGATGGCAACGCTGGTACGTTGCCCAAGGTGCAAGTCCGCAACTTCGTCCGCGTAGAATAGTTAAAAAAAGTAAATTACATTTTATTTGCCGGACTCTGTTTTTCTTAGTCTTCAAGTGACGATTGAATAGATATCTTCTAGGTAAGCGTGCTCCATTCAATACTGCGTCATCACTCAATATCAGGTGAGACAGTCGTCAAACGCAAATCTATATACATCCATAAAAAAAACTAACTAGAAAGTTATAAATAAGTTAATATAAACTATGTAACAAATTGCTGCCAGAGGGAAGCGTGCCCAGAAGGCTGGCTGCATTGCCACTCTGCACGGCAAACTAATCAACCTTTAAAACACAGGCGACATCAAAGAATTTCTTGCATACTTCTTTGAAGGCCTTTGGTCATGGACCCCACGGACCTAAAGATTTAAATCCAAAAAAGATATTTGCTTGTGGTTCGAGCCCAAAATGGGCGACACACATGCGAAATAGACATAAGACCCCTGAAGACTCCATCAACGAATAGAGATATATTGTTCCCATGTGGTAATAACGAAAGGTGTCTTCTGAAATCTTTACCTTGGGCTTTTGAAAAGTGGCCGAAACGTTGAAATAGACTCGTTGCGACAAATAAGGAAAATACAACGTGTCGAATTGTTTCCATCAGGAGAATTCTGCGAGAAGAAGATCCCATATTGCTCTTCGGAGTACAATCCTTGCGCGAATGGTGCGACCTGCGTGGACCACTACAGCCACTACACGTGTTCCTGTCCGAAGGGGTATTCGGGACAGAACTGCACTGTCAATGCTGATGACTGCGTCAATCATATGTGCCAGGTAAGTTCTGTTTAGGTTTCTTTTTTAACAAAAAAGGAGGAGAACTTATGGTATTAAATGCTCTTTGGTTCACCAAAGTAGCTTTGCCAGGCAATTTACGCGGGACGTCCTGATTATTAGAGGTCTGAAGACGTTTCCCGATATTCATTATTAGACAATTAAGAAATAGATTATTTGAAATTTAAAAACAATGTAAACTCCATATAACGACACTGAATGTACGGTGTATTTCATGACGTTATAGAGAGGTGTCGTTAAATGGAGATAAATTTGTTATTTTTGTCGGACGTCTTTTGGTGCACCAGTAACTTTGTTGTATTTTTTTCTTATTTTATACGTATCTTGTGATATTGAGGCGATAAAGGAACAATTAAATAATTTCGGTATGCATGATGCCGACAGTTGAGTTTATTACGGGATAGGAAAATAAAGCGATAAAAGAACGCACACAGCTGCGCAGTTTTACTCATTTTGGCAACTTAAAAGATACTTTTAATTACTTAATTGTTGTGGTTAAATCGAGTGACGTTACATGGAGTTTACACTGTAAATAAATCTTAATTTTTAAAAACTTGTTTTTTAGTTTGTCCCAATCTAAAACTCTAAATCCCCATTCATTTTACTTTCTGCCCCGATTTGAATCAAATTGGACCTGGTAACACTAGTTCATATATTTTTCTGAACTGATTTTTGGCTCCTTGGATTCAGTACAGCTTCAGGGTATGAATGCCATTGTCATTAGAGACATTGAGTGTTGTTTCCTCTGCGGCCAGAACGGCGCGACGTGCGTGGACGGGCTGGAGGAGTACCGCTGCGTGTGCGTGGCGGGCTACGCGGGCCGCTACTGCGAGGCGGCGCCGCACGCCGCGATGGGCACCTCGCCGTGCGCGCACCACGACTGCGTGCACGGCGTCTGCTACCTGCCGCAGCCCGCCGCCCAGAGGCACCTCCAGGTGAGGCCTTCCACCTCTCTCTCTCTTTCTCCCATTTTCTCCTCTTATAATTTAGGTTTCAAATTGATATAAGTTACGTATGAAAGGATCATGTGCAATACCCGATGTCGGGATTGCGAACACCAGTCTAATAAGTCTGTAACCATACACTCACTCGTTTCACTTCACAAACACATCTATGCATTTCCACATACATTATAAATATTAACACGAAAATTTCAAAAAACTTACAAACGAGTTGTTTGGAAGTGGGCGCCAACAACTGTCGCAGTTGTTAGCGCCACCAAATTGTTTCTGTATACTCTGTTATTGATTTCAAATAAATTCTTTAAATGTGGACTGTATTATTGCAAATTTTGTGCGAATCTATGCGAAAAACGGCGAGCAGGCCTGGAGTAATGTCAGGTGGTGGTTGCTTTAAACGTGTGCATTTGGAATTTAAGTGCTTTAAAAACTTATTTTGCGTTGACTCGATACTTTTAAACTCTTGGTGGTCTGCTTCCTTTTTGGGCATTAGATGCAGCGAGGAGGTTGGGGCTTCGAGCAAAAACATTTTCGGTGCCGGGCTTGGAGCCGTTGGAGACTTCCCGTATAACAGTGGTTTCTCAACAACTTTCGTTGCCGTCCAGTGGCTTGTGTTGGCCTGTCAGCGGCTTTGTGGTCTGGCTGCACGAAGGAATTATATCAAATTTTTAAGATTCTTTATCTATGAGATCTCACCACTCTGAGTGAAACATTGGATGATTGTTTCTCGTTTCGGTAATGATTTGAAAATGACACATATACCTAAGATACTTTTCTTTTGGAAAAGTGATAGCTTCTCTGGGGTAGTCCATCTGGCATTGGGATAACTTGTCGGGTATACCCTCTCTAAAAAGTGAGGAGGACCGAGTCCAGCAGTGGAACGATAATAGCCTGTTGTTATTTTCATTTTATTGCTTACAGGATGACATAATAATGGAGAGACCACTTCTGACATCGGCGAACGACTATCTATGCAAATGCGCACCAGGATATTCAGGTAATTATATTTACTCCAATAGTTCACAAGTTTCGAGCAAATTTAGATAAGAACGAATTAAGTTAATAGATTAAATAACTGTCTTTCAATCCTTGTTACGACTTGTTTCGGGGGCAAAGTATTCATATATTACAATGCTTGCTGAATTTCAATTGTTGCATAGCCATTATGTTTTATTGAATATTTTTGGGGCTGATTCTTTCTCAGGTCGGCTCTGCGAGTACCTTACATCTCTGACATTCAGCCACAACGACTCCTTGGTGGAGCTTGAACCTCTACGCACTCTTCCACAGGCGAACATAACCTTAGGTAAGTGTTGTGTGTGTTCATTATTATGCAGATCCAGACACGTGTACCTTGAAACAAGGGTACGAGAAGTAAAAATGTAAGCACTTTGTTTTTGGTTCTTCCATTTCCACTTTGTTTAAATCCGGCTCGAAGGACCAAAAGACCAATGATGTTCTTGTCTCTTGACTTGTAGGATTTTAGAAGAATCCCCGGACTATATAATATTTTATGAGCTTTATTGCAACGATGCAACAGGATATGCGTGACCATGAAAGAAAAATATTAAAAAATATAATCTCAGTACTTCAATGTTCAGAGTTGCCTTGATAATCAATTTGCGTCATAACATTTTGCATCCTTAGAATTAGTGCAAGTATTTGTTGTTAAACCAAATAAATCAATACAGGTCCTTCGAGTCACCTGACAAGCCGCCTTGGACAAGTCCGTTTCCCTATAGTGGGAGATCCGAGCCCAGCAATGAGATGTTTGAGAGCTGTTATTATTATGGTCATTTTCTCATGATGCTCTAACAGATACACAGACAAAATCCAGATATTTTTAAAATTTTAAACGCATTGTACAAACTTGAACCATTTATAGATTTATTATAATGTAGGTACATAGATTCTTCTTTTATGTTCACGCATATCTTGTTACGTGGGTGCAATAAAGCTCCTAAAATACAATACAATCCAGTAATTACTAAGCCTACAGTATCGAGGACTGAGAGCGACATTGCCCCTTTGGTCCTTCGAGCTGGATTTAAACAAAATGGAAATACATAGAAGTACTTAGGTTATCATTTCTCTTACCCTTCTTTCATAACTATCGCACGTTCTTTATTCATTGGGTTGTTTGAAGTGTTTAGCACATCGCAACACCACGGGGTGCTGATGTACTTCGGTGAGAACGAGCATCTTGCCGTGGAGCTTTTCAACGGAAGAATCCGCATTAGTTATGACGTCGGCAACCATCCTACTTCCACTATGTACAGGTAGGGAGAAGACCTTATGTTCTTAAATTTCTTGCCTTTCGGGAAACACGGGTCTGGCAGTTCATTCCACAACTCTGCCGTACGTAAAAGGAACTTGCAGACGAAACGTTTAGTACGCACTGGTAGCGTTTCCACTGTGAAACTATGGCGTAGACCAGAGCGCCTTATAGTCCTAACTTGGAATGGTGTAAGGAGAATCAGATACTTCAGATGGCAGAGAGTGATATTCACTGTCGAGTTCTGATGTAAACTGAAGTGACCTAATTTATTTTGGAAACGGTAGTCTTAAATACAAATATTAACAAGTCGTACTGCTAGTACAATGTATAGTAAAGTGTGTGAGCGGGACGGATGATGTGCAAGCGAGATAAAGCAACTATTAATATATGCGTTCCTGCGTCGCGCTAGCCAGTAGTTCGTTGTAGTCATGGGAAATATCACTCACCAAGAAGAAAAGAGTGATATATATCTTTTTGATACAAAGATATATATCACTCTTTTATTACTTTAACTCTTTATCTTTACAGTGAATAGTGTCAGTGTCAATTGCAGACAAGATGAGTTATTATCTGTGAGTGATATACTAGCAGAGCCGACACGCGTACCTGTGGCAACGCAAAATATCTGACATTTAAATAACATACACGCCATTTAGATGGCCTTTGACTTTTAGTAAATATTACAAAATTACACCATAAAACTATAGTGTTACGATTTATTTTGGCTTGCTATTATATTCGGTTTCCTCGTTCACTCACTACGCATGCGCAGTGCGCGGGCTAATCATTCTTTCTCATCGCGTGGAACAGCAATGAACTAAAGAGTTAAAGATATAAAGACACATTTTGAACGCAAGTGATATACAGATCTAATCACTCTTCGCGTCGGATATATATCTTTTGAGTTAATCACTCAGGAGTTACACACCTCTAGTTCGTTGTCCGCAGCGATGACTAGACGTATGCAGATCCTATAATACCAAAAATTGGTTTTGAATTGTTGTGAAAGTCAGGGAAGGTTTAAAACGTAAAATTTGAAAAAAAACCATGGAATACAATAAAAACAACAATTTCGTGTCCCTTACAAACTATTCCTACATGTCAAATATTTAATGTTCGTCCCGTCGTTTAGAAATCAATTAAAAAAGTGAAGTTTTTTTTCATTTTTTTGTGTCAATCGTTTGATGATCGATCGTCCCGTCGCGGTCGTTCAGAAATCAACGTTTGATTATGAGGCGGTACGAAGTTGAAGCTAGTTGTTTATATATTTTTAAGTTAGTTTCGTTTATACGTTTAATTATTAAGTTTAAATTTACATTTAATTAAGTATAGTTTAATTTTTAGTATTAAAATAATATACTTGTTATTGAAATATGATAAAATATCATATAGTATAAAACGGTGACACATATTACATGAAGGGTTCATTTTGCCTCTCAGTTTCGAGATGGTGTCCGATGGGAACTACCACAAGGCCGAGTTGATAGCCTTCAAGAAGAACTTCACGCTCCGCGTCGACGACGGGCCTGCCAGGTCTATTATTAACGAAGGTAAGACAAGTTTTGAGGCTATACTATAGAAATGGGTTAAGTGTGTGTCCACAAAGTAGGTGTCGGTGAATGTGACTAACATCCACATTATCGTTAGGGGACTGAATATCTAAGAATCACTCCTGGCTACCCTAAAGATTACAATACACAATGATCTATTTTTCCAATCACAAATATTTAACACAAAGTAAACAAAAGACAGTCATAAAAGCGCTTCAATGTCATTAGCTCAAACACCGATGGGTAATAAATGTGCTTTGCTTACAAATATGCAGGCGTTCCATATTGTAACAGTTTATTTTTTTGCTTTTTATTATTTTATATAAAAAAATATGTGTGCGTGTACTAATGTACGCACGTAAGAAGTGAAACTTCATTCACGAAATGTTTTCTTTTTACCTTATAATTACTTTTCGTTCGAATCGACCGTGGTAGGGGCAAGAAAAAGATGGCGCGTAACGGAAAAATGTGACGCGTAACCGAAAAATGTGACGGTAATTTTTCTCCAACGCCGATAAAGAAGTTTCACTTCAATAAAGACATAATAAACTGTGCAGGCAACAAGGAGTACCTGCGGCTGGACAGGCCGATGTACCTGGGGGGAGTGCCGGAGGAGGTCGCCAAAGAGGCGTTCGGGAAGTGGCACCTCCGGAACATCACCAGCTTTAAGGGTGAGTCATATCCTAGTGGCGTACACCACACATACATACATGCAGTGCAATGCATTACACGCACAATTCACAAACAAACCAACACATATAAAGAGCTTAAAATTAATAACCTAGGCACAAAAATAAAAAACAACATACATGGCACTAGTAAGATATTATATGTAGGTATAGACATGAGGCACACACTGCACATGCTCTCTCTCACAACACCAGCATGTAACAGATACACTCTACATTAGTATAAGTTTAGTATTAAAATTAGCAAAAAAAATATATAAGTTATTCTTAAGGTACACAACACAACATAAAAACCACAAAATTAATGTCACACACAATAACAAAAATCAACAATAAGCGTGTATGAACTCAAAAAACTCTAACAGTAATCAAGTTGTAAAAAAGTACTGAACTCGAGTCTGTAGAATTGTTAATAAAAAAATAAAAAGCACCACTCACATGTAGAAATGGTAAGAATGTTTAGATGTGTAACGGAACGCAAGTATAGATTCAATGTGTGAATGGTGAATATTCATTTAAAAAAAAATTAGTACGTCATGTCTTTATATTTGTAACTATAATAATATCGTTCTATCCTTTTATTGCGTAGACAGAGAATCCTATAGACACCGCTATAGCGTGCCGCAGAAAGGGACAAAAAAGATGACGTCACTATATTTAGGGATACCTTGTGAGGAAAAATAATTGTGATAATTAGAAATTTGTATGTAAGGAAGATTTTCATCGATAGGTTGCTATGCATGCTATGCGAAGAAGACATGCTGCGTAACTCAAATTAATTGCAATGAGGGCAGAAGACTAAGGGTAGATGATGATGATGTAGTCCTAAATAACTGCCGTTTCTTATGTGATAGTAGGTTCTGGCTTTGTGAATAAATAATAGGACATGTTTATTTTTAATTTTTTCAAGAAGTCTTTATTGGTAGAGTCAACAGATTCCAATAAATCCCCATCTTCCTCACTTATTAATGACTTTGTTTTCAGTTCTGCAAAAACATTTTCTTGTTTAGCTACCTTTTCGTTAAACGTCTACTTTTTTCTCGAAGAGCTCTTAATTTTTTCAGTCGTTCGGATGATTGTATTTTCAAGCTTTACCATTTTTTTCGCAACGTTCGAGGTGTGTACTCTGGCGTTTTGTCCTAAAATAAAAAAACCCGTTTATGGTTACTAAAACCATAAAGTTTAGTGTGTCATTGTGTGGAAGACAAAAACAACCAAAGCCAAGTGATTTCGATTCTTAAAGGAGTTTGTCAATAAATCGAGTGACGTTACATGGAGTTCACACTGTAGTTTTAAAAACACTAAACATATAAAAATCTTAAAAAACCTGGTTCGAAACTTAATATATTATTAACTGAATATTTACCAGAATAGGTACAGCATTAGGGAATAGCAGTGTAACTTTCTTCGTTTTGATTAACAATTTTTTCTCAAAATGTCTACTGCAAATTTTTGATAATGGTTTTGGTGTCCAATCTGTCCGTCCTGCAGCTAATATCCAATTCCGACGTAAATTATCAGGTTCAGTAAAACTACAACAAGCCATTAAATTTCATTAATACACGATGCAGAATAATATCCTAATTGTATTTCCTATAATAGTGTGAAATAATTAAAAAAAAATTTGGCCACACTATATTTTAGGTTAAAATTTGTAATTATTATTTTTGTGCTATTTAATGATGAATTTACGTCTAGAGTACATTATACATAATATATGAACATAATAAAATGCTACTGAAGGCCTAGTAACTGATAAACAGTGGTATACTTACGAGTGAAAAGACAATCCTGGCGTTTTCGTTCCGCTATCACTTTTACACCCTTTAACGCTACACCGCACCATGTTCTTAGCAAAAAGGTTGAAATAGGAAGTCTAAGTTGTTGAAAACAAAATATAATATGAATTACTTCACATAAAGCACGTGAAAACTGTATTTTATAGGAAGACGAGAGCTGCTGCGTTTCAGCTGTCGAACTTTGTTAAGCACACCGGTGGTCTAAACCGCGGCACGCTCAGTGAAACAAAAAATAGTATCGTTCTGTCTCATTCTTTTATACGACATCGGCATAAGTTTCTCTTTTTCTTGTGTGAATGCGACAAAAGCCATCAATTTATCTATAGGTTTCTCTGTCTACGTTTTATTGTGTCTCTGTCTTATTGATTATGCACTGTTTGCTACAACTCCATTAATTCTTCAAAAGTCATTCTGCAACATACTTCTGTATAAAACGTTTTTTTTTTAAAAACTTGAGATATAAATAGAACAAGAAATATGAAGACAAACAATTTTTAGCTAGACTTGTTGCTGGGGAGTTTGTCGCCGCTTCTTCTCCTTAACAGCAATAACACGTTGCGAAGCGGTGTACATAGACTAGGAAGTAAAATTAAATTTGAACCAATATGTATGACCTTCAAAAAGTAGTCTCCAGTGGAACTTATTTTGAAAGAACGGCAAGTTGGGAGTCTTTAGTCGAAAGTGTAAGAGGGTGGTAGGTTGCGTGTGTGAGACGAAGTTGTTTTCAGGTATTTCTAAGGTGTATTTTAAAGAAGATTAAAGTGTTTTATGAGAAGATCTGTTTTATTCAAAGCGAGCCAATTTTCAACATCCACGCATCCCTTACCTACAGGTACACAATATAAGATAATAGACCATAAATGTTGCGGACGGAGAGCACCCCCCACCTCTCCGCGCCCCGCATACCGCCGACGCCCATAGCTCGCACATTAGCAGCTAGGCGTCGGACGATACGCGGGACATAGATATTATTAGATATATAATATAGACTACCTCGCTGAATCACCACACTGATCCGTTGGCCGAAGTATGTGTATGACCTTACCCACTGATCACCCAAAGATTCAATAAGTCAATAATATTTGTTACAAACATCCTGCCAAACAGCCACTAGTTAGTGTTGTGTTTTAAAAAGTGAAATCAAACGGTGGTAATAATTTTATTATCATATTGTTGCAAAGAATTATCGATATCGATTGTATGTGAGGTCACATCACTAGGAAATTGCCATGTTGACTTGTCGCGGAGGAGTTTTTGGCGGGAACTGAAAGGAGATGTTGTGCTGTGCAGTTTTATTTTCTAAAAATGTGTAAAATTACTCCAAAATGAACAATAGTTGTAGGATATTGATAGTTTTTGAGTAGTAGTTATGTGTTTTGTGAATGTGAACTGTATAGTCAAATGTGGCCTTTTGAGTTGTCACAAGAACTCCGTTGAATGGCACTAGCTGATTACCTACAGGTCAGCTGAAAATGAAGCAATTATATTGTAAACTAAGATCTGGCTTAAAGGCCTAGTTGCCAAGCCATAAACCTAAATAAAATAAAAAACTTGTCGCGGTATATATGTGTTTATATGCTAACAGGTTGCCTGAAGGAGGCTTGGATCAACCACAAGCGCGTTGACTTCGTGAACGCGGCCCGTGTGCAACGCGCTTCGGCGGGCTGCGGGGACGAGGAGTCCTACACTCATATTGGAGGCGCCACTGTCTCCATACAGGAGGACGCTGGAAGACACAATCAGGTATGTATGGAGGGATGAATATTTAAATTTGTATATCTAATAGGTAAAAAACACGTGAAGCTTTGTGTATGTAGTTATGTAGTATATACTAACGTCTCTAATGTGTACCACGTTTTCAGGGAAATATATAAATTGTGTATATTTTATGATGGTTTCCGGTAACGTTACGAAACTTGTGTGAGAAATTATAGGGTTGTCATGCAAAGCATAAATGGCTACATAATAAAAAACTTCAGATTTTGAATATCTTGAATTTGTTGGGGAGATGGTGCCAATTATTGGAGAGAGTGTGCCAATAATAGTATATTTTAACCTACTTAACCTACTACTACTTAACATAAAAACATATGCGTCAAGGAATTTTATTTCGTTCTGATTTTTAATGGTCGAATTCTCAAAGTGTATTTACACTGTGTGTCATAATATTGGATATCAATATCTTCTCAAACTAGCCTCAAAGGATATATGAGCGTCAGCTTCTACAGTCGGAGCAAAATACTGAAAATTAAGGTATTTGCTGTGATGTTAGTGTTATTGGGACAAAAGTCTGGGTTATTTATAAGGCCTATAAGAAAAATATGATGTTTACTCTCCAGGACCCGTGTGTACCGAACCCTTGCGCCCGTGGTGGAAAGTGCGTCAGGGAGGAAGGCTCCCCCTCTGATTACACCTGCAGGTGTAAAGCTGGCACCACCGGCGCTCAATGCGAGTTGCGAGCTTCTATTGGTGAGCAACTTCATGTTATCTTTTCATTAAAACTTCTTATATGTTAACTTTTGAATTTAAAGATATAATTTAAAAAGTACAAAATTGAACAAGAGATTGCAAGTGGAGTCATATTGTTGCCAAGACCCCATAATAGGATCAAATTTGTGTTACAATTGGCACTGGCAATTATCCTACTGTAAGAAACAATTTATATTTGAAGCTCAATTGTAGTCTAAACTAATACTGTAAAATATTAGGATACAGATGATATTATATTTCAACCCCATACTTACTAATCTACAATATTATAAAACTAAACATGCCATGTCTCTACATTGAAGCTATTAAAAAAAACAACAAGAATAGACTAAATGAGGGATTTTAGATTTCTTGTCTGTTTGTTCGGGATAGACGTAACAACTACTGGACCGATTTGGGCAAATTATTAGACTTGTTCTTCTATTCTTATTATTATTCTTGGGCAGGTGGTGCCCCAGTCATAACCCAAGGTAGTAAGCAGTCGAGGAAACCAGCTTTCAGCAACGTCCAGGCTTCACCAGGTCAGTTGGTTAAGTAATCATGTCTTAATACTGGTAACACCTAGTTCACCTATGTTTGTGTTGTATACGAATATTCGTAACACAATACAACCACCAACGACATCTACCCGCTTAAGGCATTGACGCATTGTGAGTTGTCTCACAGGGGTGGCGTCTCTATTCGACCCTTATTGATATATTTTGGCCAATTTCACCAATTTCCTTAATGAATTGATGTATAAGTTATATTACTACAATTTCATCAAAATTGGTTTAGTAGTTTTCATGTGAAAGAGTAACAAACATGGGTGAATGTGAATCATGATATAATACTATCTTAGAAGAAAACGCTGTAAAATAATTAATTGTTTGTAATCTATTATAGTTTGAGAAAGGTCAACGTGGCAATTTTTTAGTGATGTGACATCACATACCAAGTTGTCGAATCGATATTTTTTTGAGTCCACAATAAAATTAGAGTTAAATTATTAATACTTTTTAATTATTTCAAAGTAATATGTTCAAACAAAAGTTAATGCAGTGTCTGATTGACAGGATGTTTATAAGATTAACTTTTCCGTTCAATGTAACAATTTTCTAATGCTTTTCTGAGTAGTTTGCATGGTTATGTTTTTTTATTCGAAAAAGTGTCGAAACGGTAACCGAAGATACCTGACCTGTCCCGAACCCTATATATATAGTGTAAACTGTATATAACGACATTAAAGGGACTTTGTATTTTATGGCGTTATAGAGAGTTGTCGTTAAATAGAGAGGTCTGTTATTTTTGTCTGACGTCTTTTGCTGAACCAGTCATTTCGTTGTATTTTTTAACTATATATTTTTAAAGGAAGAAAGAATCTTATTTTATTAATATCTTGCGATATTGAAGCATCTTGGTGATAAACGAAGTGCTTAGAAATTTCGGTATTTCGGATTTTTTAGAAAGTTCGGTGCATGATGCCGACAGTCGAGTTTATTACAGGCTAGGATAATAAAGCGACAAAAAAACGTAAATAGCAGCGCAGCTTTTACTAATTTCGGCAACTTAAAAGCTACTTTTTATTACTTAATTGTTGTCGTTATTGAGTGTATCATTGTATGGAAGAGAAGCTAAACCAGCCAAAGCCGAGTGATTTCGACGCTTAAGGGAGTTTGTCGTTAAATTGAGTGACGTTACATGGAGTTTACGCTGCATATATATAACATATGTATCGCTTGTTTTCGGTTATATACTGTTCTACTGATTAAATACTAAGGCTGGTGTGCACCAACATTTAACCAGTGGTTAAAATAAAATAATCAATGTTTAGCCATATATTTTTGGCGATTATTTCATTTTAACTATTGGTTAAATGTCGGTGTACACCAGACGAAGTGTCAATACACATGTATGAATTGAATAAATGACCTACTTAAACATTCTACTGATATTTGTTTTCAGCGGCGCCATCTTACGGTAAGCAGCAGTTTCCATCGGAACACGCGCCCGTCTCGCCCACCGCCAATTCGGGAGCGTGTAGAAAGGTAATTCAGCTTAATGAATATTTTACTCTCAGTGTAAATAAACTTGCTCACGCTTTAAATGCATAACGTAACCCTAAGATTAACAATAATTAAATACTACGGTTTCACCCGCGCTCTGTCTCGCTCCCGTGGTATATAGCTTCATGTTATATAGCCTATGACACTCCCAGTTCACGTAGCTTTCGAACAGTGAAAGAATTTTCAAAATCGGTTTAGTAGATCCAGAGATTACCCCCCCCCCCCCCCTACAACGTCACAAACTCACATACTTTACCTCTTTATAATATTAATATAGATTTAATTTACGTTTTGAATCGGTTATATTCACTGAGCGAGTAAAAACCTTACTCATTCAGTGAATATAATAATACGACGAGAATAGTAGTTTTCGTTCATGGGAAATGATTTTTCTTGCTGTCAAAAATGTTAATTATTTACTTAGGTTTATGGCTTGGCAGCTAGGCCTTTAAGCCGGATCTTAGTTTACAATATAGTCTCTTCATTTTCTTAAGCCTATGTATAGCACAGCTGAACTGTAGGTAATCAGCTAGTGCCATTCAGCGGAGTTCTTGTGACAACTCAAAAGGCCACATTTGACTATACAGTTCACATTTCTCACAAAAACACATAATTACTACTCAAAAACTATCAATATCCTACAACTATTGTTCATTTTAGAGTAATTTTACACATTTTTAGAAAATAAAACTGCACAGCACAACATCTTTCAGTTCCCGCCAAATACTCCAGAACACATGTGCGTCATGTGACTCATGTCATTATAATATAGTATAAAAAATATCAACAGTTTTTTTATACTTTTTTTATTTATAAATTACTTTTCAACAAATTATTATTTAATTTACATAAATTTGAGTTAAATACTTACTATCAATACTGACATAAACACACTGACTGGTAGAGTGGCACTAAAAAGAAATTTACTTAACGTTCCATTGTCATTAGAGAAGTAGCTGTTTAACTAATCAGTTTTTATTTACTTTCCTCATATTCTGAATGAAAAGCAGAGTGTTAACCCCGGTTGAAAGGCCTATTTCGGCACTCGAACTAATAACATTTCATGCCTAAATAGGTCACTCTCACCTGTCATGTAGCAATCTAATGATTGTAGGAAGCGACCCGCGAGTTCGTGACAGAGGGCCCCTGTAGGAGTAGACGTGCGGTGAGGGGGGCGAGGTGCGTTTCCCGCGCGGCCTGCGCCAAAGCCCACTGCTGCGCACCCAGGAAGACCAAGAAGAGGAAGGTAAGTCCTAACGCCCCGTACAGACGTTGCGGCTAGCCGCAATCCGCAATCCGCTCCGCCGTCCGGTTGACCGCAGTGCGCGATTGAATATGCGGCTAGTCGGATTACTGTAGCCGGACTCGTGACCACTATATATGATGACTGTTATCTTTTGTTTCTTACATTTTTTGCGTGTCTGTTTGTTCGGGATTCACGTGAAAAGTACTGGGCAGATTTCGATGCGGTTTTGCTGGCCGATAGTAAATTCCCGGACCTAAAATCTGGGATACGTTATATCCCTTGGGAATTCTCTTGTGGGAGGTTTGAAAGTAGCCTAGTCGAAAAAAAAATGATTCCGATGAGAAATTTGATACCTTAAACTTAAGTAACATTACTTATCCCGAATGTTTATAGAGATTCTGTATTCATGTTTTTTATACTAAAAATGAAATGAATTTTTTGTGAAAATAACTGTTGATTTATTATTTAGCAAAATAACTGTAATATTTGATACCTATTGAACATGGACAAACTCGCGGGCAAATGCTAGTTAAGTATATAAATGATATTCAAAAAAAACTCAAGTTGCTTTGGAAGTTATGTTATTTTCATGATTTTCAATTAATAATGTTCAATTTTGATATTTTTTTTCAGATCCGTCTAATATGCACGGACGGTACACGTTATACCAAAGACATTGAGATTGTGCGCAAATGCGCGTGCGGGAAGAAGTGCAGCGTAAGGACGCCCTTCCTGCACTAAATCCATAGACAAGACTATAAGTAGTACAGGACGCCGTACTTGCACTAAATCCATAGACAAGACTATAAGTAGTACAGGACGCCGTAGTTGCACTAAATCCATAGACAAGACTATAAGTAGTACAGGACGCCGTACTTGCACTAAATCCATAGACAAGACTATAAGTAGTACAGGACGCCGTACTTGCACTAAATGTATAGGCGCACTTAGGGAAGCGTGAGTACACCATTCCTGCATTCTGTAGGAAGTCGAACTAATCTATGATATAACTAAACAAAAATTATACGCAGGACTAAAAGACGAACTTCACAGTTTAGCTTCAGAATGGCATTCTCTACTGCAAGCACTTCTAAAGATATGGCATTAGGACGGAATTCCTGTACTTATGAAGATTTCTATACAAGCAGGGCTTTTGTGTGGTCAAGTGGGGGCACGCAGTGCCGTGAAAGGAAATTTCGAAAAATTGCCGTAATAACTGACAAAAATGAAATAATTTGAAAAAAGAAAGAAAAAACAAATTTGTATACTTTACAAAAAAATATTTTTTTACTTAATAGGTCAAAATTATCCAAATACAAAATCCAATGTTACCTGAATAGATACCGCGTGGCCTCATACTAAATATGCGATGCTCTTCAAGAGCTAAGTGAGCTTCGATTTGCAAAATCCTAAAATATGCCTAATGAGTGCTAATCAGAAAATTCAAAATGCCCCTCCCCCCCCCCCCCCCCCATCTTCAATATATAGAAAATTTGGAGTATTCGAGAATTAGCGTGCTCTCAAAAAATAAGTGACAAAAAAAGACCTGTATATAAGTATTATAAGAGTGCCGTACTTGCGCTATCTTTAGGACGCATAGTTTAGTATCAGCACACGATTCTTGTCTGTTAGGACGCAAGTCCTATACCAAGTTTACGGGAAGGACTGTAAGTAGTATAAGGAATTCTCGTCTATAAAGTAAGGACGCTATTCCTGGCGCTGATTCTACAGACGTGTTTATTTTAGTGCTAGAATGGCGTTCTCATCTGTCAGGACGCCTAAATATGTAGAGTAAGGACGCCAGTCCCTCACTAGAAGCCTAAGACTGGAATAACCGTATGAGAAGCTACAGTGGTAGGAGTTTAGTAAAATGGACTATACTTAACGTAATCATACTTTTTATATTAACTTTATTGTAAATTAGTGATGTGAACGAATATTAAAATCTGTATCGATCAATACTGAAGTATAATATAATAAATCATTTATCTATATATTAATACGTGAAACAAATACTTTGTAGGCCTTGCACTTATAGTATATATAGAGAAGAAGCGACGAATGCTTTATTTTTTAATTATGCAAAAAATACATTAAATCAATAAAAAAATCATTACACACACTACCATGTATATGGCACACACGCATATATACTCTTTTGTTTATTGTTGTCTTGACGAAATCTATGATTATAGAAGTATAGTCTTTGACAACAAATTATTATAGTCGAATTTCGAAAACGGGCGACCAGTAGTTATAATAAATAGGTTTCTTTTACTTTAATGAGTATAAGGACTCTACAAACATGAGCATGTGCGCGGCGATAGCGGACAAATAAGGGCGCTTGTAAGAAAATAAAAAAAACAAAACAGCAGATAACTATTTAGTCAGTAGAATATACACATATAAACAATCATATATGTAAGTAATATCAATATGGAATTAGTGCCAAAATTCATCTTGAAAAGCAAGCTTAATGATTAATTTAAATTTTGAAGCTGAAACTGTGAAAAAAAAATTCTAAGCAAAATGCTCGTAATATTTTATGTATATACATTTTTACTCAATTTTCATCATATAATTTCTATACGCAACGACGCGGATATTTTAAATATTCGTCACATCACTACATCAACGCAATAGACAATAATTGTAATGAAGAATTTGTCAAACTTGTCATTCTTGTTTAGATTTTTTTTATATTGGCTTCTCATTGTTTTCATATTGTCATAGCAATTGTGCAGCTAAACTCGGTCTCACGGAAGAGGTCTCTCAGAAGGAGCGGCTACGGTCGTGCAACGGAACGTTACAAAGATAATATAGTGTTAGAGAGATTCCGACTTAGCATTGTGTATGAATTAGTAAATAGAATTATAATATAATATAATAACATTTACATTAAAACATTTGATAAAAAGAGCGTGTCAACGTGGCTGGACTCATCTGTTATAATTAGTGCCATTTTTTGCCGCGACATTTGTTTCGTGAGACGCACTCTTATGGAAATAGAACGACTATACTCTGATTTTTAATTACCTGGACTAAATTGACAGCTGCGATTGAACTCTTCTTATATTCCAAGCTAGCAGCATAGTGTTGTAGTTCGGTACGGTTCATTCATGAATGAGTTGTGTGAGATGATTTTTTTTATTGGACTTAACTTTATGATGTTGGTCCGAAGACCTCAAAACTTTACCGGAGTTTTCGGGGCGAGCGCCTTCGCGAAGCGAAATAAATCTCGGGCTTATGGAGGGTAGAAAATAAGAAGAGACCATCTCTGTATATGAAGAAGTGACCATCGAAATGCATTAAATTAGGGTTGCGCCACTTTGGCATCAGGGTGAATTTTAAAGAAAGCGCCAAAACTGATTAGAGTAGTATTATAGTGTTTTAGTTTTATAAAATTAAATATTACAAAATCACTAAGCGTATTATTCAAAATTCACCAAATAAAATCACTAGTCACGTTTTCACATAACAATTCTTTGAGGTTATATTTAGTAAAATACTTTGTACTACGTAAATAGTTGAGTTTTTATAACGGTGTACTGTCACCAACTACCCTAGTCGCTAAAGATATTATTTTTTCAACTCGGCATACTTCGATTCGTCTATAACAGCTACATTCATACCATACCCCTTGTCTACATCAGCGCCATTGTGGACGGTTTTTGAACAGTTATTTACACCTTACAACTGGACACTTCTTCAACTATTTTCCTACATGAGATGATTCTCCTTACCTCTACCGTCCATACCCGAGGGGAATTGTGTGAGGGAATCAACGACTGTCAATTTAGTCCAGGTAATCAAAAAGCAGGGTATAAATCATCTATTTACGGAAGCATGTTCTAGAATAAAGATTTCAGTGAAAATCAACGCTTATTATGATCGAGAACGTTGAAACATCATCACAGAAGAAAAAATACTAAAGATGATGTTCTGATAAGAAGTGCGACTGTGAAGAAGTCCGTAAATTCTGTATTTCTAGATGGCGCTGAATGGAGCTTTGTTGTTACGATACGTGTACCTA
Organism: Dendrolimus pini; assembly: GCA_949752895.1. Classification (NCBI taxonomy): domain Eukaryota; kingdom Metazoa; phylum Arthropoda; class Insecta; order Lepidoptera; family Lasiocampidae; genus Dendrolimus; species Dendrolimus pini. Next base: position 9,493,840 of record OX457153.1, read on the forward strand.
GTAGTAATAACATCAGTACACAAAAAAAAATTGGTCTGTATATTTGACTGGGTCCTCACGTAATTTGACGCAATGAATCCAAATTCGAATTTATTCATCTCCGTAACTGCAGTTCATCGCAATTTTAGTAATTATTAAAGGTATTTTGCAAGTACTAAAAAAATTGTGAGTGAACAGGCCAAGTTGAGCTCAGATTGGGATTTACCGTATCGAAATACGTACTATGGATAGATAGATCTAGTGGATTGTACAGTGTTTTTTTTTGTTCCAGTGTATTTGAAACACTGTATGATATAAAACGATACATTTTAAAACAAACACGTGAATGAAGGAATACTAGTTAAGAGACAACATAGTAGTTGCGGCTTTCTAAGTTACGTTGTTTATTGGCCGATTCTTCTTCTATCAGAAAATTCATCTCTGTAACAAGCAGCTTTTCGTTTTGAGATATCAAAGTCTCTAAAACCATGCAATAGTCTATATTCCGATGGTATCATGAAATGTTTTCTTAAAATAGAAATGTGTTCATTTGTTGTAATTAAGTATATAAAAATAATAATTTATTATTCTTTTTTAATTTTAATTTTGATAAATCGATAATGTATAAACATGTATTATTAATGCAATGATTTTTTTTCTAAACTTATACATTCTTATGATTTTATTTAATAATATTTCGTTGTAATTTGACATTTGAAGTGTCAAATTGTTTTAAAAACAATACTAAGTTTTTGGAGGGAAATGGAGGATAATGTTGCCCTCTGCAGTTTTATTTTCTAAAAACCTGTAATATTACTTTAAAATGAACAATAGGATTATTAGTTTTTATGTAATAATCACTTGTTTTGTGAGAAATGAATATGACCTTTCAAGTGGTCAGAAGAACGTCGTTAAATTACCTCAATAAATAAAACTAAAATAAAACTTTTGTTCAATTTACAATTTTTTAAAGAAAATAACACTGCACAGTTGGACGTCTCTTTTCAGTTCCCGCCAAAAATTAATTATCGTATTATTTTAGGGTTTCCCGATAAAAAAAACTTTGATATTTTTTACTCTATGGAATGTTCCCGTTTTGGAAAGATGTATTGAAACTGCGTATAGGTATTGTCTATTTATGATATGATCTTAGATTTAATAATAATATTTATTATAATAGTAATTGTTTTTAATAAATTGCCATTGTTTTAATTTTAGGTAGTTTGTAGTTGCAATACGGCCTTGTCTAGATAACTTATCTTTATGTTTGAAGTTTTCGCGATATTTACAACTTATGTCATGCCAAAATTAGAATAGTGATTCCTATTCTAATTTTGGCATTGTTGTAACATTTTAACCACAAAAAAAGAAATTTACCTACGTATAGTTGGAGACCGGTCCCAATGGTAATTTTTAGTGATGTAACGTCACATCTCAAGTAGCCGATGTCGATAGTTCTTTTGTTACCAACAAAATGAGAGTAAAATTATTATAAACTTTTTATTTCAAGTAACATTTTCAAATACAACCATATCCATGAGAACGACAAACATATGGAGTAATAATATTGTGTAACATATTATTTCATAAAGTAATTTAATTTTAATATTCTGACATTTATTCGGACATTGCATGTCTAATAAGGCAAAATGTATTGAAACAACACACATTGTAACATCTTGTGTTATACATAAATACATTTTAGCAATGAATTAATTCATTATTCATTGTTATAACAATGATTTTTCCGTTCAATGTCACAATTTTCTAATCGTTTTCTGGCTAGTTATGCTTGGCAATGTTTTTTTTTATCACGCGACGACGACGCATCAGGCCATCGAAGTCATTTTCAATACACAACTATTATACAAATAATAACTCAAGGACTCGTACAGCAGTAAAGTGGAGACTGTGCGGGTGTTTGGAGTGTCCCTCCCCTCCACTACTCACCTAATACCCCTATTGCCATGTCGACCAGTCGCGTATTATGGTCATTAAATTCTCAAAATTACATAGTTATTTCGATTTCCTCTTCTGCTTCTAGACCCTGCATTATCTAGACAAGACCTAAATATTCTCTATCTTGCCTAAATATGTATTATTTATTCGTAATCAATTAAGTTAGGATAATGTATGAAAATCTTTTTTAATTTCATAAATGTACTTTTGTTAATATTGCTTTTATAATATAAATAAGATATTATAAGTATTAAAAGTGTAGCTTTAAATTTGTTACTACAGCATTCCGTATTTATTCTCTTCTACCATTTTGGTAGCGATTGCTACTGATTTAAATTTTTATTAGCAATAGCAACACTGCGGTTTGCGAAGCCAAATAGAGGCACAGAGTAATATTATAAAACAGAGGCTTTCATAGACTATAACTGAGACAATATGTATTGTATACATATACACATTGACAATATGTATGGCCTAAAAATATAATTTTTTAACAAACCTTATACATAGTAATTAATTATTATTTCTGAAATCTTTTCCTTCATTATTCATTTACAATTTATTCGTGGATTTTTCCTGAGATTAGCTATATTCTCTTGCTTGTTTTTGAATGATATAATAAATCTTCAGATCAGATGCTTTTCTTGTATAAATACTTTGAAATGGAATGTGTTCACGAATGGGTTATTTTCTGAAAAAATGTTTGGGCAACTAAAACATTAATAGATTCTCAGAAATTAAATGGTATTGTTATTATAAATTCATATGGTGTTACTCAAAAACTCAATATTATTGTCAATAATGAATAATTATTATTGTTAATAATTATAGCCCTCTTTATCATATTTTAATGAACCACGATTCTTTGAAATATTCTATAATATTGTTGTATTCTTTTATAATTTTTAAAATAATTTGACCAAATAACACACTGGGATTTAAATTTCCCCAACAGAACTCTTTAAAACTCGTAAATAACCAGTTGTCGATAGTGGCCTTTCTTCTCTTATTTTAAGACATTTTTTTAAAATTTTTGAGACTAAATAAGCCAATGATTGAAGGATTTAATCAATTCGCTTTTAATTGATTTCGCCTAACGTCATAAAGAAAGAGAGCAATGACTGTGCCCAGTGGTGTGCGTGGATATTAATTTTAGGAGACATTTAGCTTTTTTTTTACTGGTCAATTATTATTCTTAGTAGCAACATTCGCATCAACTCTTAATTATTTGATTGAAGATTTTTTTTTATATGAAACATATCTATAGGATAACAACATAACATAACATAACACAACATAACATAACAACTTCTTTAAAATATTTTTAATTTTCTTTACCTAATCGTGGTGCAATGAAAACTTTAAACAACGCATTTAGCGACCTAAGTTATAGTCAAGTCAGTATTAGTTTCTCTTGTAAAGACATATCGGTAGCACTCAGCTCTGTTTGAGCTGAGCCGCATTAACAATATATAATGGACATGAAACATACATTTTATATTATTTATATTTTATGCTAAGTGTAAGAACCATCATAAAATTAAATTATAGATAAACAAAATAAAATATCGGTATTGCCATAATAAAAATAAAAACTACAGTTTTGGTAGCATTGTCCTGGCAAGTCATAAGATAATGGCTAAGGCGAATATAGACGGTGGAAAAACTACAATCTACATATTTAAATTATATAACAATTACAGTTGTTGTCTCCTGAAATAAAGCATTACTTTTGTTCATTTTAATGTACAAATTTTGACTTATATATTTCCGAGCAAACTATGATACTTACAGCGAAATTACGGTGTTATTTTCTGCCTTCTATATTCGAACATGTTAAGATTATAAAATATTTACATACCAGTATTGCCATATTAAACTTATTCTACCGTTTTGGTAGAATTATACCGGCATTTAGGTTAAGATGTAAGCTTTAAGTTAAAATGTACCTAATCGATGTTTTGCTATAGTATCGTGTAAAAATGCCGGGCGACGGCACAGCATGCGCTTTTTATTATTAAAGGAAATAAAGTAATTATTGTCTAATGATCTTTATAATTTATTTGATGTATTAAAGATGATGTTAGTATAAATGAAGTTTTACTTTCCAAGTAATCCCATATTGCCCACATCTCTTCTAACTCTTTCGTATCGCACTTGTTGCTTCGGTATCTTGAACTAAACACAACTGCTCGACAGGTACACCTTACGCTGCTTATATACCGGAAAGAATCTTCTGGAACCCATAATTTCGATCTTCCTTTCGTTACTCTTTTATTTACTACCCGTCCCTTTCTAAACATCTATCTATCTCTGTGTTTTCCTTCCCGAATCTTATATTCAACAACTTTCGTTCATCGTCTATCCCTTTCTAAAATGTATCTATGCTTGTCTTTTCCTTCCAGAATCTCCTACATTTTTCTTAAAAATAATAATCTGTATAAAAACACACATGTTTTATATCCCCGAAATTAAGTAAGTTACGCTTGTGTTATGGGTACCTAATATACAACGGACCGATCCCGGACACCCAGACGATATTAAATAACCGAACCGAATCGACCCCGAAAACTGCTGCGTTGGGGTGGCCTGTCATGAGGCGGAAAAACAACCCACAGCCAGGTGGTAGGGTATTCGCCACTCTAGGTGACTACCACCTCTGGTCTAGAATATGGCGCCGTAACAGCCTTGTGTTCCGGCATTAGTGACCAGATTCCTCCCTTAAAGTTCGGCAGCTCATTGGTATCACTTTTGGTGTTACAAATGTCCATGGGCGATGGTAACCGCTTTCAAAAAAAGCAAGAAAAACCAAAAATAATGTAAAATATACTTTTATTTCATTTGTACGCACGGTGACGAACATAAATTGCCTAATAGATACAATAGTAATTATAACTTAATTATTGTTTAGTTATTTATACAATAAAATGTACATTTAAACATACTCAACCAATAACTCGTTTTTAACAGTTTCAACGGATTTAAGCCAGTATTTTCAATTCGATTTACCAAGTTTAAAATTTTAAACAACAATCGTATATTAAACACAAACAGTATTGAAACCTAAGATACGATACTTTACCATGATGTAACACATCTCAAGTTATACCATAGGACAGTGCTTTACAACCTTTTTAAATACGCGACCCCTGTACAGGTTGCAAAATTTTGGCGACCCCCTTGGAATATAGACAGACAAAAAGTTAGTAATTTAAAAGCCTATACTTAAGTCTTTTTCTATTTTGTTACCTATATTAATTACAAACTGATACCCGCCCGCTTCGCGTGCCGTAAAATCCGTTTTTAGCTGACCTCTACTTGGCGAAAGGAAGGTCCATGCCAAATTTCAAGTCTAAGTATTATAATTCCTGAGGTATCGTGATGATTCTTCATAACAAATGAGCTTATACGCAAAAATGCCATTTTTTTTTGTTGTTTACTAAAACCTATACATGTTATAATTTAGAAAGTCTTATGCAGTATGCAAATGTGCTTAAATAGAAGGCTAATCCAAATTTCAGCCTTGTACAATCAACTTGTTTTGTTTTATTCACAATTTTGTCCCTTGTGTCTTGTTGTGCACTTTTGTCCGTACGCCCCATTTGTTATGAAGCCGATATATAGATATATAGATCGATATATAGATTAGGACCTATACTCTAAAAGAAAGTATATAAGTACGAGGTATAAATTTAAATTGCCTTTCGCCGGCGACCCCCCGGGCAAGGCTCTGTGACCCCTGGGGGGTCGCGACGCACAAATTGGAAAACACTGCCCTAGAATATCTAGTCTAACAATGGCCCAGTAAATTTTTTAACTCTGTACTAATTCTTGAATATCACATCGTCAGCGGTCACCACAAATCTAACTTCTCTTACATTTTGATATAGAAAAACACAATTGCACTTTCAAAGCCCAACATTTTCTTCCTAACGGCGTCTGCCCGTCGCAATGTTCGGTGAACATGGAAACATGGGCAGACGGTGACCCGCCACTCCTAGCTTGGGCCCCAAAAAATGCCATAGAAGACGGGGGCAATGGGTGTGAGGGCTAAGGGGTGTCGAGAGGTGGGTTTCCGGTTCTTATTATTATCATGTCTTGAAAAACCACGGGCCATAAAACCACCGGCCCGGACTTTTGGAGGGCTTGCGTGACGCCATGGGGAGGCCAACACGTAGAAGCCCATTGACAAATTTAATGTAAATGTGGCGTGATACTGACCGGCGATTATTATTATTATTTTATAGTCTTTATGTCAAAGAAGCAAGTGAGGTGTGTAAGAATAAGTCTGAATGGCTCTCTGTTGTTCGTGCCTACCCCGCAAGGGACCTGGCGTGAAGTTATGTATGTATTTTATAGTTCATGATTCAAAATATTCCCCCAAGAGAGCGAAAGAGCGAGAGAGACATTGTATTCTTTCTCCGTTCCTGCACGGATACAAATCGTTTTGACCAGGGGAAATCAGATTGAGGAGTAAGCCGCGACCAGGGTAGACCCAGGGTACCTTAGGGGATAATTCCCGACCCAGTGTAGGATTCTCCAGATCGGGGGTGGCACTAGCATGCCCAGCCAGAACTGGTGCCATGGTACTGCCACTTCCCAGTTGGGATACCCACTTAAACCCCTGGGTGTTCCGTCCTTCGCCTTATGCCAAGGCTATGGATATAGGACCTAGCCTCTCCGCAGCCCTGGAAGGCGTAAGCCTCGCAAGGCCTCTACTGCCCGAGGAACTAGGTATTGCCATGTCCATAGGCAAGTGTAACTACTTTCCATCACAATTGGGCCGTCAGCCAGTCTTCAGTGCTTCAGCAATAAATACTTGCGTGTGAGAAAGGGAAGCCAGACAGATTGGCGCCGTAACGCGTTACGTAACGAAGCAATTTGCTCTCCAATAAGAAGTTATCACTTCAAAAATTTGCATGATGTGTTTTCTGCATCAAAACTCAATCCAAAGACTTGCAGCTTCAACTAGAAATGTAGAATTCAAGAAAATTCCGAATTACGTGGGTTTTTTTTAATAAGCATTCTCCTCCCATAGTTGGGTACTTAAAAATTAATTCACATTAAATAAAATTCAATATCTCATATACTTAATGATAATTAAGAAAGAAACAAAACATTATTTACAATTAATTAATGAAAATACTCTTCGTTTGATCTTACATCTAATAGATACACTTACATACAAAAAAAACCGTCGAGCACTCTCGATACATAATGATTCATGTTTTTTTGACATCATGCCATAACGAAGGATTGGGTTTGCATAGTGGCACTGCCCGCTTCCCTCGTCACTTTCCTGCTTGCTGCCATAGAAAAAGGTTTTGTACAAGTGTACAAAATCTATGAATTCGTAAACGTTTGTAAAATGATAATGTTTTCAATTGATTTAATCGTTTCTACCTCGTTGTTTACAAAGTAGTCGAGTCGGTGTGTTCACGGTCGCCTGTTACGCGTCACGGCACATGTCATGTGTCACGGTCACTGTCCAGTCGCCTGTCACGTGTCGCGGTCATTTGTCATCAGTCGTGCCCACCAGTCACGGTCGCCTCACCTGACATGTGTCACGATCATCTGTCGTGGGCAGCGGTCGCATGTCACGTGTCACGGTCACCTGACATGTGTCACGTGTCGTTGTCGCTTTTCACGTGTGGCCTTCGCCTGTCATGTGTCACGGTTACTCGTCACATTTCGCGGTAGCATGTCATTTGTCGCGATCACCTGTCATTTGTCACGGTCATCTGTCATCTGACATGGCCACATGTCACGTGTCGCGGTCGCATATCTCTAAACATAAATTTACAAATTCATACATATTCTTGTTAATAAATGCTTTCATTTACTATAGATTCTGCTTTAATTTTCATTTTAAACTATTAAACATGTAACAAGAATGTGACAAATGCCAATCGGCCATTGAAAGACCTTACACACAACTTTTAAATCCAACATAACGAGATGGCACTTTACGTCATTAGTGTCTGTTTTTGACGCTTCAATATTCAAAACTCTTTTCTTTGCTAATGAATCAAGTTTTTTAAAGTTTCCATTTCTGAACTAACACCTAAAACCATGTTTAATTAACGACCGGTAGTGCCATCTAGTCGCGTACGATTTCGCTTTTTAGTTACTTTTTTACTGAGCATTTTTTATTGTTTCTTGCATTTTAGTAATAACAATATCGACTTAAATCAGGCAATATTTGCCTATCGATAATAAAAACGATATTTTGTAATTTCACATCCCTATTTGCGATAGCTTAGCCATATGAACACGTGTGTTGGGTTTTATTAACAAAATCTCGCGACACAGGTATGACCGGAGCCTTATATATTTATTCACCTAATTTTATTCTCATTAGCTATCTCGCTCGCGCATAGCCACATTTTTTCAAGATATAAAAATGACAGAATTCACTTACGACAAATCGTTCTTAAACACAACTTAATAATGAAATTACGAATTTACGAAAACAATAATTTCAATTGAAATAAGGTTTCTTTAACAAAAAAAAACCACAAGAATTGATTCTGGCAACAAATATACTGACCACCAAAAAAATACCTTGAGACCCTAAGCTCTCTCACCAAAAAAAAGTTCACTCATTTTATAATCACTCTTGGTAGACAGGCCAAATCCTCACAATACTTTAAAGCATTACTTTTCTATTGTGAATTGTGTAATTCCTAATCTGTTATATTTGTGTGTATGTTGGCATATCTATATACACACATATATAGTCAAATACAAAAATTAATGTATTACAAAAACAATAATCATTTATTTAATTACTATGACTTTATTGTAATGTGAAATGAAGGTAAAACAACAAGATTTTATTGTAATTTCAATACTTAACCTAAAAGTTTCTGATAACGTGCACGTGCACCGAGCACTTATAAATACGGCCGAACTGTCGGCACTCCGTCATTATTGCTCGAGCCGCCGAACGGTACGGACCTCTCTGGGAAGTCGTTAGGCTCTCCAAATATACGACGCCGAGTACTCTTGAAATTCAACAATCGTGACGTCGGCATTGCTGACGTCAACACTAAGAAGGTTTCTTCTCCGTTATATACATATGCCAACATATAAAAGTAATGCTTTAAAGTATTGTAAGAAACAATTATAATTATTATATAATTATACAGATGTTTCAGCAAACGGAACACCTACTTAAATGGGTGTAAGGGCATAAACATCATTCATTCTTATCACCATAATTTCGCATAAAACCAAGTGGAACGTGGTACAGTAAAAGATTTTAAATCGAACATATTTTTTCTTTTCAAATTTATTAATCCGGTATTGAAAAAAAACAGTGTTAAGGGGGATTCTATCAAAATTACGTCGCTGCTGAAGTTAGTTTTCATGCGTTTTTTCAATTTTTATGCGAAATTGCGTATCCCGTTCCACTAGCTTTAAAGCCAAGTGGAACGGTTATTCGACCCACCTCTTGGCATGGGTCGTTGTGTGATCGAAGATGATGACGTCATTAGTGACGTTTTCGCCACGAGCACAACGACCGCGGTCGCCTTGTGGAACGGCCAACGGAGCATTTTGGGAGTTGTGAGCTACAAATGGAACACCCCTTTATAGTCTATTTTACATAGGTGTACAATTTTGATGACCATTTACTATTTTTTGGCATTCTGAGAAGTTTTGACGATATATAAATGACTATATCTGGTGATCAGTTAACATAATCCGTTGATTTTAATATAAAATCCAAAATGTCAAAAATTTGTAATTTTATTCTTGACATTTGTTTAAAATCGTTTTATTCGTAAGTAAATTTTTTTCATTAAATCAAAATTGAAACCAAAAATTTCGTTTAATTCTAATTTACAAACAAAATACATTAAATTATAAATATAAATAATAAAAAATAAAAAAGGTCATTATAATATAACTTATACTCATTTATATAACTAATTTACATACAATACGATCAGTGAGAATTGTAGCACAAGTTGGAAGGCAGAGTAAAGCGGACGTTATCTGTTTTATCTGAACAAATATAGATTTATAGCATTTCCAAGCATTTATTTTACTTCTGACAGCTCGACGATGGATCAATTAGTGATGTGCTAATGAATCACCGACTCGATTTATTATAAAAATCGATTCAATTTATAAATAAGTGTTATATTTATTTAGTTGCATAGTTTTTCTTGTCATGTTTTCTGTTTAAGGTTAATAATTAGTTTTATTATCTACCCTCTTATTTCTAAACGATACAATCGGCCATTTCCTTAATTGAACATGTATGCTATAAATAGCTTTACATGTATGTAAACTAGCCATTTTAAAAACAAAATTGTTGCAATAAGTATTATTTTTCTTTAAAGTAAAACATATTTTTTATTTTCAAATCGATTACTTTCGACTTATTTACATATACTATCGATGGTTTAATAGTCTGTGCAAGTTATTTCTTGTGGGTTTTACTGTCAAGAAATATGTAACTTGATAGACGTCCAAACGTCAAAAGTAAAATAAATGCTTGGAAATAATGTAGTGTGTAATTAACTCAAGATTTGAAGCTAAATAGGATGACATTGTAGACCTCGCCTTAAATGTTTTATTTGAACAAATATGACTTTACTACACATAGGGCATTGTCTACACGTTTACACGTGATGTCACCTCAAGTGTGTAATTCACTCAAGATTTGAAGCTAAGTAGGACGATATTGTAGCCTTCGCCTTAAAGTTTAATCTAAACAAATATGGCTTTACTACACACATAGGGCATTGTCTACATGTTTACACGTGATGTTACCTCTATTGTGTAATTCACTCAAGATTCGAAGCTAAGTAGGACTACATTGTAGACCTCGGCTTAAATGTTTTAGCTGAAGAAATATGGCTTTACTACACACATAGGACACTGTCTACATGCTTACATGCGATGTTACCTCAAGTGTGTAATGCACTCAAGATTTGAAACTGAGGTAGAAAAGTGTAGACTCAGCATTAAACTCTTTATATGAACAAATGTGGGTTTACTATATATAGGGCACCGACTTTATACACTTATTATGTGATATTATTTCAAGTGTGTTATACACTCAAGATTTGAAGTGTAGACTCAGAATTAAACTTTTTATATGCACAAATATGTGTTTAGTACTAATTATACACATTTATTATGTGATATTACTCAAGATCACTCACCACTCAAGTAGTAGTAGAAGAACCACTCAAGATTTCAAGCTCAGTCTTACTACAATGTAGACTCAGCATTATATGCTTTATCTGAACATAACTTTGGTGCAAATGAGGCATAGTCTATACACATTTACAAGTGATGTCAAATCAATAGTAGTTTGCTCAAGATTCAAAACTAAGTGTTGGACGACAGTATAGACCCTGCTTTAAATGTTATATCAGAACGAATATGGCTTTAGTATAAATTGAGAATTATATATACACAATTAAATGTAATATTACTACAGCTGTAGTTTACTCAAGATTTGTAGCGAGTGGGATGACAGTGTAGACCCAGCTTGGAACACTTTATCTGAACAGAAGTTTAGTGTGAATAAGGCATAGTCCATATACGTTTACATGTGATTAAAAACAAGTGATGTCAATGCATAGTTTGTGCAAGATTCAAGACTTAACTTCAAGTATTGGACGATAATGTACACCTTGCTTTAAATGTATTATATGAACGAATATGGCTTTAGTACACATAGGGCATTGTCTACAAAATATATGCGATTTAACATCAAATGTGTATATCACTCAAGACTTGAAGCCGAGTTGAACGACAGTGTAGACTCAACATTAAACACTTTACCTGAATAAACATAACTTTAGATCAAATAAGGCAATGCCTATACACTTTCACATGTGATGATACCTCAACTGTGTAATTCACTCAAGATATGAAACCGAGTTAGACAACAGTGTAGACCAAGCATTATACACTTTTTTGAACTAACATAATTTTATTGCAAATAAGGCATAGTCTGTATAGACTATACCTTATTTGCAACATGTGATGTTAATTGAATTAAAAATATCCAATTTGAAACAAAATTGTGATGTTTCCTTAATCTCTGACCTGTATGTGATGTATATATCTATATTAGCAATGGTGTGTTTGTTCATACAAGTCCGGCTCGAGCCTCCTTACTCTCACCCTCTGCCTATAGTGGTATTCCTTTAAGTAGAGACGTAACCTCGCCGGTAGGGGGAGCTTTTCCACACCTGTTACATACAAAAATATATTAACACAATATCCTACAGTAAAACCTCTACAAGTCGAAATTGAAGGGAGACGCCAAAAAATTCGAGTTAGAGTTTTTGACTTATGGAGGATTTCGACTTAACCTTCTATAAGGGCCAATTTTTTTTCCACAAGCTGCTATCAAAATTGCCACGCCAAAACCAAGAGAATTATATCGTCTCTTTTATTCTAACACAGATTCTATGAAGTTAGAGGGAGAAAGCATCAGTTTCGACGTTCATTTCAATTATTTGTATTTGACCACAAAGTGGCGCTTCCCAATTAGCCGTGTGTGACAGTTCGAGCAACAAATCTGTGGAGGTACCGTCATTGCCATTGCTTTATACTGCACGGATGCAATATGTCTGCTTGGCCGCGTGACCGAATTTCCTAGAATCTCACCTGGCTAATAACCGCCATAAAAGATTACAATACATAATGGGTTGTTTTTTAATCACAAATTTTAAACACAAAGTAAACAAAACAAGTCCAAATGCCGAAAGGTAATGAAATGCAGGTGTGATTTTGTCTTTGTCGGTGGTAACATAAGTATAGATAATGTTACCGTCGTAGGTGGTGTTGGAGACGATGACCGCCCTGGCCAGCTGCTGCAGCGAGAAGGGGTTGCTCCTCGCCAGCGGCGCCGTCAGCATCGGCTCGAAGAACATCACGCACGCGGGGTCCTGGAGACCACATTGTATGGCAAATGAAATAATTCCTGCGTTGGGGCGGCCTGTAGTAAGAGGCGACAAGACAACCCCCAGCCAGGTGGTCTAGGGTCATAACAACCTTGAGTTGTGTTCCGGCATCAGTGGCCAGCACCTTCGGTGTTGCAAATGTCCATAGGCGATGGTAGCCGCTTCCCATCAAGCGTGCCGTCTGCCTGTCTGCTGACCTACTGCAAAAACAAAAATCTATCTTTGTGATAAATTTTTTATACAGATCAGTTCCACCGCTCTGGCCTCATTGAGCAACAAACATCGGTCCAAAGTTTCTCATTTATGGTATAAAAGATGGATGATTATTATTTAATATTATAAAATGTGAACGCGACTTCGTTATGTAACGCTTTCACGGAATTCTCGATGTTGTTCTGAACAGCTTTATGATGTAAATATTTTGGGTGTAAATGTGGTCGGCTTGAGTGACTGGGAGTGAGTGAGTGATTGGGAGGGAGTAACTGGGAATGAGTGAGTGAACGGTTAGAAATGAGTTAGAGGTTGGGAGTGAGGGATTGAGTGACTAGGGGTGAAGACCGAGTGAGCGAATGATTGGGAGGGAGCGACTGGAAATGAGTGACTGGGAGGGATTAACTGGGAATAAATGAGTGAATTATTAGAAATGAGTTAGAGACCGAGTGATCTCAATCAGAGTGACTTGGGATGAAAACGGAGTGACTGGGAGTGAGTGAGTGAGCGATTGGGACGGAATGACTCGGAATGAGTGAGTGAATGATTGGGAATGATTTAGTGACTGGGAGTGAGTGAGTGAGAGTGAGGAGTGAGTGAGCGAGCGGAGGCGACAAAGAGGCCCGCCTCACCTTGTAGTGCTCGATGAGGCCCGTGACGGTGGGCGCGGCGAACACGGCCGGGTCGTGCGAGTCGAAGCTGAACCGGTGCTGGTAGTGCTCGATGCGCGCGTGCAGCGACCGCCCGTACTTGCGGAACGACACCGAGAACAGGTGCTCCTCCTGCGCCGAGTCGCGGAGGAGGGAGTGACTGGGAGTGAGTGAGTGAGAGTGAGGAGTGAGTGAGCGAGTGGAGGCGACAAAGAGGCCCGCCTCACCTTGTAGTGCTCGATGAGGCCCGTGACGGTGGGCGCGGCGAACACGGCCGGGTCGTGCGAGTCGAAGCTGAACCGGTGCTGGTAGTGCTCGATGCGCGCGTGCAGCGACCGCCCGTACTTGCGGAACGACACCGAGAACAGGTGCTCCTCCTGCGCCGAGTCGCGGAGGAGGGAGTGACTGGGAGTGAGTGAGTGAGAGTGAGGAGTGAGTGAGCGAGTGGAGGCGACAAAGAGGCCCGCCTCACCTTGTAGTGCTCGATGAGGCCCGTGACGGTGGGCGCGGCGAACACGGCCGGGTCGTGCGAGTCGAAGCTGAACCGGTGCTGGTAGTGCTCGATGCGCGCGTGCAGCGACCGCCCGTACTTGCGGAACGACACCGAGAACAGGTGCTCCTCCTGCGCCGAGTCGCGGAGGAGGGAGTGACTGGGAGTGAGTGAGTGAGAGTGAGGAGTGAGTGAGCGAGTGGAGGCGACAAAGAGGCCCGCCTCACCTTGTAGTGCTCGATGAGGCCCGTGACGGTGGGCGCGGCGAACACGGCCGGGTCGTGCGAGTCGAAGCTGAACCGGTGCTGGTAGTGCTCGATGCGCGCGTGCAGCGACCGCCCGTACTTGCGGAACGACACCGAGAACAGGTGCTCCTCCTGCGCCGAGTCGCGGAGGAGGGAGTGACTGGGAGTGAGTGAGTGAGAGTGAGGAGTGAGTGAGCGAGTGGAGGCGACAAAGAGGCCCGCCTCACCTTGTAGTGCTCGATGAGGCCCGTGACGGTGGGCGCGGCGAACACGGCCGGGTCGTGCGAGTCGAAGCTGAACCGGTGCTGGTAGTGCTCGATGCGCGCGTGCAGCGACCGCCCGTACTTGCGGAACGACACCGAGAACAGGTGCTCCTCCTGCGCCGAGTCGCGGAGGAGGGAGTGACTGGGAGTGAGTGAGTGAGAGTGAGGAGTGAGTGAGCGAGTGGAGGCGACAAAGAGGCCCGCCTCACCTTGTAGTGCTCGATGAGGCCCGTGACGGTGGGCGCGGCGAACACGGCCGGGTCGTGCGAGTCGAAGCTGAACCGGTGCTGGTAGTGCTCGATGCGCGCGTGCAGCGACCGCCCGTACTTGCGGAACGACACCGAGAACAGGTGCTCCTCCTGCGCCGAGTCGCGGAGGAGGGAGTGACTGGGAGTGAGTGAGTGAGAGTGAGGAGTGAGTGAGCGAGTGGAGGCGACAAAGAGGCCCGCCTCACCTTGTAGTGCTCGATGAGGCCCGTGACGGTGGGCGCGGCGAACACGGCCGGGTCGTGCGAGTCGAAGCTGAACCGGTGCTGGTAGTGCTCGATGCGCGCGTGCAGCGACCGCCCGTACTTGCGGAACGACACCGAGAACAGGTGCTCCTCCTGCGCCGAGTCGCGGAGGAGGGAGTGACTGGGAGTGAGTGAGTGAGAGTGAGGAGTGAGTGAGCGAGTGGAGGCGACAAAGAGGCCCGCCTCACCTTGTAGTGCTCGATGAGGCCCGTGACGGTGGGCGCGGCGAACACGGCCGGGTCGTGCGAGTCGAAGCTGAACCGGTGCTGGTAGTGCTCGATGCGCGCGTGCAGCGACCGCCCGTACTTGCGGAACGACACCGAGAACAGGTGCTCCTCCTGCGCCGAGTCGCGGAGGAGGGAGTGACTGGGAGTGAGTGAGTGAGAGTGAGGAGTGAGTGAGCGAGTGGAGGCGACAAAGAGGCCCGCCTCACCTTGTAGTGCTCGATGAGGCCCGTGACGGTGGGCGCGGCGAACACGGCCGGGTCGTGCGAGTCGAAGCTGAACCGGTGCTGGTAGTGCTCGATGCGCGCGTGCAGCGACCGCCCGTACTTGCGGAACGACACCGAGAACAGGTGCTCCTCCTGCGCCGAGTCGCGGAGGAGGGAGTGACTGGGAGTGAGTGAGTGAGAGTGAGGAGTGAGTGAGCGAGTGGAGGCGACAAAGAGGCCCGCCTCACCTTGTAGTGCTCGATGAGGCCCGTGACGGTGGGCGCGGCGAACACGGCCGGGTCGTGCGAGTCGAAGCTGAACCGGTGCTGGTAGTGCTCGATGCGCGCGTGCAGCGACCGCCCGTACTTGCGGAACGACACCGAGAACAGGTGCTCCTCCTGCGCCGAGTCGCGGAGGAGGGAGTGACTGGGAGTGAGTGAGTGAGAGTGAGTGAGAGTGAGGAGTGAGTGAGCGAGTGGAGGCGACAAAGAGGCCCGCCTCACCTTGTAGTGCTCGATGAGGCCCGTGACGGTGGGCGCGGCGAACACGGCCGGGTCGTGCGAGTCGAAGCTGAACCGGTGCTGGTAGTGCTCGATGCGCGCGTGCAGCGACCGCCCGTACTTGCGGAACGACACCGAGAACAGGTGCTCCTCCTGCGCCGAGTCGCGGAGGAGGGAGTGACTGGGAGTGAGTGAGTGAGAGTGAGGAGTGAGTGAGCGAGTGGAGGCGACAAAGAGGCCCGCCTCACCTTGTAGTGCTCGATGAGGCCCGTGACGGTGGGCGCGGCGAACACGGCCGGGTCGTGCGAGTCGAAGCTGAACCGGTGCTGGTAGTGCTCGATGCGCGCGTGCAGCGACCGCCCGTACTTGCGGAACGACACCGAGAACAGGTGCTCCTCCTGCGCCGAGTCGCGGAGGAGGGAGTGACTGGGAGTGAGTGAGTGAGAGTGAGGAGTGAGTGAGCGAGTGGAGGCGACAAAGAGGCCCGCCTCACCTTGTAGTGCTCGATGAGGCCCGTGACGGTGGGCGCGGCGAACACGGCCGGGTCGTGCGAGTCGAAGCTGAACCGGTGCTGGTAGTGCTCGATGCGCGCGTGCAGCGACCGCCCGTACTTGCGGAACGACACCGAGAACAGGTGCTCCTCCTGCGCCGAGTCGCGGAGGAGGAACGTGCCTAGGCCGAGTGAGAAGAGGATCGTTATTACAATCACAGTCAAGTAGCGATTAGGTAATCGAGTGAGTGCGTTTGTGGGTATTCTACAGAGTAAGATAATTAGTTAAGACCCATTACGGTGGCTTACTATTTACATGTTTTACTTTAAAATTTGACATAGATTCATACAACTTGTAAGGGATGCCGGTGGTATTTTAAAATAAAACACCAAAAAACATGGCTGCCAGGCTTCGGGGGTGTGTGTGTACACGGCGTAGCAATTATAGTATAGCGGTTGCAACAGCACCGTGTGGCATACCTCGTCGGTGTTCCACTTATTTTAATCGAGTGAGCGAATTAGTGGGTAAGCAAGCCAAGTAGTGTGTAAGTAAAATAGTGATTGAGTAAAAGAATGAATGGTAACTGTATGGTATATGTAATTCACCTTCGGGCTTGTTGTCGAGCAGCCTCTCCGCCTCGTACCTGTCCATCTTGCCCCAGTAGAACGAGCAGGCCGTGATCTCGTGCAAGTCCGGCACTAGGCAGTGTATGTAGTCCACCTGACGCACAAACACACACTATTTTATAGTACACAACATATAAACTGTTACATGCCGTCGAAGATAAACGAACACCTGCCTGTCGTAAAGCGCAGTGTGTTACCTCCCCGCATTTCGGAATTATTTTATGTTTTTCTTTGTTTTATGGCCGTCATTAGTGTCGAACTAATCCTTGTTGTTATTGTATTGCGTCAAAACTTTCCAGGGATGGATCGGTGCATTATAAAGCAATGGCCCAATGCGGAGTGGGGCAGTCAAGCGAGGATTACGATACGAGCAAGACTTAGATCCGATGAGCGCGATATGGCGACGGACTTTGCGCGTGTTATTGAATCGTGCAGTTTGTACTGGTTGCGTCCAAACGCGTATAACACAGGTACAAATATATTGTACCTGTGTTATACGCGTTTATATAGTTCTAATAAACTGTGTAATAATTCTAACGGCATTTTAATTCGAGCCCCGCAAACTAGTAACAATATTTTCTCGAGTGTTATAATAAATAAATAAAATTCTCACCTGTGTATGGACCTTGGTGTGCGGGAGCTGCGCGTGCGGCAGCGCGGGCGCACGCAACAGCAGCGCGCGGAACTCGCCGCCGCAAACCACCTTCGAACAAAAACATATACACATTAATATCTATACATATAATAAAACTGTAGAACCCAAATTTCTGTACAAAGTTTTTCATTCAAAAAGCTAAAAACCGAGTCAGGGGGATGTAAGAAGTGAAATAGAACTAATTTAGATTTTTTCAATTTTTTTGTTTCTCTGTTTGTCGGTTTGTCTGTCTATTTGTACCGGCTAATCTCCGAAACGACTGGACCGATTTACATGAAATTTTATATGGTGGTAGCTTATATCCCTGTTCAACATATAGGATACTTTTGATCCCGAAAAATTAAAGAGTTCCCGTGGGATAGTTAAAAAGCTTTAATTACTTAACCAGCTTATAACACACCGAAAGTTATTTCTCCAACGTAACATAATAGAAGCGGAGACTTTGACAGGGTGTGGTGTCGATGAGAGAGTTTTATCTTATATAAATATAATATATATAGCTGATAAGTTTGTTTCTTTGTTTGTTTGCTTGAACGCGCTAATCTCAGGAACTATTGGTCTGATTTGAAAAAAATTTTCAGTGTAAGATGGCCCAAATGGGCTATAATAACCTTCCTTGATAAATATCGAGGAAGGTTATAGGCTATATATCATCACGCTAAGATCAATAGGAGCGGAGCACCAATGAAGAATGTTTCAAAATCGGGGGTTGTTTCAAAAACTATTCCACGCGAACGAAGACGCGGGCAGAAGCTAGTAATGAAATACAACTAGGAAGTGAAGTTCTAAACCGGTCCTAACTCAGCATGCTGATTGACTCAACCAGCGCTGGTCTTCCTTAAGGGCCGTTACACTGACTCACGGTTAGACAAAACAATAACAAAAAAAATACGACTAGCACTATCAGAAAACTAAATACTTATATGTAGCGAGTTTATAAACAAGTGAAAAAAAAAACGTGTGCGTCTCGGGACGCCCGAAAGAAGTGATAACTTGCGTGAGAGAACGGAAGCCAGACAGGCTGGCGCCGTAACGCGTTACGTTTTATTTTTATTTTATTTTTATTGCAGGAGTTCAGCAGACAGGCAGACAGCCCACTTGATGGAAAGCGGTTACCATCGCCTATGGACATTTTCAACACCAAAGGTGCTACAAATGCGCTGCTGCTCTCTTAAGGGCGACTGGAACCTGGTCACTAATGCCGGGACACAACACAAGGTTGTTATGGTGCCATACTTTAGACCAGGGGTGGTAGCCATCCAGTCGGGCAAATGCCCTACCACCGGGCTGTGGGTTGTTTTGTCGCCTCTTACGACAGGCCAAATTGTATTCTTTCTCCGTTCCTGCACAGATAGCTAACGTAAAGAAACGGTTTGCCCTCCCGTAAGAAGTTACCACTTCAATAAGAATCGAAATGTGTGCTGGGACACATAGTAGAAGTGAAACTTCAACGGAAAAGTGGAAAAACGAATCACAACAAAATTTTAACTTCAAGTTTTTCCGGCAGGTTTTCAAATTCGACAAGTATGTTAACAATCAAATTTCACTTCTACTATATGTCCTTCGAGTTTTCGCAGGTTTACTGCAAATTATGATTTGGTTAGGTTAGGTACATTTTAATTGAAGCATTTTTATTCAAAAAAAATATTAAAAATAATTAAAATAAAATTATGTTAACAGAAAAATATCTCCAAAAAATATAATTCAATAATTTCTTCTTTAAAAAAATATTTCCAAAAAAAAACAATAAAACTGTTTAAAAAATATTTCAATAAAAAACATTCCAAAAAAACGAAAAAAAAAATACAAAAAATTAAAAATTAAGTTAATAATAAATATATATATACTTACAAACCGCGGAGATAACCCCCGCCGCTGGCGCCTCTCACCGCGCGATATACCTTCTACCCCCTCCACGCGGCCCTTACCCTTTTTCGTGACAGAAAAAATACTAACACCCCCGTCTATATACAAGTTGCACTTCAATAGTCATCATATTGTTGTTACACGCCGACAAAGTGAATGCACACGTGCGGTTTATTACCTTTCCCGCATTTGGACTTCTTTTGTTTACTTTGTGTTTAAAATTTGTAATTAATAACAACCTGTGTTATACGTGTTTGTATAGTTGTAATAAATTATCTCTATAGTAATTCGAACGGCATTTTAATTCGAGTCCCGCACTCGTAACAATATCATCATATATACTTTTTAAAATTTGCTTTAAACCCGTGTATATTTTGCAAGCTTTCAATGGGGTGTGCAACTTAAAGTTAAAATTTAACTGCTGTTATGTTTTTATAATTTCAATATGTAAAAAATGTATGCGTATGTGATGTCACACTAGGGACTTAGGTTCTAGTTATTTCCTTTGTATTACATATATCCAATATATTATTTTATTTATATTAATAATAGGCAACAATACCTGGAAGTGTGGATGCAGTTTTATGGAACCGTCGTTGGGCTGCGCCAGTTCGCTTCGCCTCTCCTGCGTAGACTCGCCTTCAGCACTGACAAACAAATATACCAATTATGACACACTATATACCCATATTAATATCCAACCCAATTTTTTTTTTAATTAACTAATCTATGGACTCTAGTTCCGTACCCTTTTTACAACTTAGTTATTGTTAGAGTTTTTTTGAATTTATACACGCTTATTGTTTATGTGTTATTATGTGTGACATTAATTTTGTGATTTTAATGTTGTGTTGTGTACCTTAAGAATAACTTATATAATTATTTTTTATCTAATTTTAATACTTAACGTATACTAATGTAGAGTGTATCTGTTACATGCTGGTGTTGTGAGGAAGTGCATGTGCAGTAACTATCCAACCCAATGCAATAATCCAATATTCCAATTGTGATAAACTCTTTTTCTTTTTATAAAAAATTGTAAATAGACACGTAAATAATATAAAAGATTAGTACAAGAAATTATATAACTTAAATCGTAAGATAAATGTATAAACATTATGTATCATTGCAGACATTTTAAAATAAGATAAAAGATTTTTCCCATCCTTATTTATTCGAAGATAAGATAAAAATATAAAACAAAAAAAGCTCCCTTTTTCCCAATAATGGAGATAAGCTGTACTAAATTTAAATAAAAAAACAAAAAATAATCCAATATTGTACTGTACTATTTTTTTAAGATTTAACCAACTTTTTCCCCCCCTCATGCAATAATTTACAGGTAAATTAACTCGGAGACGTTTGTATATTTAAAGGACTTGAAAATCTAAACTTAAAATTTTAATTTGCTTGAAATTTAGTATTAAAAATTATGTTTATTATTTTAATATCATTTAATATTAATTACCTGCCTATAAAAATATAATAAAAAGTATTACTTTGTTTATATGCTGGCCATACAGTATTACAAACGCAAAAACCAAAAAGGCCTCCAAGCAATTTACCTTTAGTATTATTGAATATTTTTGTTTTAAAGAAAACAAACTTCAAAATGAAAAAAAATATACTTTTTTCTAATCTTGAAGTTGGTGCGAAGTAAAATATAAAAAAAAAATTAAGTTCACATTAAGACGACTTCAAGATACTGTAGAAATAAATCTTTAATTTATTTTTTTGTTTTTCAGTTTGAAGTAGATTTTTTTGTTATTTTTTTTGCATTTTATTAAAAGAAGGCAATTTGAAAACCGGCCCACAATAGACGGAGAAATCGCGTAAAATGCATACTGAAAGTAACTTGGATATATACAAAGTGTGCATTATTTGCATGGCAAAAATGTACGGTTGATATACTCCCGAAGACATAAAATACGTTTTGACTCACTTTCTGGGAGCTACAGAGAGCACGTAGACCTCGGCGGTGGCCTCGCCGTTCTCTCTCGTCGTATCACCATCTGAAATATAGAGTGATACACCAAAATTATAGTAATGATAGAAAGTAAGTAAAAAACACACTAATCTTTACATGGAAATTATACATCAATCTCAAAATGTCTAGAATTTAATAGCACACTAATCTCCACATATAAGTAAAACACCGATATCTAAAGCTCTAGAAGTCGCTAGTACAGAAAATACTAGAATCATATCATGTATAAATTTAAATAGACAAAAATAGTATGTTTATCTTTAAAGTGAAATAGGACAGAAATATCTAGAATGTAATAGCACAGAAATTCTGAAATGTAATAGCACACAAACCTCTGTAGACAGAAATAGTATGTTTATCTCTAAAGTGAAATAGAACAGGAATATCTAGAATGTAATAGCACAGAAGTTCTGAAATGTAATAGCACACAAACCTCTCCAGACAGAAATAGTATGTTTATCTCTAAAGTGAAATAGAACAGGAATATCTAGAATGTAATAGCACAGACATTCTGAAATGTAATAGCACACAAACCTCTCCAGACAGAAATAGTATGTTTATCTCTAAAGTGAAATAGAACAGGAATATCTAGAATGTAATAGCACAGAAGTTCTGAAATGTAATAGCACACAAACCTCTCCAGACAGAAATAGTATCTTTATCTCTAAAGTGAAATAGAACAGGAACATCTAGAATGTAATAGCACAGAAATTCTGAAATGTAATAGTACAGAAATCTCTCTAAAAGGAAAAAGTATGTTTATCTTTAAACTAAAATAGGACAGTAAAGCTAGAATGTAATAGCACACAAATCTCTCTAGAAAGAAATAATATGTTTATTTCTAAAATGAAATAGGATAGTAATATCTAGAATGTAACAGCACAGAAAATTCTGGAATGTATATAAATCTCTCTGGAAATAAATAGTATGTTTATCTCTAAAGTCAAATAGGACAAAACTCTATTCTAATCACAGACCTGTGTTTATGACAATCGCGTCTAGCTCCCTCCTGAGATCTCTCGCACCCAACGTAAGCACCGCCGCCAGTCTACTGAAATTATTAAAATTGTTTTTAATATTAAACAATTGATTAAAACCATGACAGTTTATCAGTCAGGGATTCCCAAACTATTTTGGGCAAGAAACCCCTTTACCAAAATGACCTCCCCATAGCCAAATTACTTTAAAAATCCTATCTCAATTTTTTTCGTATTACTACAACAATGATACTTCCTATTAAAATATTAGTCATTCTTATCATAAGTTGAAAGTTTCAACAACTGAGCGGAAGGGTTAATAGGCGTCGTTTTTTAGTGCTCTACGACCCCCAAAATCAGTTTTCGTTTATGTCGACCCCTGGGAAACTGATTTCGACTGCAGGGGGTCGATATCGACCACTTTGGGAGTCCCTGTTATTGGCAAACATTTCAAGCATCTCAAATGACCTTGCACTATTCAAGTAATCTTCTCATCTAATATAATAAAATATGATGTATTTTATTGTAATATCATGTATTATTTCATCCTGTCAATGGCATTTTAAAATTGGCACATTCTATCTACATGTGTCAAATCATTACAGATATTTTAGAGTTGCTAAGCGTGTCCTTTGTAGACACAGCCAGGTGGTACTGTATTTATTTACCTCGTAAGGATGAATACCACCCCTGATCTAGAGTATATCGCCATAACAACCTTGAGTTGCGTTCCAGCATTAGTGGACAGATTCCGGTCTTCTTTTCTTAAAGAAGACCGGAATCCGTCCAATCTGTCTGCTCTCTTGAGCAGCAGCTCATTCGTAGCACCTTTGTTGTTGCAAATGTCCCTAAGCGATGGTAACCACTTTCCACCAGGTCTACTGTCTGCCTGTCTACTGAACTCGTGCAATAAAATAAAATTTAAAAAATGTCAGGAATCCAAGTTTATAGATCTCCTTCAGTTTAGGCATTTCAAGGTAATCATGCACAGCTTAGCGTCATTAAAGATCATCAAGAATCAGGACAAGTTTTGTGTGTAGTCTATTCTCCTAAAAGTGGGAAGGCCTATGACCAGCAGTGGGACGTTAATTGCACTGGTCGGCGAAAAAATATGAAAATTCACTCCTTGTAATTTTTTTTATAATTTCGACACATTAATATAAATACAGTATTAAAAGCTTTGTACCACGTAAATTTTTTTGTAATTGATATTTTAAATTAAGCGCTTTTTTTGCTTTACATACAAAATGCACATTGAATTATTATGACAATAGCTCATTTAATTCCTTCGAAAACATTTAATATCATCAAAATTATATGTCTTATTAATTAATAAACTCATTCCAGTTAGTAGTTTTCTCCAATTTTATATATTCTATTGTAATTTTGTGGCGAATGAAGTAACATATAATTCTGAGCATTTACCATTCGTATCGTTTCTCTAAATATGCCAAAAGGGTAATAAAATGTGTTTCTACAGGCGCAGGTGTGAATTTGTCTTTTGTCGGCATTCAGGTCGTAACAATATTATATTGTTTAAAGATTTGTGGAAAAGAAAATTAGATATACTTAAATGATAAGAAAAAGTTTTGCACAAAAAAATATTCAGTTAGGAGCAAAATATGAAAAAAATATATACGTGATAGCAAGAAACTAAAACCAGATCTAAATTCAGCATGTCAAATTCTATATATTTATCGATTTTTTATTTAAAGAGCGGATTTGTTTGCAGTGTTATTAGATACCTGTCGTCGCGACACGCGTCACTGATGCGCCTGTAAGCCGTACAGACGCACGCCGCGCGACGCCAGCGGCGGCGGCGGCACGCGCACTCCCGCCCACTCCACCTGTGTTGCCAGTCATAGCAAATTAAAATAAAAACAAACGAAAGGATTAATTCGCTAGGAAAGCGACACAAATGGCAATAACAAACCCGCAGAGGAGGCTTTAGAGCGACACCTTGGACCTGACTCCGGGGGGACCCCGTCTCCGTGCTTGCCTTAGCCAGAGATCGCTAGAGCTAAGACTTAAGCTCCAGGGGTGGAAGTGATAAATGGCCTAACGTTGGAAGCAGCTTCGGTGAAACTGCAGCCCACCTCTCTACACCCCTTAGCCACTCACACCCATGTTGCCCCTGTTTTCTATTGCATTTATAGGGACCCATGTAGGGAGTGGTGAGTCACCGGGTGCTCGTTTTTCCATGTTCCCTAATCATTGCGACGGGTAGACGCCATAGTCCCGCATCATCCCAGATCCCTAGTTCCACTAGCAGTTCATCCCAATAGCCCGGTACCTTTTGTTCTCATTGCCTACAATAGTCCTACACTGACTGGGGCTTGTCCTTAGGTGCATTATAATGATATAGACAGGCATAATGGCCGGTCAGTGTCACGCCACTTTTACATCAAATTTGTCAAGGGGCCTCTACACTGGCCTTCCCATGGCTCCACGCAAGCCCGTTCGTGGTCTACAGAGACCTACAAAGTTATAATACAAATTCCTTACATTTCTGTGATTAAATTTAAGATGTTGTACTGTTTTACACGACTTATAATTCCGATCGGCAATTTCATTTTGCGCAGAAAAAGGCAAGCCAGTCATCACGTCAAAAATAAACTATATTCAGAAAAGTAGTGCTTTACTAAAATTGATTTACTGCACAGGTACCTCGGGAAGAATGGCATAATTTGTGCAATATGTACTTTTCTAGACTGATAATCAGACGTAATCCTTTTAGCAGCTAAATATCAAAGGTTATTTTGC
Organism: Dendrolimus pini; assembly: GCA_949752895.1. NCBI lineage: Eukaryota > Metazoa > Arthropoda > Insecta > Lepidoptera > Lasiocampidae > Dendrolimus > Dendrolimus pini. The sequence goes on from OX457153.1 coordinate 9,519,379, forward strand.
AGTTATCTCGGATTTCTAAGAATATGGTTATCTGGGACCCAATTCTGCTATTTCTATCTCATCAAAATCTTCAGTAACTATTTCGGTATTCTGTTAATCCCAATGGCGTGCTCGTGGTAATTCACTCTACTCTTTCTCTATAAATTACAGTAGCTAGATATTCAACATTCATTTTCGCTAACCCATGCAGGAACGGGAAAATATACAATTTCCTGCGTTGGGACAGCCTGTCATAAGAGGCGACAAAACAACCCACAGCCAGTTGGGAGGGCATTTGCCCGACTGGATAGCTACCACCCCTGGTCTAGAGCATGACGCCATAAATTGTATTCTGACATTAGTGACAGGTTCCAGTCTCCCTTAAGAGAGCAGCAGCGCATTGGTAGCACCTTTGGTGTTGCAAACGTCCATAGGCGATGGTAACCGCTTTCCTTCAAGTGGGCCGTCTGCCTGTCTGCTGAAATCATGCAATAAAATAAAAGGTAACTCTAATTTGTTTCTGCTATTGTTCTACGGCGAAGTAGGGAAATTAGGCCCCTGAGCATACCTATCGGTGACGGCGCTGACGTATCTGTGGACGCTGGTGGGGGAGTCGGCGTAGCGACGCCTCTCCCAGGCGCCGCAGCCACAAGTGCATTCCCCACCTAAAATAGGAAAATAATCGTCAAGTGCTTGTCAGTTGATGCGAATGACGCATGCGCCGACTACACTAACTTCATTCTAAGTATAATCTACACTAAATTATTAAAATCAATAACACGTCACTAATAATAACATTACTAAGTAAGGTTTGGGTTCAGTTTAACATTATGGTTTATTTTGTCCTCAGGTTATCGGAAATCGAGCACCGTTCAAAATTATCCCTGCCTCTTTTTTGTCTCTTAACCTTTTATTTGCTTTTTAATAATCACCTGTCGCTTTTACTCTGATATTGGCAAAATCAATGCCAAGTGCGTTGGAGCCACAAGTTTTAAAAAGTCAAGTGAAGTGACTACACCGCTGTTGTAAAAATCTTATCGGACATTTCAAAAACAAAAGCCGGTGCCCGATCGGGTTATGAGTTGATATTTCATCCAATACTTTATTTATTTATTTATTAACATACAAACATCGCTATCATTACAGTTGTCGTACGTGTGGAAAGCCGCCGAATGTTGTTACGCTAGGCGGTTCTCAGGACACAAAGTAGCGCAGCATTTAAAAAAAGAATAAAAGCTATCGTTTTAATGAAAACTGTGTCGGAATAAGTTAGTTGTTATCCACGTGAACAATTTAAAACCGCTCCCGGGAAAATTCCAGCAAGATTCCCGGGATAAAAATATCACACGTTTGTTTACATAAAATTTTAAATGATGAAACGAAAAATCATATTGCAATTTAATTTGGCCATTTTAAATGAATTCCAGAAAAATTCCTGCCGGATTCGCAGTCTAAGAATTAGCGCAGATTAAAAAGTCTAAATATTTGCTGCCGATCGGCGAAAACTGCATCAAAATCGGCCCAGTAGTTTTTACGTGAATCGTTTAGTCTATTCCAGTTGTTTTTTTTTTAATAGCTTCAATGTAGACATGGCATGTTTAGAATTTTATATTCTACATGATTCTCACAAAATAATTAGCTAGCCTAGAGCGTTATTGTGACATGTGTATCCGACCAATATCGCGGTGAGAATGATATTTCGTCGCTATACACGCTCGCTTTATGTCCGATTAGTAATCACAACTGTCCGCAATTATTACAATAGTAGAAGAAAGAAAGAAAAACTTTGTTTGAATAAATAGCGACGTAATTACATTATTATACACGGAGTATATTTTGAGAATTTGTATGCCGCATTTTCAGCGAACAACGTTTCCACTCAGCATATTGATGTGCCGGAATTATATCCGACACAAACACTGATTTTCAGTGCAAACCTTTCTTTGGCGTAAGACCAAAACGACCCAAATTTTTTAACAATAAATAATAATAATTAGTAAAACCGACAATAAAATACTTTGTTACTTCAAAATTAAAATATATTCTCGTACAACAACTTGTATGTAAGTAGGATGGTATTACTTATAATAAAATATGTTTTTAACATTACGTGCAAAAAGAATATGTAGTACTCACTTTTCCTAGATGTCTGTTGGCCCATTGCGATGTTGTATATTATCTTGACAATGAGATGTTCACCCAGCGAACTACCATCTGCAAGTGAGAAATAAAACATGTCAAGCTAGGATGAAGATGTATTCTAGACCAGGGGACCAATTCTGCTATCTCGTCAAAATCATGCATTAGCAAATAAAATCCGTTAGAAAACAAAATGCAAAACACTGCTGCCGAGGGTATCGAGTCGTTGCAGCGGTTGAAGAATTAGACGGGGAGCAGGTAATCGGTCTAGCAAACAAACCAAGGATCTAGTGACTCTCGCCACAGCGCCCGGCGAAATACCTATTCGTCAAAGTATTTAAATGCACCAAGTATTTAGCCGAGGGCACTGTCTCGCCACTATACTCGTTACTCGTTATAAATAATCAAGCCATTAGGTTACTATAAAACCTAATAATAAAATAACCTATAGTAGAATTATTTTGTGCGTGCAGTTTGGGTCATAAATCAAACTCGGCCTCAGCCCGGTTAGGACGGTGAGCATGTTGCGCGGGCGCAACGCCATTTTCGATAAAAACTCATTCTTATCAAAGAAAGATTATCATTCTTATAAAAATCATTATTATCTTTTTTGCTGTTAATTTTAAACTTAGATATAAATATTTATTTTTAATATAACTTGTAACATTCTTAACTTTTGTACTTATAGTTTTTTAAGGCTTGTGTTTAAACGCCTACCAGAAATGCACCTATTTTACTACCAATAAATTCGAAATACCTACCAGAATGGATAAATGCTCACCAAATTGTGTTTCCAGAAGTATTGTAGAAATGAAGCTATTTTCTTTTTTTATGCTATGCCATAAAATTATATAAACGCCTTTAAAGCTAATTTCAGACCAAATATTTTACATGATCGCTAAATAGATATTACCAATATTTTGTGGAAAACTCATCCCTTCTGCAACTCCTATGTGCGGGAAATGTATAGTTCCTGAGTTATTAATGTTTTTGTCAATCTAACCTCACTTCTGGTTTTCACTAATATATAAGATAAATAGTGAATGGTTACAGTCGGTTCTGGCGCTTTGGTCTACACAAAACCTAACCTAACAGACTGTTTAAAACTCCACATATTTAAATTTTCGGATACATACAGTCTCCTATTTCGATAAATCCCGTCAAAAAACGTAAAAAAACGTCTCGGCGACAAAATTACCAGATCATTGTCGTGAATTTCAAACTTATTAATTAATTGAATATGTATTTTTTCCACTCAAAACCAATTTCAGTTGTTATAAATAAGTCTTAAATATATTCCTAAACACATTAAACTGCAATTTTCGGTTTGAATGTTAGTGTTTTAGTAAAACAATATTTGGTGGGCATTTATCCATTTTGATAAGCAAAAAGAATTTAAATACAAAACATACAATTGTTCTGATGAGTGTATATTTATTTTGGAACGTAAAACGTTGTTTTTTAGGCACCTCAGTATAGAGTGGATTAAATTTATATGAAGTAATATATTTTATTTGGTGCTTAGTCTAAGGGACAAAAAATATTTTTGGTGAGCATTTAAATTGTACCCGTTTTTTAATACACAGATACCTAATTAATAATTTATTTTAAATCATTATTATTCTTATTTTAATACATACATTGTTTTATCTATTTTTTTTCTTTCATTTTTATCACTAACCCACAAAATGACAAAACCAAATACACTATCGATAACGCTTATCGACAACAATAATGCGCAATCACTATGCCCGCCCATAAGGCCCGTGAGTGGAAGAGAGAGCGAAATACTCCGATTATTTATGACTCAAACTGCACGGATAAAATAATTCTACTATAAATATAACGAGAGGTAATTTAGCCACTAAACTTATAGCTTATCTTAATTATATATGTTCATAAATCTACCAAAATAAAGACAAATATTGTTGAATACAAGTGCTAATTTAATATTATTGAACATCTTTTGGCAACTGTGTGGAGGTCAAATCATTTCACACATTCATTTATTTCTTCTTAAATGCGGTAACAAACATCTTAGATTTAGACACCAAGAACGTTACTTGTATAATATCAATACTTTTGATACAAAACACATAAACTTTAAAATTGACTAAAAAGCGAATCTTTTCTAGCATCTCTTGAAATAGTTACAAAATCTATATAAAATTCTCATATCATTGTTTGTAATAAATCTCCTCTGAAACGACTTGGCCAATTGTTATGAAATTTTGTGAGCATATTTAGGTCTGAGAATAGGATGTATACTAGTTTTTATACCCCAAGTGATAAGGGTGGTCCTCCCTAATTTTTTTATTAATTGTTTGCAAAAAAAATATGATTCGGCATTAAAAAATACATAAAACCCTAAATTTTCACCCTTCTAGCACCAAACATTATCTTACGTTTTGCTTGTCTTCAAGATGTAAAAAAAATCTTTTTTTATTTCTAGTTATACACGTGCTTGAATAACTTAAGAGAAAACAAACTGAAAAATGTTGTGTCTTTGCTAAATTTCATCCAGATCCATTCAGTCACTCGGTCACTTTGGTCTAATCCCTAGCAAAGGACTTAGTAGTGTGCAAAATGCATTTCCCCCGCCTCAAAGAAAAAGACCTATACTATATTTACTATGTATACATCCATAACAATAAAGCACACTAACTAATTGTTGACTCACAAAGTTATCAAGTCATATCATCAGAAATGGCCCAGTAGATTAGCAGTAATTGTCTCAATTACTCCTAATGGACTGATATAGACAATGTAATTACTGGCCAACTGCCTCATTACTACTATATTGTGTTTTTAAATATAACTCTACATGACTTTTTCATACTAACAAATATAATTTTAGTGTCCTCCATCGCTACTAATGCAAATGGGAATGTTAGTTTGTTTGTTACATTTTCAAGGCATTCTATATACACATTGTTGAAATATTTGAATTTAAATTTGAAAAGAGATTGCTGTTCCTTCCCGAGGTTAGAAAATTAAGCCAAATATATGGCCTTGCACGCAGGTTTATCACAGAATAGAATAGAAAACACTTTATTGTTCACCAAATACACATTAAATCAACAATTTACAGCATTGACATTATATAGGAAAGGCAGGAACGATGGGTGGTTTTATTGCTTTAGAGAGATCTCTTCCAGACAACCCTGGCTATAGATTTTATAAACGAAATCACAAGTGTTTGATGGTGGTGCGCACATTAAATCATAAAACACCCACAGATACACATCTTTGCAATGACACATTGCATGTTAACTAGGTTGCATTTCCCATTAGATTGGGAGATGAGAGTGAAAGTGGTCTACAATGAATGTGGCGCTCCAGCCACCATGGCGCGCCATACACTGTAAGGATGTGCATATGGCAACATAGGGATCTCTTGCTGTGCAGAAAAATCAGACAGATGCTGCACAATAGAGTTGAATTGACAAAACCGCACTTACATAGCAACTCGCTCCAGCCTTTATACTATCTTCTGTGTAACATTTATATTTTGAAAGTAATCTATAGAGATTTGTCACAGTATGAATTCTTAGTATATTGTTATTGCGACAGTAACAATATTGAGCTGCACCCAGTGCTGTGGGATGTTCTGGTCCCAGGGACACACCTCCTTGTCAGCTTAAATCAAGGAGTTACAGCAATCATACCTATGGTTATGGTCCCATGGTGCCTCATTATAATGCGGATGGACACTGGAAGGTTTCGTGGAAAATCTGGCATTCAATGCTTGAAAGTTCCAATATTAACCAGACGCTTGCATGTAACAATGGCAGTCATGGGTTCCACATACCCCTTGGTGACCTTCCCAGGCCCAAGGATATATTTGTTTTATTGCACAAGTACAGTAAACAGGCTGATGGCCAAACTGTGATGGGAAGTGGTTGCCTTGCTGGCCATGAAGGAGAAACTGGAACCCGGCCACTGATGCCGGAACACAACTAAAAGTTGTTATGGTAACATACTCTAGACCAGGATTGGTAGCCATCCAGTCAGGCTAATGCCCTACCACCTGGCTATGGGATGTTTTGTCGCCTCTTACGACAGGCCGCCGGCTGCAGGAATTCATATTCTTTTTCCGTTCCTGCATGTAGAAAGGATATGCATAAATACATGCCTCCAGCACTAACAGAACATGCTACAAATGTGCTGCTGGTGACAAAGGGGGGATTCAAACCTGACCACTAATGTCAGAACACAAGTTAAGGTTGTTTCGAAAGCATACTCCAGACCAGAGGTGGTAGCCATCAAGATAGGCAAATACCCTATCACCCAACTATGGTCCACTCCACAGGCCAACTTGGAGCAGGGATTAGGATTCTATCTCTGCTCCTGCATGGATAAAATATTTTTAAGAACTTATTCAGAAATACTCTGAAAAGGAGTTTTGTAAGTTGCCCTTGTATTATGGGTAATATACAATGAACAACTCTGGGGCCAAGCCCAGACACTGGACAACATAATGGCTAATTAATATATTACTTTACCCAAATACATTAGTCATTTAGAATATATAACAAACCGCCTGCTAAATTAAAAAAATAACAAAGATGAAATATTTATAACTAAAAGAAGTGACAATTAAATGCTATATAATATACTAACTAGCTGTCGGGAAGACATCATCCTGCGTGGAAAAGCTTCAATTGATATTTAACAAATAAAAAATAGGGGTTGATCGTAGAGGGTTGAAAATTTAGGGTTGTATGTATTTTTAATGCTAAAAAGATTTTTTATTTATTTAGGGGTGGACTACCCTTAACATTTAGGGGGATGAAAAATAGATGTTGTCCCATTCTCAGACCTACCCAATATGCACACAAAATTTCATGAGAATTGGTCAAACCTTCTGCAACTCCTTCAGCAGCTCCATATAGCAACCACGGTCATTATGGTCACTTCAACAATATCACTAATAACATCATAATTTTTGCTCATGCAGAGCTCACCCATGTCAGGAGGTGGGTCGAATAATCTGTTTCACTTAAGGTTATGATAGTAATACCTGCAAGCAAGTGGAATGGAAAACATCACAGTTGTGACTGTGGTCATTGTGATCCTCATATGAAATATATTCAAAGCAGTATATGGAATTCACACAATAATTGTAAAACCATTTCGTCTGTGCAATAAATTAATGTATAACTAAAATTTACCGTCTCAGGAACAGGAATCAAGTCCAGGACGAACATATACCTAATTGCAGTACTTTTGAATAACTTTATAAACACAAAATCACGTTTTTGGACTATATACACAGCCTGAGCACCGAACCCTGAACTCTACGACGAACAATAGACACGTGACGTGAACCAATCACTTTTTTTATGAATGAAAAAATCTTGGACGTGTTTCAACAAGTTCATTAACCTTACGAATTTTGTTAACTTTACGTTATAATGAAATATATGGATATATATTCCAGCAATTTAGGCTTTCTAAAAACGTAACGCCGGTTAAAATTAACATAAAACTACAAAAAGCAACAAAAACAAATGTAACACATGAACTAAATATGACGCCATCTTGAAGAAATCTAGTGGATTTCGATCATCACGAATCAGTATAAATAGAAATAAATAGGTATTATAAATGTCATACTCACGTCTATCCGAACAGTAAAATACACTTCGTTTAACATATATCGTTTGTTTAAACACTTATTTAATAGTATATTTCGTTTCTCGATCGCATATCACACAAAACAATTTTACGCGTACTTTATATTCACTTTATGAGGATATTATGTTCACAGAAGCATGCCATAATATTTGTTACAGAAAATCATACACTTTATTTACAAATTTACAGTAATAATTTACAATTATTGAACATAAATAGCACGCTAACAAAATACGCAGTAGTCCCGTTGGTCTGACATTTTTGTTTGTGATGTACTCTGTGTTTGTGAATAATACATTCCTTTACACACGGCTTGGCTATTATAAACTATAATCATAGTAGTTTGTGTTGTGACTATAATTCGGTAGTTGACCATTTTTGAGAAAGAGGTCTATTTTAGCCAAAATATTAATATTTCAGCAAAAAAACAACATTTAATTTAGCAATTTTATAAATATTTTGACATTTCGTCACAAAAACGCGTCAAGCTGTCATGGCGTCTCGCATGACGTCACAGTGTGCAAAGCAAACATCTGTTTCATTGAAGTGTTATCTGAGAAGTCATTGATAACTTCTTGTGTTTTGAACGCTATGACGTCACGCGCTCTGATCGGCGTTTATTGTCACGTGGCTAATGGCTGCAATATAACAATTTTATTTCTCAAAAATATCAAATTAATATTTAAGTTAAAACAATTTATTTTTGTCATATTTAGATCGTAATCTACGATATATATTAAAATCTGCCTATATTTTCATACTGTCATGTACCGTATTAACATCACGTCAATTTAATTTCACCACAAAATTTCAAAGTAAAATCATTTAATTACTACAAAATACGAAATGAATAAAAATTAAATTCAACAAAACAAGAAATATCATCGGGTTAATCCTATGATTTCCCATTTTTCTAAATAAATATATTTTGTCATTTAAAATATCACGTTCCTGTCATATGTATACAATCGGTTATAAAAAACGGAATGCCAGTTCATGAATCATAGACAAATGTATGTATCGCTTCTCGGCCTTTTAACTAAAATCAATGTCTGTATTTTGCCACAGATACATTTGAGAAATATTATAAAAAAAGTTGTTAATAGAAACACAGTTAAGTTTTTATTTATTGGGACAGTCGCATTCCGCACCTTAATAATTATTAGTGCGAAAGTGGTGCCAGTAAAACAGGCATAGCAATAATAGAGGTTAGGTTGCCCTGTTATTAAAAAAAAACTTTATTCTGGCCATGTAATGCCATGTATACGTCGCTCATTACGCAGTCTTTAAATCCTCTATTTTTATGTAAAGGAAACTATGTTATTTTTCTACTAGAAATATGTAAATATTTATATTCTAAATCAACATATTTCTTTCGTACATGTCGTTTTTTTTTCTACATAATATGTATTTCACGTGTTAGTCATTATAAATAATATCGATTTTTCATTTATTTTGGCATGGGCTGCGCGGGGCGCCAAATATTTATTGGCACGAAAAGCCATCTTCGCACATACAGGCATCTTCCTCCTAAGAATAAGAATTAATTTTGATATTGTTGAGTATTGTTCCTTGCTTGACTCATATTCGCTCTTTCCCGCGATAACTTTAAAATACCATAGACAAACATTGTGTTTAAAAAAAAAATCCTATTCCTTCGTTGTCGCCATTTTGTTGATTGTCGGACTGTCGAACAAAGTTCTGTGAAATTTATAGAATTTTCTTCTTATATTTATTTAAACTTAGTTTTTATGGTGTGAATTCATAATGTCAAAAAGGCGTATTGAAGTAATGGATCCATTCATCAAGAAAAAAAGGTTTGTGCTACTTCATTTCACGATTTATTTCCTTAACCATGCTTGCTGATTTTATATTTGTTTCTTTTATATTACCTGAAAAGAACGCTTTGTTTACCCTTAAACAAACTTCTTCGTGTTGGCGTAATTCCAAGTTTCCCGTGTATGTAATGTGTTCGAATTGGACCTTTAGGTCCATTTTGTGTCGGATTTCAGCTGTTCTAGTTCAATCAATAGTGTAATATCAGAACTATAAAAGCGAAATAATAATGATCAGAATGTTTTTCGGGTTGGGTTTACATATATGTCCCCGGATGATTTCCTGGATGATTTTAATTGTTAATGTGTTTAGGAATATATTTAATACTTATTTATAACAACTGAAATTGGTTTTGAGTGGAAAAAATACATATTCAATTAATTATCGAAGTTTGAAATTCACAACAATGATCTAGTAATTTTGTCGCCGAGACGTTTTTTTACGTTTTTTGACGGGATTTATCGAAATAGGAGACTGTATGTATCCGAAAATTTAAATATGTGGAGTTTTAAACAGTTGGTTAGGTTAGGTTTTTACTCTCATGTGTAAAATGCAATACATATATGGATAATTACTGAATTATCAATCCAGCTTTCACTAAAAGAGTTTATTCAGTTTTGAATCTTAAATGGCGAGAAGAAGGAACAGGACATTTTTGTGTGCTTGTGTGCACACAAAAATAGTATCTCCAAGAGAAAAAATAAATAAAATATTGAATTTTTTTTTTCTTCATTATTTTTTCCCTGATTAAAAAAATGTAATACATCATTTTTCTCAAAAATATTTGGTAACCTAGGACCAACAGACATGGTGATTTAATAAAAACTGTTTTTACCAAAATGTCTGGGAAACCGTTATATGTTATTAGTTACATACATAAGCATTGCTTAAACGAGCTTGTAAGGCCATCAACACATGTACAAGTATGTCCTTTGAAAAAAGTATACACTCTTATAAAACACTAGTCTGAAAAGGCTCTTAGATGGGCCATATGTAAATGTGTTTTAAATGAAAAGATTTTGTCAGGGAGGAAAAGGCAGCTGCAGCTGCCAAATCCGGCAGCAGTGGAGAGTCATCAGACACTTCAGTGGCGACCCTGGGCACCTCTATGCCCCCCACGGCCACCAGCACCCCTGGTGTCAATCCATACACAGGTAAGTTTCTGTATAATACTTATGTACTTGTGTAATAGAATATTGCTCTATGTTAATAACTGGTCACAAGTGGACAAAGTCGTTATATATATTATATAATAATTAGGTATGTTTAACTATAAATTATAGTTCTTGCACACTAAATCACTACTATGAGACACATGCATTGGACCCAAGCCGAAACGAGAATTTGCACAGACCAAAGTCAGAGCCAGACTGTCTCGGTGCTCCGTCCGCACACTTTTATATTCAAGTGATGATGGAGTGAGCCAGAGAGTCGATAAACCAATTTATTAACACCTAGTGACCCATCCTGACTTTGTACAGCAATTTATTTTTTTAACATTTTAGGTTACATTATTGACGTTTTAGTAGGTATCCCAATAGCCTATGTTACTCACCGATAATATAGCATTCTAATAATGAGAGAATTTTGAAATTGTTGCACTAGTTTTTGAGTTTATTTGTTACAAACATTCAAAAGCACATATTTTTCTTCTTTATAATATTGTTATAGAAGTATAGATAATACAATATTGCAATGAGAACCTTCTTTTTTAATAAGCTTTTATTATAATAAAACTATGTTTTAGTGGTTTTAAGCATTGATTTTTGTTATTCCGTTTATCAATGAAGACAAATTCACAATATGTTATGGCTTAAAGACAAGAAGCGGCGCGAGAAACTCTTCAGCAAACATGCCTAGCTCTAATAATTTTATATAATATTAAAATGAGTGGGGTGTAAAGTAAAAAGAAATTATCAATCAACTTGGTTTGTGTTCCGTGCACACAGAAAGAGCTCTAAGTGTCTTGAGATCTGGCAGATGGTTTTTCCTGGGTTTGGGTTTTAATAGTTTTGATGATCATATATCGAACAGGTGGTACTTGCTAACTATCTTCTCTATTGAAATTTGGGTGGTTTTTTTTTCGCGAGGATTTGCTGTTTATCGAATCTGATGTAGTGGTTTATCCAGCGTGTGTTCACTGATCGCAGAGTTTGTAGACCTAGTGTGTTTCATTTGTTTGGCCAATATATGATAATCCACATTGTGTGGTCGAAACGTCGGAATTATAAAAATCAAATATACTTAAAACTTTTAAAACGTAGTTTTATTATGCATACTAGTCGCGAAAGCTTAGAAAATATTTTTTATTTCTATTAGTTCAAGTTTTATTTAAATGTAAATTTTTCTATTACCAATAAATGGCATTTCCCAACAGGACTTCCACACTCGCAACGCTACCACGATCTCCTCCGGCGGCGCTTAGGGCTTCCCGTATGGGAGTACAAGAGCGACTTCATGCGTCTCCTCAACACTCACCAGTGCGTGGTGTTAGTCGGTGAGACTGGCTCCGGGAAGACCACCCAGATACCGCAGTGGTCGGTCGAGTTTGCCGCCATCACAGCTGGAAAGTCTAAAGGTGAGTGTTGTATCCGAACTTAGAATTCACTGTCTACCATAGACAATGAAACATTATCTATGCTCTCTCTTCTTTCTGCCATTTTTTGTAAACATGCCGTGTCTGTACATTAAAGCTATTAAAAAAAACTGGAATAGACTATATAAACAATGCAGAAAACGTTTTCTTGTCTGTTTGTGCGGTAAAAACTTTTGGGCCGATTGTGATGCGGTTTTCGCTGCTCAACAGGAAAATCTTATACTTAAAGTCGGCACTACTTTTTACACTGGGAATTTTTCTTGGAATGGTTTAATATAGCCAGATATAAAAATAATTCTAATTCCAATCAGATTTTTTTTGCTGATCGATAGCAAATAATAATACTTAATGTAATAAAATATCTGATATATTTTATTTATAGCAGTTTGTAGTTGTTCTGGTGTGTAAAAATTAGCTTATTCTGACACAGTTTGCATTAAAACGATGGCTTACATTCTTTTTCAAACGCCGAGTCATTTGCGTCTCGAGAATCCCGCGGGAATTTCAAGTTCAGCGTGGATGATGTCGCGGGCGTGTTTACAATGTTGTACTTACCATAGGCAAGCAGGCAGATGGTCCACCTGATGGAAACTGGTTACCGTCACCTATAGACATTTACAACACCAAGGGTGAAGCCAATGTATTACCAGTCTTTAGGATGACATAGGAGGGATGGCATGACGAGGAGGGAATAAAAGAGATGGGATGGGAGGGCTAGGATGAAGACGAGGGGGGGGGGATAGGTGTTAAGGCCTACCAGTTGTCAGGGAGAGACGGGAGCGCTGCGGGCGGTGCAGTCCGCCACACATCGTCCGGCGATGCATACATTAATCACATACGTGAAATATATAAAGGTCATATAATCTGACTATAAGAGTCCACTAATCATTGAAGCACCTTACCATCATCAAGAATCACACCTACAATAGGCGGATGAGAAACAGGGATCAGACAATAGGAATTGGATATGGGTTTGAAATAGGGTGATAGGGGAAGTGAGCTATCAGAACTTAGTATCACACTGATCGAGCCGGACCTAAGAGCTATAAGCAAAATAATGCATGCAGCATGGCTTATCTTGTGCCGTAGCGATCGACTTCATGAACCTATATATACCTTTTGCTATTTCTGCTTCTTTATTATACAGGGGTGGCGTGTACACAGCCCAGGCGAGTGGCGGCCATGTCTGTCGCGCAGCGAGTCGCCGAAGAAATGGACGTGGCATTAGGACAACAGGTATATTATAATAATCATTACATATTGTACATCTACTACCTTTTTATTATGACGGGGAAGTAATTTCAATTTTCACTGGCTTAGAGGGTCAGGGGCTTACTGTTATTACAATCGTGATGTTTGTCGTACTATTGTTACAATCTTTGATGTGGTACTGTTATTACTATCGTTGTTTGTCATACTGTTATTACAATCGTCGTTTGTTGTACTGTCATCACAATCATTGTTTGGCGTACTGACTAATATTACAATCTTTGTTGTGGTACTGTTATTACAATCATTGTTTGTCTTACTGTTACAATCGTGGTGTATGTCGTACTATTGTTACAAACGTTGTTTGTCATACTGTTATTACAATCGTCGTTTGTCGTACTGTCATTACAATCGTGTTATTTGTCTTACTGTTATTACAATCGTCGTTTGTCGTACTGTCATTACAATCGTGTTGTTTGTGGTACTGTTATTACAATCCTGTCAGAATTTTACATATTTTAAAACATTCAATTAGAAAGAATTAAAACTTCACTTTAAGGCCCGCTTGCACAACGATCGTCTTTAAATAAAATTAGTTAATTTTATTTTACTCTCTAAACGCGTTTAATAGTAAATGCATTTACGTTTTCTTGCACGAGGCACTCTCACATGTCATTTAGTAAAATGTATTTATGCCATCGGTAAAACAGGCAGATGTGTTTCATTTCACGTGGCCGTACGTTTTATCGAACAAACACACGAAATTTAGCTTAAATGTTAGTTATTTCCTGCGTAAAAAGGATTTTAGTTGGCCAATCTCAAATTGACAATTGAAATTTTGTTCGTTTGGTTAAGTTTGTTTCGGAATTTTTAGCGGCAACCTGAAGAGTGATCTTTTGCTGTGCGGTTTTATTTTCGATTTTAAGGGTATTTAGCATTGAGATAAATAAAGCAAATAAAATACGAGTCACGATCTGTAATGGACTTTTTAATAACTTACAATTTCATAAAGAATAATGAATATTAATTTACGAAATGATTTGTTGAAAATGTTCTTTAATGCAGAAGATATATGCTTTCCCATCTCAAGTTCAGGGTCCATTTTATAATCAAAGAATTGTAGACAAAGATCATAAGTTTGTCTTCACTGCTTCCATTATATAGGCGTTCTAGGTCATCCCATACTTCTTTAGCGCTTTTATATCGCATAACTTGTTTTAGAATCTAATCCGTCATGTTTGTCGTCATCAGGGTTGATCACATCACAGTAAATTTTTAGAAATTGTTGTAAATTTATTTCATATTTAGCTTTAGCATCTGCACCATCAGATGCTGCAGGCTCATCGGGCTTTTGAAGTTTTCCTTGCAAAATTTCTTCAGTGCCGGGTTTTGCCCTGCACGCTGTCTCAATACGATACCGTCAAGGCTTATAATTGTTACCATCTAGGTGCATTATTTTTACCTTGAAGCCTCTGCGATGGCCTTATCCATTGTGAGTGTCAGGTCGAATACAATGCTAGAATATTGTATTCTTTCTTTGCTAGTTAAAATATCTTTACTGGATCCAATTCCTTAACTTTATTACTCTGCTACCAAGTTAGTTTGCACGAATAATGGGTATTTAGAATTGAGATAAATAATTAAAGCAAATCATATACGAGTGACAATCTGTAATTGACTTTTTATAAGTGACAATTTCATAGAGACATATGAGTGACAATGTTTAAACGCGTTTAAGGAGTTAAATAGCCGTTTTTGGATGATTAACTTTGACAGTACCAGTAAATTTAGCGTTGTGCAAGACGCTTATCGTATTTAAGGGTGGTAAATGCGTTTAGTGTTTCTTAAATAAAATTAAGAAGCGTCACGCAAGCCGCCCTAAATATTTCACAGAAATAAAATATTGTTGATTGAAACATATTGATGTTTTTTCACATCAAAACACAAGAGAAGAAAAACTTTGGCGCCCTCTGATAATTCAAGATTTATAACTTATTCAGGGTTAATTATTTTACCTTATTTCTTTAATTCTAGGTTGGCTACAGCATCCGTTTCGAAGATTGTTCCGGACCACAGACCATATTAAAATACATGACAGACGGTATGTTGCTCCGTGAAGCCATGTCTGATCCTATGTTAGAGCAATACCGGGTGATATTACTTGACGAGGCCCATGAACGGACACTGGCCACTGATATCCTCATGGGTGTACTGAAAGAGGTCATCAAGCAACGCAACGACTTGAAACTCGTTATTATGTCTGCCACATTGGACGCTGGCAAGTTTCAACAGTATTTTGACAATGCTCCATTGATGAACGTACCTGGAAGAACGCATCCGGTGGAGATATTCTACACCCCACAGCCCGAGAGGGATTATTTAGAGGCTGCGATACGTACTGTCATACAGATACACATCTGCGAAGAGATCACCGGTGATATTCTGCTGTTTTTGACTGGACAGGAGGAGATTGAGGACGCCTGTAAGAGGATTAAGAGAGAGATCGACAATTTGGGTGAGTTAAATACAAATTCAAGTTTTTTTACGTTTTCTTGCAGTACAAGCGACGAGTGAACGATTTTATGGTCAATGTATGTGTTTTCATCCTGTAAAAAAACGTGCAGACAATGCCGTCTGAATCTAGTGTTAGAGAGCTATTACGACATGTGCATCAGACCAAAGCTGGAGTGGGATGTTTTGTTTCGTCGTTCGCTCCGCACGGATTTGTATTCGAGCCGTGTAGTGGGATTATTTTATCACTAAATAGACTTGTAGAAATAGTACAATAATTTAACAATGGCTATGTTCCACTAGAGACTCACAAGGACCGCGTTCATGACCGCTATTTTCCCGTTCCACTTGCTTGCCGGTGTTACAATCGTAAACGCAAGTGGAACGGTTGTTCGACCCACCTCTTGACATGGGTCGTTGTGAGCGTTGTGTGATCGAAAATGATGACGTCATTAGTGACGTTTCCGCCACGACCACGACGACCGCGGTCGCCTTGTGGAATGGCTGACGGAGTATTTTGAGCGTTGTGAGCTGCTAATGGAACGCGCTGATTATCAAGATGTTTTCTAGGACCGGACGCTGGTGAACTGAAATGCATTCCCCTATACTCTACCCTGCCACCGAATCTCCAGCAGCGGATCTTCGAGCCGGCCCCTCCTAACAGAGCCAACGGGGCCATCGGCCGGAAGGTGGTTGTCTCTACGAACATAGCCGAGACCTCGCTGACCATAGATGGCGTGGTCTTCGTCATAGATCCGGGATTCGCTAAGCAGAAGGTGAGTTTTATTACGTAAAAGTATGAACTAAAGCCTGGCTACAATGTCTAGAACATGAAGTAATGTTTGGAGTTTACTCCATACAAATTGATTTTCATGTAAGGCCCCTGGTGTGGAAATTTGATGAGGAGTGGAATAATACAAGTGTAATTAAAATTTTTTATATTTTTTTCTTTCATTTAAACCATCCCTGGATTACAGCTTTTTTAATTTGTAAAAGTATTCATGAACTAAAGCCTGGCTATAATGTCTAGAACATTAAGTAATTTTTGGAGTTTACTCCTTAAGAATTTTTGAGTGATAAACTACAGGCATAATTTAAATTTTTATTGTTTTTTTTATTTAAACCACCATTATTAGAGCGAAGAAAAAAAACATTACTCAGTCTGTTTTTATTAATTAAAGTTATTAAAATGTTAATCTGTATATTACGGTAAATTTCACCTCTCCTATACTAGCTTGCTTACCAAGATGAGATTTAGCGAAACTATTATTATATTGCTGTGAGGCGCTCGGATTTTACTTTACTTATGAAGAAAGAAAGAAAAATATTTTTTTACTTTAATAACGACACTGTACATAAATAGGAAAAGATGATAACAAACCAATTATACATTCACAATAAAATTTTACACAAAAACAAACTTGATTCACGCAACACAAAAATATAGTTAGGGCTTACGTCGAGTTTTAGGGCTTAAGTCGCGGGCATATACTAGTTTGAGAGACATTTTTTAATTTAATTCAGTCAATGTGAACTTTGAACACAATCTCATTGAACTTTTCAACCCCCAGGTGTACAACCCTCGCATAAGGGTGGAGTCGCTGCTGGTGTCGCCGATAAGTAAGGCTTCGGCCCAACAGCGGGCGGGCCGAGCGGGGCGGACGAGGCCGGGCAAGTGCTTCAGGCTGTACACGGAGAAGGCCTACAAGAACGAGATGCAGGACAATACGTATCCCGAGATTCTGAGGTGATTTTGTATGACGGTTTGGGATCTTTTCTATTTATTTTTTTTAACGTTTGTTACGGCTTTGGCTACGTGGATTTCGGCTTAGAACTTTGACGTAGTTATCTATATATTAATATGTGAAGCGAAAATTTTGGTCCCGTTTTTACGAAAAATTCGTGGACGGAGGAGTATGAAATTTCGCACTCTTATACTTTATATAGAGAAGAAGAGACGAATGCTGATTTTTTTTTAATTATGCATAAAAAATACATAAAAAAACATGACACATACTATCATGGTTTGACATACACATGCATATATACTCATTTCTGTATTGTTGCCTTGGCGAAATCTGTGGTTCTAGAAGTATGGTCTTTGACATTAATTATGGTCGAATTTCGACCATGGGTGACCGCTAGTTATTTATAAAACAGAAGACTGACTTTATTTTTTACAACATATTAAAAGAACTCGGTGCCAATTAAAGCTTGAAAAACAACAAGAAAATTGCACCGACTTACAAGATGTTGTGCCTAAAACGTTATTATTTTGTTAAGAAAATTTCATAATTAAACATTTTCTTGTTTTATACTTTCCATCAGGTGGGCCGTCTGCCCGCTTTCCAGCTATGCAATATGTAAAAATAATATGCGAGTAGTAGTTTTAAAGATGTCAACTCGATTTTCCCGCATGCCTCCGGAGTGAGGCGGTTCTGGGAGCAGCCAAGTGGACCAGGTCTAACGCTCGGCCCCCCCTCGCTTCTTGCCTTTTGCAGATCAAACTTAGGATCTGTAGTTTTGCAGTTGAAAAAGCTGGGTATCGACGACCTGGTGCACTTCGACTTCATGGACCCCCCGGCCCCGGAGACGCTCATGCGCGCCCTGGAACTGCTCAACTACCTAGCGGCCTTGGGTGAGTCCCGTTCTTCTATAGTAGTCTATAGTCATCATATTACAATGCATACTGGTGGTAATCTGATGATATTCTCACTTCATTCATCTCTACCCAATCATCCTGGGTCAGCACAAACACAATATCTTTTTGGAGTTTACTCCTTCAGAATAGATTTTCACAGGCTATGTGTTCCACAAGAGGCTCACAATGAATACGTTCACAACTGCCGTTTTTCCCGTTCCACTTGCTTGCGGATGTGCAATCATATACTCTAGTGGAACGGCTCATGGAGCGTTGATGAAACGACGAAATATACAACTGTCATTGGTCGGTCTGAAAATCGCGACTTTTTCAATATGAATCTATAGAGAGAATTAATGCTCTGTGGGCACAGCTCGCTTCGACCCACCGCTTGACTTGGGTCGTTGTGAGCGCTGTATGATCGATAATGATAATGATGTTTTCGCCACAACCATAACGACCTCGTGAGCTACCAACGGAACGCGTCCGCAGAAGGCCCTCAGGTTTGGCAATTTTATGATCATATGATGAGTGAAAGAATACAAGAGTAACTCAAAAGCGTTTAATTGTTTTGCAGTTTATAATTTTTTAAACCACTCGCTGTGTTAGTACAAATAAAACAAAAAAACGCATGGCCATTTTTATTAATTAAAGCAATTACGTGTTCATGTGTGGATATAACAGAGGTGACTCTGATATTAGCTTGCTTATCAAGATGAGTTTTAGAAGAACTACTACATATTTATGTCTAGCATTCTGATATTACTTATACGGTGAAATAAAATGATTGTTTGTCAGATTCCAACTGATTCTTATTAACTACCTACATAGATATTCAATACACAATATATGACACTCACTACATATGATTTTAAAATCATATAAGTAATATCTTTAATCAATATGTCTATACTAATATTATAAACGGGCAAAGTTTGTGAGTTTGAGACGTTGTAGGGAGGTAATATGAGTGGTGGTATAATTCCAATATCAGCTAACTCCACATGCAACATATTTTCAGTAAAAGCAGAAAATTTTTCTAATATCTCTGATTTTGGAACAAATTCGAAAGTTTGATGTCAAATTTAGTTGGAAGTTTGCGGTTTTAGGTATAAAACGAACATAATGACATACGAGAAATTTCATAGACTATCCAGAAACATCCATAACTTAATTTTGTTTTTTAAGGGAGTTGGCGGGTATTGGAATTATACGACTCATATCTGGATCTACTAAACTGGTTTTGAAAATTCTTTCACCAGTGGCAAGCAAGCTACATTATTCCTGAGTGACATAGGGTATATTTGATTGTGATTAATAATAAGTATATATTTTTTCTGATGCCCAATGAAGTGGGCACGGGGCAGCTAGTAATATATAAAATAGGTTAAATGGTTATCCGTCCGTCTTTGTTTTTCTTGTAAACGCCCTTATTCGGCCGCTGTCGCCGCGTAATTTTTATTTTTTTGTAGGTGTAAACTCCAGTCATGTGTCGGAGTTGACACATATAAGATTTTTTAACCCAAACCATATTAATTTCAGATGACGACGGCAACCTGACAGACCTTGGTGCGGTGATGGCAGAGTTCCCGCTGGACCCTCAGTTGGCGAAGATGTTGATCGCGAGTTGCAATCATAATTGTTCCAACGAGATACTATCCATCACGGCTATGTTGTCTGGTGAGTGGATTTCTTTTTAATTTTTTCCCCCATTTTTAAACCCATTTGTAAAAATTCGAACCATTTACCGATCCATCGTTATATATAAGATTCTTCTGTTTGTGTGTATGTCATTGA
The DNA here is from genome assembly GCA_949752895.1 of Dendrolimus pini. NCBI lineage: Eukaryota > Metazoa > Arthropoda > Insecta > Lepidoptera > Lasiocampidae > Dendrolimus > Dendrolimus pini. The sequence continues at coordinate 9,539,727 of OX457153.1, forward strand.
ACTCTTTCTAAACGGTTAGAATGATTTTGTTGAAATTTGTGTTTTTTCGAGTTGATTCGAGAAAGTTTAGATTTACAATTGGGCCCGGTAGGTGGCGCTGCCATAGGGATCAAGATTTTTATTTCTCAGAGCAGGTAAACATTTGCCAGGCACCTTAAATATATAATAGACTTGCTGATACCCGCCCGCTTCGCGTGCCGTAAAATCCGTTCTTAGCTGACCTCTACTTGGCGAAAGAAAGGTCCATGTCAATGTTCAAGTGTATAGGTATTATGGTTCGTGAGATATCGTGATGAGTCACTATCTATGTGGATTTCAATGATATGTATATACTGTTACGTACGAGCGGGGGTACGCACTTATGGATTGGAAGAAAACACCAGTGTTTAATTTAAAAGCTTTTATTGACTTACAACAGCCGCACGTAGTACCTCTCTGCAGGGTTGCCCCTATACGCACGACCAACGAGGCACAGTCCCGACGATAAGTTGTCACACCCTCAATACCGTCGCCGATATTGCGCGGACCACCTCCAATATTATTGCGCGTAGTTCGCTTCTGATTCCTCTCTCGAACTACGCTACACACCTCCTTCACGTATCTGTCCACCAAACTTGTCACTAAATTCACCACTTAGTTCGTCTCTGTCCTCTATTAACCTTCTCTAATAACTCTTTAGTATCGCACTTCTCGTTTCACCGTCTTGTACTGAACTCAACTTTAAACTGCTACTTTCAACTCTAAGCTGCCCGCCTTACGCTGTTTATATACCCGGTAGAATTTTCTAGAACCCCTCTATCTATCTCTGTCTCTTCCTTCCCGAACCTTCTATTCGGGAACTTTCGTTTATACGTCTATCCCCTTCTAACATCTATCTATCTCTTTCTTTCGGTCATCGTCTATCCCTTTCTAACATCTATCTATCTCTTTCTTTCGTTTATCGTCTATCTCTTTCTAAATATATCCGTCCTTGTCTTTTTCTTCCAGAAATTTCTAGTTCTTTCTAAAAGTTCTAAAACTGATTTACGCTGCTGGGGAGTTTCACCCTCGGTCGCCACAATACATTATTTATGAATACGAACTTGATATGATATTTCGCAGTTCCCCAGTGCTTTGTGCGTCCCAACGAGGCGAGGAAGGCGGCCGACGAGGCCAAGATGCGGTTTGCACACATCGACGGCGACCACTTAACGCTGCTCAACGTGTATCACGCATTCAAACAGAGTGAGTAATTCATATATTTAAATATAACAGCAGTCATTATTACTGAGCTATATAACACTTATAGTAACTGCAATCTTAAAGGTTCTCGACACTTATAATGACAGTTGCTGCTGTCACTTTTATACATAACGACAGTTGCTGCTGTCATAATGACACGACAATGACAGTGTCATTGTCGTACATAGTGACATTGCTGCTATTATTGTCGTATATAACGACAGTTGTAGTTGTCACTTTCATTCATACTGACAATTGCTGCTGTCACCGTCATGCACACTGACAGTTACTACAGTTACTGTCATACACAATGACAGTTACTGCGGTCCCTGTCATGCATACTGACAGTTGCTGCTGTAACTTGGAATTGCGTGAGCTTGGCGAAATCCATGCCTAGTGCATTTGAGCCAAATCACTTTCTTAAATTAGTATTTAAGAAAGTGATTTGCTTTTGAAATGTGGGCAATCTCAAATCTATTCACCATTATATAGTCACAGATTATATTATATAGTCACAGATTTCGCTCAGGCTACACTGTTAATTTGACTTGAACAATATACAGAAGAGTATATATGCGTGTGTGTGTGTCAAATACATGGTAGTGTGTGTAGTGTTTTGTTTTATTTATCTAATGTATTTTTTATGCATAATGCAAAAAAAAATATTAGCATTCTGGACTCCTCTATATAAACTGTAAGTGTGCGAAATGTCCTACTCCTCCGACCGCGCAATTTTCGCGGGGTGCAAAAATTTCGATTCACGTATTAATATATAGATGAATAAATAACATCTAAAATTTAATGCTTCAATTTTATTTTTAAACATTTATTATTGTTGTATTGTTTTTTTTTTTATAATTAATTTCTTAAGTATGGTATTTACAGACATGGAGGACCCACACTGGTGTTACGACAACTTCATCAACTACAGATCTCTCAAGTCCGGCGACAACGTCCGCCAGCAGCTGAGCAGGATCATGGACAGGTATGTCCGGAGCGTCCACTCATTTCTTTCAAGTGAAACTTGCGTATAGACGTGGAGAGGGTAGAAGGTATATCGCGTGGTGAGAGACGGCATAATGTTAGAGTAGGGTTGTTTCTTTTTTTGCTTCTGTATGGAATTCATTTTTTGGAACGAAGTTCCTTATCGCGCGTTGCGAAAGGGGCCTAGGCGGAAAAAATTAAGACCAAAAGTTGTAACGACACTTTTTGCTATAGTTGTAAGCCGTGCGGCGTGCGCGTGTTTTACTAAAATTGAGCCTACTGATTAAGTTTATATTACATTATACTTGTTAATAATAAAAAAATATGATTATAACTTTAACAAAAAAATATTACAATTCCTTCACTAATTAATCGAAAGGAACTTGGTTCCATCCGGGTGCCCCTTGACACCTCTCAAGTTTTTATTTATTTAATAAATATGTTTAAATAAAAAACGCATTCATTAAAACGTAAGGTACGTTTTAATTAATGCAACCACTTTTCATCAAGTGGGCTGTCTGCCTGTCTGCTGAACTCGTGCAATAAAAATAAAGTAACAAAAAAATGGATACAGTTGGAAGACATATTTTGAAGTATTTCGTTAGATCGGATTTCGTGTTACTTACTTGATGGACTGTCTGTCCTTTTGCCAGCAACACAACAAAAAAACAACTTACATTCCGAAAGTACGCTTGCAGTTGCCCGATCACAGGGATTTAAACAGTAATTTTCGTCCCTGGGCAACAATTTTACCTGCTGTCTAAAATTTTAAGACGTTTTTTTTTTACAGCCACTGTTAAATCGCGGCATAAATTGTAATAAAAACAATTTTGTAAAATCGTTTTATACTTATAAAATTATTTCTCACTAAATTATTTATTTAATTTACATAAATTTGAGCTAAATATTTACTATCATCAGCAGTAAAAAATAATACATCCTATTACAACCTGTCTGTCTGTGTGTAAGTCTGTATAATGAGCTGGTTAGCGATAATCCCGTTCTAGATATATTTAATGGTAACACTAGAGAGTTTGATTAGAGCAAGGAGTTTTTGGCGGGAACTGAAAGGACACATTGTGCTGTGCAGTTTTATTTTCTAAAAATGTATAATTACTCTAAAATGAACAATAGTTGCAGGATATTGATAGTTTTTGAGTAGAAATTGTGTGTTTTTGTGAGAAATGTGAACTGTATAGTCAGATGTGATCTTTCGAGTTTTCACAAGAACTCCATTGAATGGCGTCGGTTGTAGCCTGCAATACAACTGCGCTACTATACGAAGACCTATTGATTAACATGTTTCCGACTGAAAGACTTTGATTCTATGGTCATGAATATAATAATAATAAATAAATAAAAATGATTAGAGCAACAAATTTCTCCGGCATATACTAATTTTTATTTATTTTTTGTTATCAACAAATGAATGAATGATCTTTATTGCATATATATAAGTTACGTATATACAATAGGAGGTCTTATCGCCGCCGGCGATATCTTCCTGACCACCTTTACAGTGGTTCAAAATAATATGCTTATCATAGATTAAAAACAAAGAAAAAAATTTGAATTATATGTCAAAAAATATACATTAAATGTCAAAAAAAGATTAAATTAAAGTAAAAATAAACAAACATATGTCATAGAATTTAAACTACTGCATGTATGGTATACTATTATTTGTGGCCTCTGTGGTTGAGCGGGCTAAGCCTTTGACGGCCTACCTCACAGCAACCCAGAGATTCCGGGTTCGATTCCCGGTATAGTAAATTTCGGAGACTCATTTTCTCCGTAATTTACCATGGTCTGGGTGTCCGGGATCGGCCCCAGAGTGGTCCGTTGTATACTACCCATAACACAAGCGTAAATTGCTTAATTTGGGGATATACGATGTGTGCGTTTGTCTGCCGATTATTAAAAAAAAATAAGAAAATATTACGTAACGAACGTATATCTGTATTTTGAATTTCCTGTATTTGCATGTCTAGGAATACGACTTAGATTCTAAAATTGTGTTAAAAGTATATAGATGCATTTATGGTTGTATTCTGTTGTGTTAAATAATAAAAAATGTGTGTGTGTGTGTGTGTGTGTGTACTTATGTACACGCGTTAGAAGTTATACTTCTTTGGCGTATCAAGATAAAAATCTTTTCAAAATTTTTATCTTTTGCCTTATTCTACGTTTGTAGTAAAAAACGACACTAACAATAGAAAAACTAAATGTTGACTATAACTTCAGGGTGTTGGTTGACTATAGCTAACTTCATGGTGTAGCTTTTTCGTGTGACGGTGTGCGCGCGCGCATCGTAAAAATTTACTCTCATCGCGCCCAAAGAAGTATAACTTCAATAAATAAAAGAGGAACCACGGAAAAATAATTTTATTCGATGTTTCATACTTATACGAGTTCCTCAGATTTAGATATGGATTTAACGCCTGATTTCATTAGAGAAGTAATTTGTTTAACTAATTATTTTATTTACTTTGCTCACATTTAAAATGAAAAGCAGAGTGTTAAACTCGGGTGAAAGGCTTATTTAGGCACTGACACTCATGCCTAAATAGAGGTCACTTTCACCTCTCGTGTAACAATCTATTAATTCAATATTATATTATCGTATTTCAGGTTTAATTTAAAAAGGACAAGTACAGAGTTTACGAGTAAAGATTATTATATTAATATAAGGAAGGCGCTTGTCAATGGGTTCTTCATGCAGGTACGTAATGTAATTGTCATGTAGGGTAAACCATACCGTTGTTGGTACCCGAATAATTTATTCAATATATTAAAAGATCGTAACTTTGTAGTAGGTTGCCAACAATGGGTAGTTTCCCTTATTTATAGTTTTCATAGTCGTAGAAACCCTTTTTGTGCAAAATAGTATAGACTATACTTTCAAGAGCATGTAATAAACAAGTATAATCGGCGGTTTTATCGCTAATGGCGATTTTTAAGTATTTTCTTTACAGTGAATTTTTCGCATGACATATCAATAAAAAAATAGGGTGCCAACAATGGTATAGTTTACCCTACTAACCCAACTGTGTGTGTTGCAGGTGGCCCACCTGGAGCGCACCGGCCACTACCTGACAGTGAAGGACAACCAGGTGGTCCAGTTGCACCCCTCCACCTGCCTCGACCACAAACCGGACTGGGTGATATACAACGAGTTCGTGCTCACCACAAAGAACTATATACGGACAGTGACAGATATCAAACGTGAGTTGGACATTTTTAGTCATGTGAATGCCAAGTGGCTTAACTCCCCCCCTTTAAAAAAAAAATTAACAGTAAAAACTATATAATATGGTAGAACAATGAGAGGGATGTGGGATGAGTAGTGTTGAGATGAATGCGGGTTGAATGGAATGATGTGAGCTGAACAGATCGGTGAGATGAATGTGAGAAGAGTAGTAGGATGATATGAATATGGGATGAGTATAGAGATGAGATTCATATTAGGGTGAGGTGAACGATAAAATGGATGTGGGATGAATAGAATGATGGACGGTTGTGGGCTGAATAGAATGGTGAGATATATATGGGATGAGTAGTGTTACGTACTCCTTTTTAACCGACTTCGAAAAAAGGAGGAGGTTCTCAATTCGTCGGGATCTTTTTTTTTTTGCTTTTTTTTTAATGTATGTTCGCCGATTACTCTGTGATTTTATGATCCGATTTACGTGATTCTTTTTTTGTTCGACGCGGAATAGCTTCCAATTGGTCCCCTAAAAATTTTACATAGTTATGCCCAGTAGTTTTCATTTTATGAACATTTTTTATGAAGAAAATTTCCTTTTCGTTCCATTTATGTACACCGATTACTCTGAGATTTATGATTCGATTTACGTGATTCTTTTTTTGTTCGACGCGGAATAGCTGCCATGTGGTCCCCTAAAAATTTGACATCGTTTGGCCTAGTAGTTTTCATTTTACGAACATTTTTTTGTTCCCGGTTCTTGGGACCTATATTTTTTAAGAAGCGCGGCACCATTCGTAAGTCCACTCATACATAGCTAGACGCTATAAACAAACCGACTTCAAAAACTAAAAAACTAAAATGTGTAAAATAACTTATTTCTAAAGCTATTATTATTAATATATATTATCTAAAACATCTTAAAGTCGGTGCTTAGTAATTTGCAAAATATAGTAATTTTTATTATGTTTTACTTTGCACCGACTTCAAGATGTTTTAGATAATATATATTAATAATAATAGCTTTAGAAATAAGTTATTTTAGTTTTTTAGTTTTTGAAGTCGGTTTTTTTAAACGAAGTTTTTAAATTTTATTTGTTACTTTTTAGTGTCAAGCTATGTATGGTGGGGGTGGACGTACGAATGGTGCCGCGCTTCTTAAAAAATATAGGTCCCAAGAACCGGAAACAAAAAAATTATCGTAAAATGAAAACTACTGGGCCAAACGATGTCAAATTTTTAGGGGACCACATGGCAGCTATTCCGCGTCGAACAAAAAAAGAATCACGTAAATCGAATCATAAATCTCAGAGTAATCGGTGTACATATGGAATGGAGTGAAAATTATTTCCATGAAAAATGTTCATAAAATGAAAACTACTGGGCCAAACTATGTCAAATTTTTAGGGGACCAATTGGAAGCTATTCCGCGTCAAACAAAAAAGAATCACGTAAATCGGATCATAAATCTCAGAGTAATTGGTGTACATATGGAACGGAGTGAAAATTATTTCCATGAAAAATGTTCATAAAATGAAAACTACTGGGCCAAACTATGTCAAATTTTTAGGGGACCAATTGGAAGCTATTCCGCGTCAAACAAAAAAGAATCACGTAAATCGGATCATAAATCTCAGAGTAATCGGTGTACATATGGAACGGAGTGAAAATTATTTCCATGAAAAATGTTCATAAAATGAAAACTACTGGGCCAAACGATGTCAAATTTTTAGGGGACCACATGGCAGCTATTCCGCGTCGAACAAAAAAAGAATCACGTAAATCGAATCATAAATCTCAGAGTAATCGGTGTACATATGGAATGGAGTGAAAATTATTTCCATGAAAAATGTTCATAAAATGAAAACTACTGGGCCAAACTATGTCAAATTTTTAGGGGACCAATTGGAAGCTATTCCGCGTCAAACAAAAAAGAATCACGTAAATCGGATCATAAATCTCAGAGTAATCGGTGTACATATGGAACGGAGTGAAAATTATTTCCATGAAAAATGTTCATAAAATGAAAACTACTGGGCCAAACTATGTCAAATTTTTAGGGGACCAATTGGAAGCTATTCCGCGTCGAACAAAAAAAGAATCACGTAAATCTGATCATAAATCACGGAGTAATCGGCGAACATACATTAAAAAAAGTAATTAAAAAAAAGATCCCGACGAATTGAGAACCTCCTCCTTTTTTCGAAGTCGGTTAAAAAAGTAACAAATAAAAAATAAAAACTTCTTTTAAAAAAACAGACTTCAAAAACTAAAAAACTAAAATGTATAAAATAACTTATTTCTAAAGCTATTATTATATATATTAATATCTAAAACATCTTGAAATCGGTGCAAAGTAAAACATAATAAAAATTACTATATTTTGCAAATTACTATGCACCGACTTTAAGATGTTTTAGATAATATATATTAATAATAATAGCTTTAGAAATAAGTTATTTTATACATTTTAGTTTTTTAGTTTTTATTTTTTTATCTGCAACTTTTTATGTTTTTTTATTACTTTGAAGTTGACTTAAAAAAAAAATCTCTGTCTGCCACATACTCGTAGTAAAAGATCACATTGTATTTTACCATTTCTCCATTAAATACATTCATTATCCAAAAGCCTATCATTCCTTAGGTTATCCCCGCAACAAGTACAACATTGAGATGGATGTGGGATGAATAGATTGATAAAATGTATATGGGATGAATAGAATAAGATGGATATGGGATGAATAGAATGAGAAATTGGATATAGGGAGAGTGAGAAGGCTGAGATCGATCTGGGATGAGTAGAAGGGTGAGACGGATGTGGGAAGAGTAGTAGGATGATATAGATATGGGTGGTTATATAGATAAGATTCATATTAGATTGAGTAGAATGAATAAAACGATGACATGGATGTGGGGTGAGGTGTGTAAAATTTAGATATCAAACTGGGGTGAATGGAATGATCAACCGGATATGGGATGAGTAGTGTAATTGAAGTAAAAGCCCCACTGCTGAGATAATAATGGTGTGGGGTATATAAGATGGATATCCCAGGGCCTGCGGAGTGGTATATGGAGTGGACACCGAATGCCCAGGGTGTAATGGGAAGGTAATGTAAGAACGTAGTTGCTTACGATAGTAATACTACTTCTCTAGAATCTAAAGGTCCCTGCCGTGGTAAAATTTCTGTACTATTGATTTATTTATTACGGTCTGGGACTGGTTCCGGAGTTCTTTTGTATATTTATTTCCCTGAATTGTCAGTAGCACGAGAGTCGTGAATTATTATTATTTTCAATATGTACCGCTACCTTCTTAAAAATATTTCTATAAGTGCTGACTTGACTTGTAATCTGGTCAGACAGATAAATCATGCGAAGCCATGTTTAGTAAAATAATCAATATTGTCTATGGCTCTTCAGCTGAGTGGTTGCTGAAGATAGCGCCGCAGTACTACGAGCTGAACAACTTCCCGCAGTGCGAGGCTCGAAGGCAGCTGGAGCTGCTGCAGGCGAGACTCGACTCCAAGGCGTATCAAGAAGGCTTCTGAATTCAATGATATATTATAACTCTACCGCGTATACGAGTGTTTCATTTAACAATACCACTCGACTAAGGGACTTCACGCGACGTCGCGTGTTTTATATTTGTGCAAAATATGTGTGTATATGTTTTGTGCAAGACACTTGTGTGTATGGCAACAAGTTAGAAATAACTAACCGTGTTGTCTTCGTCGGAATCGTAAAATATATACCAGAAGGGCTTCTGAAATGGTATATTATAATTCTACCATGTATACGCGTGTTTCATTTAACAACACCGCCTCAGTTTCTTCGCGCGATGTCGCGTGTATTACTGTTATTTATTAAAACAGCAAAACTATATTACTATTTCACACCACTAATTAACGCTTTTGATAAGTAAACGTTTCATAATTAGATACCTACTCGTTTTGGGACTATCATAAACAATACCTCAGTCAGTAGACATTTTTATTTGATTTTGAGGATTTTCCTGCGACATTTGTACCGTGATTTCTCACCGGTGAAATAGCACTGACGAAACGAAACAACTTCACGCCAGTAATCAATACATCAAGGTAACTTTAATTTCTATCACTAGATTATAGGGTCACAAAAGAGGAATGGTGGAGTTTTTGGCGGGAACTGAAAGGGGACGTTGTTCTGTGCAATTTTATTTTCTAAAGATGTATAAAATTACTCTAAAATGAACAATAGTTATAGGATACTGATAGTTTTTGAGTAGTAATTGTTTTTTCTGAGAAATATGAACTGTATAGTCAAATGTGGCCTTACGAGTTTTTAAAAGAACTCCGTTAAATGGCGTTCGACTGTAGACTACAATACAACTGCGCCTGATTTAAAGGCCTAGTTGCCAAGCCATATATATACATAAAAAAGAAGAATGGTATAGAATAGAGGGCACAGTTTAATAGGATAGGGGGAGGACGAAATGAGCGATCAAAACTCATGCATTATACGAAACAGGATGAGCTGAAGGCTAACCGTTTCACGCCAATATCCTGTGAAAGCGTGGTATCACACCAAACGGCCCAACCTAACTAATCAAAATAATGATTCTAGTCTGCCTCCATCACGTAAAAATATAACCACAAATAATTTAAAATCTATATTTCATCTACCACCATACATACACAACCCATACATGTACAAACATACAAACAAATCTGGAATAACATAATATTTAACCTACAGTGATATCATGTCGATTGCCAAGTAATAAATATAACTGAAATAGCTAGACTTGTACAAAATGGCTTACTAAAAAGAAAGGTCAGATATAGCTCTTTCACTCCTAAAGAACTGTATCACTCTCTTTTTATTGCAGGAGTTCAGCAGACAGGCAGACGGCCCACTTGATGGAAAGCGGTTACCATCGCCTCTGGACATTTGCAACACCAAATGCGCTGCTGCTGTCTTAAGGAAGACTGGAACCTGGTCACTAATGACGGCATATCTTAGACCAGGGGTGGTAGCCGTCCAGTCGAGCAAAAACCCTACCACCTGGCAAAACTCCTTTAGCTCAAGGGACCATTTGACGCCTCCCCCGTCCTTGTCACAGCTGTCACTCCTGTATTTGATTTTTCAAAAAATGTAACGATTACCGCTTTAGTTTTCTTAAAAGTCAGCTTCAAGACTCCTCTGAATGTTTTTAGCTATAATAGTTTCAGATTTAGAGGCCAACATGAAAGACCTTTAATTCAATATCTTGCAGAGTTTAGAAGATAAATAACACGGAACAGGTATCACACGAACAAAGTCGCGAGCACAACTAGTATGTCATAATATAGGAGTTATTATTATTTAAAAATATATCCAACAATAAAACAAGAAATTCAATTCCGATGATGATAATGAGGGTAGAACACTGATCAAATTATCGGCTACCCGCATTTCTTTGCAAATGTCTCTATATAAATGCTTCGGTTGGCGCGATTGAGCTATCATTTGGCGACGCCCACTAGAGCGGGCCGGACGCATCTCTCGTGCAGTTTGTAGCCGACTTTGCTCACTGTCACCACAGTTCCGGGTTCAGCGCCTTCCACTTCCTGTAAACATGAGGATAAGATAAAAATCAGTCAAGTGCTTGTCAATCCACCCAAGGTTCTGTACACGTAAAGAACATTCACTATTAAGGTGCTCCCGCAGCACGAGCATTCGCCTGAATAGTAATAACCCCCCTGACTGACGAGCATTCGCCTGAATAGTAATAACCCCCGTGACTGACGAGCATTCGCCTGAATAGTAATAACCCCCCTGACTGACGAGCATTCGCCTGAATAGTAATAACCCCCCTGACTGACGAGCATTCGCCTGAATAGTAATAACCCCCCTGACTGACGAGCATTCGCCTATAGCGAAATATTCCGAAACATAAAAAGGTTTGGTATTTTTTAAAATTTATTTTTATATTTTTTGTCTTTTCATTTTTATTTGTCTTTTTTCTTTATTCAAAAAACTTACTTTTGGTCCTGAAGTCTATTACAATTTTGCTTACTTACTTCGTTATTAGAAAAAAAATACCCTAAAAAAAGTAATAGGTTAGGGAGTTTCACACACTCACCTGCTGGAACAAGGCTTCGTGTAAATTCGGGTCAAATTTCTCTCTCAAAGGTGAAACGGCGACCAAGCCGTGTCTGTTGAACACCTACAACAAACAGACATAAAGATTGCTTACATCTATTATATGAATATTAATAAACGAAAATGAAGTTACGTATAATAATTTGATGATATGATGATAAAACTATGTTTTAACGGTTTTAAGCGCGGTGTTTTATATAATATTAAAATGGGTGGAAGGAAAAATAATGAAAATACCAATCAAGCTTTTCTTTTATATTTCCTTGCAATCATTTTAATATTTTATATAAAATTAGAGCTAGGCATGTTTGCTGAAAATTAAAAAACAAAATTAAAACTAAATAATTAAAAGGAACAAGTTGGCGGTAGGCTAAATAAAACTAACAATATTCGTTGGACAAATGTCACCTTTGTCGTCCGTGACCACGGCCACTGAAAATTAGACGGAATAATAAAAATCAAATAAATAACCGAACTTTAAACGGTTAAAACGTAGTTTTATTATTTATTATAACTTACGATTTACTTATTGAAAGTCATCAAATTGGTTCAGTAGTTTCGAAGCCTATCGAATGCAAACACGAACAAACAAATGTTTCCTATTTATATATACATACATAACTTCACGCCAGGTCCCTTGCGGGGTAGGCATGAGCAACAGAGCGCCATTCAGGCTTATTCTTACACACCTCACTTGCTTCTTGACATTCCTAGCTCTCGTCATGCACGCTCGTCTGTTCTTGAGGCTCCTGACATCACCTTCTGCTAGTACACGATCAATTTGATCATGGAAGGTGTGTCGTGGCCCTTTCCGTTACTTCTTCCTTCTTCTTTATAATGTTTGTATAGATATATAATAGGTTTATTCTTTGTTTCATTTGAAAATAGCTGTTGCTTGTGGCTTCGCTTGGGTAAATTTATAGTTTGAGCAACCTTTCAAAGCAAGTTTCGTGCTATGAGTTAGAATTCCGATGGCATTTATTTTGTCTTGCTTCACAGTTGTATCATATTTACCTGGGTAAGTTGGGCTCTGGTGAGCCTGACTCCATCGTGGAGAGACCGTAAGGCTGTGCCCCCACTTTCCGTCACTTCGCTCTCCGGAACGCTCTCCGCCGCAACTGCCAATGTGTCTGCTACCTTAAATACGTATAAAAAAAATTTTGAGCAAATGCTTGTCATTAATAGTAATTTTTATGACAGGTAACAGACCCATAGTCATTCGCAATATGTGTTTTTTTTTTAGTTAAAAGTGTTGCTGGGGAGTTTTATTGCCGCTTATTCTCTTTTGAACAGCGATAACATGTTGTGTAGTGGTGTACATAGAATAGGAAGTAGATTTAAATTTTGACTTACATATATGACCTCCAAAAAGTGTTCTCCAGTGGAACTTATTTTGAATAAAAAGTTTTGAATTTGAAGATATCACAAAACATAATCAAAATTACAAATGTACCAAATAAAATAAATGGAAACTATATTTTGCAAATTTGTTTTACTTCGCACTGACTTCAAGATGTTGAATAGAATAGAATATACTTTATTGCATAACATTAAGATTTAACAAGAAGAAAGAAAGAACAAGAAGTTTAAGTACAGAAGACAATATCAGGCGGTCCTACCAATTAAAGCAATTTTTTCCAGGCAACCTTAGGATGGATTAGAGAAAAAAGGTTTCATAGAAAATATTTAACTTGGTTTTTAGTATGACGTCTGTTTCCTTTTTGTTAAAAAAAATTCCATTCTACTTTTGCCACTAAGCTACCACGGCTAGGATGATCGTGGTTTAGTAAATTAACACTTACATCAAGCAAGTCCTTGCAGAAGCTTTGTATGGCGAATGACTTGGCGTCCTCCACCTGCTTCATCATCCGCCTGCGAAGGTTCTCGCCTTCAGCTAGTGCACGCTTGTACCTATCCTGGGGAATGGTAGAGACATTCAACAATCACAGTTCAAACAATTTTTAAAGTGGTAACTTCTTATGGGAACCCTCCCGCTTCGTTACATAATGCGTTACGGCGCCAGTCTGTCTGGCTTCCCTTTCTCTCACGCATACGGCAGCGGTTGGCAGGCTCCTTATCTCACTCTAACCCACAAGCTATATATATAAAATTTAAGTAATAATCTAACCTTTTCTCAAGTTAAACAATTTCAATATTTAATAGTTCAACTTAGATTAGTTTAAGTTATCGCTTTGGTCGGGTGTCCTGAGATGCACAGGTTTTTTTTTCACAATTTAGTAATGCTGATAAAAAATTATTGTAAGAAAAGCCATGAGGTCTTTGGGACACCTGGTTGGTATTTCACTACATACAAAAATATATGTTGGCTCATCATTGACAAGAGTGATTTGTTGTCAATGTCACTCTAGCCGAGTGTCGTGTCTATGGAGGCAAGGCAACCATCATACTTAAAAGACTTAATAACTTTACATAATATGTATGTGTCAGTCTACCGAGTAGCCTTTGCAAAGCACAAACTTTGTTTTAATTTTTCTACCAGTTTCAGTTTTATCTGTGCAGGAACGGAGAAAGAAAAAAAATTCCTGCAGCCGGGCAGCCTGTCATAAGAGGCAACAACACAACCCACAGCCAGGTGGTAGTGCATTTGGCCAACTGGATGGCTACTACCACCTTCAGACATGTGAAGTATGTCACCATAACAACCTTGAATGTTATGTTCTGGTATTAGTAACAAGGTTCCAATCTCCCTTAAGAGAGCAGCAACACATTTGTAGCAAATTTGTTGCAAATGTCCATAGGCGATGGTAACTGCTTTCCATCAAGTGGGTCATCGGCCTGTCTACTGAACTTATGCAATAAAAAATTTAAAAAAGATGTTTTTATACTTACTTCATAATCCTTTGACTGCTGTTTCAATGTGTTCACCTCATTGGCAAGTGTTTCAATCTGTTTGTGACATTCCTCGATGGTGGTGGGCAGTTTCTCGTTTGGAGGTGGGGCCTCTGCTGTCTTCTCCTCTGCACTGTATGGTCTTATTGATCTCCTGAAAAACACCAGGAATATACAACTCAACTGAAAGTGTAGAAATTGAACTAACCTTTTTTGCCTTCTTGGCAATATTCTATTTTATCTGTAGTTAAGGTCAGTGAAATAAACAAAGCAAATTTATCCATGTTATTTTAATTTTAGTGTCAAGCCGAGTCTAAAATCTACTAAAAATATAACTAAATACACATTATACATAACAAACAACCTTGGGTTGTGTTCTGGCATTAGTGGCCAGGTTCCAATCTCTCTTTAGAGAGCAGCAGCACATTTGTAATGCCTTTGGTGTTGCAAATGTCTATAGGCAATGATAATGACATTTCCATCACGTAAGCCATCTGCCCATCTGCTGAACTCATGCAATAAAAAAGAGGATAAATAAAAAAATGGAAAATACCCTGAAAAAGAAAAATAAAACTGGCCAACTTGTTTGTCATGAGAGAAAAATAAATTTAAGAAATAAATTGTTTGCAATACTCCTCTGTAGTATATTTTCTTAAATTTATTGAGGGCAAAGAACAAGTTACAAAACTAGAGAATTATAATAGTTGAATAAGAGTTCCCAGCTTTCCTTAAACAATAGTTAGCATGCAAAATCAGATATCCTTTCCCTCGTGTATGTGCAGGACGAAGTACACAATCATGAATGATTGTAGTCATACAAAACTGACTAAGGAGTTAACAAACTAGATGATGTAACATGTAAACTTTACTCCTCACAAGAATATTTATCCAGTATTAAATTCATAATTCTAATTATACATATAGTTCTATTAATTAAAATTATTTTCATTAAAACAGAACAATAAATTACAGAAATAAAGAAACAATTTAGATTAAGACAATGTTAACTTGCTGTGTTTTGACAAAGCAAATTTTCAAAATTTTAATGTGTAAGTGTAATGCAGCCTAAATAATAATATTAAGCATGTTTTTGAAGAAACAATCCTCTTTTACTGCATGAACTGAGGCAAGAAAACAAAATAAATCAAACTTAAGAGTTAGGTTATCTTGCGCAATACTTACGCGTAAATACTCGATCTTAGAGTTCTTATAGAAGACTCTGTAACGTATTTGGTAAGTCTTCCCACTGAGTACACTTTTAATGTCGCCATTTTAGATATTTTGTAACACGTTAAATAAATTTCTTTGCAATATCGAATAAAAAAGAGGTTATGCTGAAATACTTATTAGCTGTCAAAAGTTTATTTTTTTATTGTGTTACCATTAATCTTAGAAACGATCGGTCATGATTTAAAAAAATTCAAACGAAAAATATAATTATTTGCAAAAATAACGAATGCTATTTGATAAATCAAACATCTCAGTAGTAAATATTGTTACTGTGGCACACATTGTAATAAAATGGAACAATAATATTTATAATCTATTAAATGGCAAACGAGTAATTTGCAGCAAAAATAAATAATTCGTGGTGTCGAAACTCTCGGGCCATGGGGTCCAGAAGCCCATCGCCTTTATCGAGACCTATCAAAACGGTTGATAGATGTCTCACGAAACCAAAACGCTGGTCTATATTTTGGGCAACGCATAAGCGTTGCCATACAACGTGGTAACGCGGCCAGCGTTTTGAGAACGTTCCCAGCTGACGGTGATTTGGGACCTATCTATTATTTGAAGTTTTTATCTTTTATAAATTAAGTTGTACATATATTTTTAGAATAGGTATATATAGCGTGTAAAATTTAATAATTTTGTAAAAACAATAAATAAAACCTTTATCGCAATAATTCGTTCTGTCCACGCGTAGACAGAGGTTTCTCTGTCTACATGTCCACGTATCCAAATGTAAATATTATGTCAGTGTCAGTCAGGTCATGGTCAGCTGTGCTGTCACACAAATTTGACATTTCAAGGTCACCTAAAACATCAAAATTCGCAAATCGTATGCGATTTCCTCGTAAAATAAAATAACAATGCAAAAATTACATCATGCCGAAATTCTCCACAATGATTGCCGAAATACGACATTCGTGACGTAGAACTGGATCTAGATACAGAGAAAATCGGTGTTTTTATCGCAGTTTGTCAGTAACTCTTGCCGCGTTCGTGCGTGGAAAATTCGCAATGGGTTCTTTAGCAGTATTTGATTTCGACCGTACTATAGTAGATGAAGACTCGGACGCGACTATAATTAACAGATTGAGAGAAAAGAAGCCTCCGCCTGAGTGGGAAGCCTCTAATCATGACTGGACACCATATAT
This sequence comes from Dendrolimus pini, assembly GCA_949752895.1. NCBI lineage: Eukaryota > Metazoa > Arthropoda > Insecta > Lepidoptera > Lasiocampidae > Dendrolimus > Dendrolimus pini. The sequence goes on from OX457153.1 coordinate 9,556,491, forward strand.
GAGTGAGGTAAGTAAAATATGAAAATACTTTCGATTTTTTGAGGTAGCAGTTTGATATATTGGCACAAACCAACGGATTAAATTAAAAAAAAATCCCCCATGAATTAAAAAAAAAAGTAATATTTTTAGTCCTTTAATTAAAAAAATATATAATATTTAAATCTTACTTTTTTATATGATAATATTATATATTATATTTAGGTGAATAAATTATAGGTATTTAAAACAATCAAATTTATGTTTATGAAACAAGTAATGATGTAATTTTTTTATTATTATTTTAATCCCGATTTTCGTACATGTTATCGTATTAAAAAAAAAATATGTCAAAGTTTATTTGAATCTGTTTTGGTTTCGCGCCACTTAAAATGAGCCGCTTTTCGTGAAAATTATAAAAGATTAGAAAAGAAAGATGACATTCAAAACGTTTTTCTTGAAAAAGATGTGGTTCAAGTATATAAGAGCAAAAAAGCACGAAAAGCAGTAGTTTGAACCATCTATCTAATATATAAAATTCTAAACATGGCGTGTCTGTATATTGAGTCTATTTAAAAACGACGGAGAACAGGATGCCATTTTTTTAAATTGTCTTATTCGTTTGTTCGAGACTCACGTAAAAACTACTGGGGCGATTTCAATGCGGTTTTCGCTAACTGACACCGAATTCTTAGACTTATAATCTGCGCTACTTTTTGCCTATAGAATCCCGCGGGAACTTTTCTGGGAATGATATAAAATGACCAGATTGAAAAAAAAACGAATTCCAGTGCGATTTCTTCACTGATCGATAGAAAATTCTATGAAATAAAATGCGTGATATTTTCATCCCGGTAACCCCGCGGGAATTTTCCTGGGAGCAATTTGAAGTTGTTCGGTTGCGTAAAAACTTCTTATTCTGACACAGTTTTCAATAATAAGATAGCTAACATTCTATTTTATATGCTACGATATTTTGTGTTCCGGGAATCCCGCGGGAGTTTTCCGGGTATGGTACAAATTAGTTAGATTGCGTAAATATTAGCTGATTTCTATATGATTTCACTAAAACGCTAGCTTAAGTTTTTTTTAAGTGATGCGATATTTTATATTTCGGAAATCCGGCAGATATTATCCCAGGAGTGGTATTCATTATATATTTCGGAAATCCGGCAGATATTATCCCAGGAGTGGTATTCATTATATCACTTTAAATCAGGTTGTCTAGATTATGTGGACTTAGTTTCTTTGTTATTATTACATAATCATAAAGTAATACATACTATATATACATTAAATTTTTGTACGCATTTCGTGGTCCAGTAATTGAAGGAGCACATTGATCAAAAATTTTGAGGTTATGTGTATTTTTACAAATCTGTTATGTGTATCGTTTGTTGGAGATTCTAATAATAATTAATAAATTACGTTATATTAAACTGGCTGACCGGCGAACTTCGTGTCGCCATATGTTCTGAATTCCTAAGTCTTTGCTTCATGACACAAAAAATAAATTCACCAAAATCGGTACAGGTGATTCGGAGGATTCTAGAACCCGATCTCAGCGCCACCTACCGGTTCCAAGTGTGAGTCTAAACCATCCGGGAAATCACTTAAACACCCAAAAACAAAATCATCAAAATCGGTTTAGGTGATTAACAGGATTCTAGAACCCGATCTCAGTGCCACCTACCGGTTCCAAGTGCGAGTCTAAATCATCAGGGAACCCATTCAAACACACAAAAACAAAATCATCATAATTGGTCCATGTGATTAGGAGGATTCTAGAACCCGATCTCAGCGCCACCTACCGGTTCAGATTGTGAATCTAAACCATCCCGGGACCCACTCAAACACACACGAAATTTCATCAAAATCTATAAAGTCTTTCTCAAGTTATGCGCGTACATACATTTCTATGATTCATTTTTATATATATAGACTATTATGTAAAAACCGAAGAATTAAATTTTTATGTAAGTAAAATAAAGCTAGGGCTTGGACAAGCGGCATAGGCGCGGGACATACTCTAGTTTCTAATAATATTTCGATAGTGGTATTTATAGAAAGACCTTCAATATTACTTCCTCTTAACCGATACGAAAATTGCAATGTTACATAAAAAGTCGATAAAAATTATTTTTAAATTTCGAGCGGTTGGTTTGTGACGCGAGTGAACTAAAAAGGGGAATTGCGAAACTAAAATTTTCTGATGAATTTTGACATTGTCAATTTTGGGCGGGAGTCGGGCGGAACGACGAAAGGCGTTTAAAAAAAAAAGAAAATGGTGAAGTCAAGACGTTTGAGAATATCCCTTCAGGATGAATGGCCTGAGGGCTTATTCTCAAACGTCTTGACCACCATGTTCATTTTTTTTTAATCCCCTTCCCATTATACGGTAAAATGGAGATTATTGTTTTTGCTTTCTTTAATTTTCTTTTCATGGGATAAGTAAATTTTTATTTTATTTGTTACTTTTCAACAAACTTAATACTTTTTAAAGTTTTCGCGACTTGTATACATAATAAAACTTACGGTTTTAAGCGCGGTAATTTATTTGATTTTGGTTATTCCGACGTTACGGCCACTTTTCAGTGGCCATGATCACGGAAGACATAGATGTTAAGTGTCAATGAGTATTGTTAAAGTTTTATTTAGCCTATCGCCAACTTGTTCATTTTAATTATTAAGTTTTAATTTTGTTTATGGTTATTATTTACTCTATGGGAGCCCAATCTAATTTGCGACCGCTTCGACACATGTTGTGGTTTGTAGAGAAGAAGCGGCGCAAGAAACTCTTCAGCAAACATGCCTAGTCTTATAATTTTATATTATATTAAAATGAATGGAAGGAAAAATAAAAGAAATTATTTTAGATTAGGCTCCCATTTGACGTCGACGCTCCCGTTGGCCACTAATGCTGGAACACAACTCATTGTTGCTATGGCGGCATACTCTAGACTTCGAATAATTACACCTAGAACGATAGTTCCCTTCAAAGCGGTCTGTCAAAAGCGAGACAAGAATATAATCTATGTGTGCTAAGTTACTTGTATTTACGCTCGACGAAACGCACACAGTGAAAAAAATAATGTTGCCAATAAATTAAATTCTCCCTAAAAATAGGTAAAGTTGAAACTATTTCACACTTGTAGTTGTGATCACGGAACAAATGTGATTATTAGATTACACCTTTTATTTATTTGGAACTCATCAACTTACTTCTGCAAGTTTACTAAAATATTTTTAAGTGTGACATTCCTTTTCTTTAAACGGAGATTGTTTTGCTTTAGAGTTTTAATCTTTCTACTGTGTTTTCGTTGCAGCAAAATCTTTTTCCGTAGTTGTCTCCGTAATGAAGCCTTTTTAGGCGTATCAAAAATGTAATCTAGTTCTGAAGATAAGGGTGACACAGTGCCCAGATTATCGTTTTTACTCGTATTACAGCCTGAGGTACCCTGAAAAAACATTATTGCCATTACATATAGTCGTCATTATTATAAACAAATATCACGTGTTAATTTGCTATTTAAATTAGTTCATAGGTATACTGTTTATTTTATTCTTTATTGCAAAAAAGGCGGAATTATAACGCCTAATGGCATTCTTCAAAGTTTGTTTTGTTAATATTATGTGACTTGGTTTTCTGTTTATTAATTTAAAACTAACCGGCTGAGGTACATTTTGCTCTTGGTGTTGCTGTAAATCATCATCACATCCTAAGCTACTGCTATTGAACTTCTCTTCAATAATAAAAACGGGCAGATTCTGAAACACAAAAATAGTAAAGAAAAAATATAAGAAGCATTTTTTAATAAGAAAAATGTATTCTAGTTTTGGTTGGACAAAAATTATTATACCTTAGTTGGAACTGCACCCCTGCGTAATCTACAAAGACCACCTTTAGTGATATACTTTTCTTTATCCTCGAAATGCAAGGAACAAATTTTTGTATTTTTAGTAGGCACCCAAATGTCTACATTTCGATTAAGTCTAATTCTTTCGGTCCAACGAGCCGCAATGATCGGATCAAAAGGAAACCTAAAACCGAACCAAAACATAAAATTACATATTATTATTATAAGTATGCGAACTTGTTGTTTTTTGTCTCAGTTTCATTATTAATCAATTTAATTTAATCACAATGAAAAAACTTGCACTTTTAATTGCCCAATTCAGACGCGTTTCACTTTTAATTAAACAACAAAATGTAGGAGAATATTTCCCCGTGTTGGCAACATTTTCATAAACTGTGACATGACAAATTATTGAAATTTATTTTTCATTTTTATGAATGTTTTACGTAAAAATATACTTTCAAATGCATGACTTACCCGTGAAATGTAATGTTACTATCTTTCTTGTGTTTTTCCGATGTACTGTGACATCCGTTCACTGCACAAACCGTCATTTTTAATAAAAATTCCGGGAGTAGTTTTCGATACGACACGTCCTTGAGCACTGACGGGCCGAGCAATGAACTTAGCCAATATGGATAGATTTGAGTTGCCTCACTTTACGGAGGCGGACTCGGTTTCTAGGTGTAATTATTCTAAGACTCTAGACCAGTGTTTTTCCATCTGTGGGTCGCCGGCAAAAGGGAAAAGGCTATTTAAATGTATACCTCGTACTTAGGTACCTTTTACGTTCAGCAGCTTTTTGTAGAGTATAGGTCCTAATAATGAATATAGGTAACAAAAATGTTCATAAAATAAAAACTACTGGGTCTAAGTATATTAAATTTTTAGGGGACCAAATGGCAGCTATTCTGCGTCGTACAAAAAAAGAATCAAGTAAATCGGATCATAAATCTCGGAATAATCGGTGTACATACATAAAAAAAAGATACCGATCAAATTGAGAACCTCCTCCTTTTTGGAAGTCGGTTAAAAATAGAGAAAAACATAAACGTAGTCTTTCAAATTACTAACTTTTTGTCTGTCTATATCCCAAGGGGCTTGCTAAAAATTATCAACCTGTAAAGGGGTTGCGTATTCGAAAAGATTGGAACTGCTCTAGACCTTCCTGAAATGTAAATAATATAAAAAATAAAAACTTCGTTTAAAAAAACCGACTTCAAAAACTAAAAAACTAAAATGTATAAAATAACTTATTTCTAAAGCTATTATTATTAATATATATTATCTAAAACATCTTAAAGTCGGTGCTTAGTAATTTTCAAAATATGTATAGTAATTTTTATGTTTTGCTTTGCACCGACTTCAAGATGTTTTAGATAATATATATTAATAATTATAGCTTTAGAAACAAGTTATTTTATACATTTTAGTTTTTGAAGTGGGTTTTTTTAAACGAAGTTTTTATTTTTTATTAGTGTCTAGCTATGTATGTGTGGACCTACGAATGGTGCCGCGCTTCTTAAAAAATATAGGTCACAAGAACCGGGAACAAAAAAATATTCGTAAAATGAAAACTACTGGGCCAAACTATGTCAAATTTTTAGGGGACCACATGGCACCTATTCCGCGTCGAACAAAAAAAGAATCACGTAAATCGAATCATAAATCTCAGAGTAATCGGTGTACATATGGAACGGAGTGAAAATTATTTTCATGAAAAATGTTCATTAAATGAAAACTGCTGGGCCAAACTATGTAAAAATTTTAGGGGACGAATTGGAAGCTATTCCGTGTCGAACAAAACAAGAATCACGTAAATCGTATCATAAATGACGGAGTAATCGGCGAACATACATAAAAAAGCAAAAAAAAAAGATCCCGACGAATTGAGAACATCCTCCTTTTTTGAAGTCGGTTAAAAAGGCAAATCACCCTACCACCTGGTTGTGGGTTGTTTTGTCATCTCTTACGACAGGCCGCCCGGACGTAGGAGATTGTATTCGCTCTCCATTCCTGCACGGATAAAATACCATAGATTACTTTTGCAAGTTAATTACGGTAATAATAACTGGCCGAACTAAGCTGTCATGTGCAATAACAAATTATCCAAATGTAATCTTTCACGCGACATGATAAACAATACACCATGATGTTATCAGATGATTGAAAATCTTATAGCGTGATAATATCGATGAACGTGGTATGTTAATTAACATAACATAGCTTGCCATCGGCGGTATGTTTCCTTATTTTTATAAGCTCACATCCTTTGACCGTTGATAGAAGGACGGAGTCTCGGAAGCGCTTCGTTGCCACCATGTATGGTGGCACAAACGGGTGCGTCTGGTTGTCTGATGGTAAAATGGAGACGAGAGAACCAGCTCGACCAATTCTGAGGAGCAATAATTTAGGGTTGGTTGGTTGGCCTTTCCGTCCCCCTCGTCAGCGAGATAGATAGATAGCAAGATAATGTGTTATCTTAGAATCTACTAAACCGTAGCTTTGCCCATGCAGTTTCAGAGCAAACAACATTCACTCTAAATAAAACTACGTTTTAACGATTTTAAGCGCGGTAATTTATTTGATTTTGATTTATCCGACGTTTCGGCCGCTTTTCAGTGGCCGTGGTTTACCTTAAATTACCGTGGCTTAAATTACCGCGCTTAAAACCGTTAAAACGTAGTTTTATTATGTATACAAGTCGCGAAAATTTAAGAAAATATAACATTCACTCTTGTTTATTATCCCTTAAAAATACAACAACTATTGTAATTGGATATTGGAATGAGCTCCAATATGGCGCTCTTCAAAAAGGGCGTAAGATATATAAAGTCTCAGTCCATGGGCGACGGCTACTTGCCATCAAGTGGACCCGTTTGCCTATAAGCAAACATAAACATAAAAAATAAAATAAAGAACACTCTTTTATTTATTGCATGAGTTCAGCAGACAGGCAGACGGCCCACTTGATGGAAAGTGGTTACCATCGCCTATGATCATTTGCAACACCAAAGGTGCTACAAATGCGCTGCTGCACTCTTAAGGGAGACTGGAACCTGGTCACTAATGCCGAAACACAACTCAAGGTTACTATGGCGACATACTTTACACCAGGGGGTGGTAGCCATCCAGTCGGGCAAATGCCTACCACCTGGCTAAACACACTACACTCTTCGGAATGTATCCAATAGAAGACCCATAGCCTAGCAACGTAAAGTCTTAATACCAGTGTTGATTCCTTTTGTTTAATATACAAATATCGTTTTCTAAATTTCATAAAGTGCGTTGGCCTTACGCTACACACTGCCAAGTTTAAACCTTGGCACTTGTCAAGGTCAAAAGACGTTGATTCCAAGCCAAAAGTATTTGCGAAAATGTCATAATTTACTTTTAAAATAACATTAGAACTTTTGGCGGGAATCGGGGAAGTGAATGTTTTGATATTAAGATCGAGTGTTAAAAAACTAATATAATATTGGAATTTGATCTGAAAATATTCTCTCGTTCCAGATTGAATTTAGGCTGATGTTTTCTATTTTATAATTTTTAAGCTATACCTCAACTCAAGAGCCCAAAAGGTCCCCGTATCCTGTATATCCAGAGACGACTGTATATCACGATCATAATTGGTTCAGAAACTAACAAAAAAAGTTGTGGTTGTACATAAATATAAAAATAACATGACAAATTGAGAAAGTCCCCCTATTTTTTGTTAGTCTGTTAAGAAGTTAGTAGTAAGTTATAAACTGGCACGCCATTAGAATTAACAGAATACCGAAGTCCGACTAGCCTACGATTGAGACGATAGTGTCCAAAGATTTCGACGAGATAGTATTTATTTTATTTTATTCATTTATTTATATTAATTCATTAACAAAAAACTTGTGTCTGAAATATACATACGTAGTCATAATTAAAATTATCATAATTTCTAACTTAAAATAAACATTCAACAACAGCAGTAAGTAATATACTACTAATACAACAAATACTTGTGTATTTTGAAATATATTATTGTATATGTGTATATATATTGTTACATACGGACAAAGAGCGCACACCTGCATGTCGTAAAACCGCAGTTTAATGCCTTCTATAATACAGAAATTCTTTTGTTTGCTTCTTGTTTAAAATTAAAAACATCCTATTGTTATCGTACTTATTTTATGGCTGTCATTAGTGTCGAACTAATTAATCCTTGTTTTTATTGCATTGCGTGGAAGCTTGCCAGATGTACGTGAACGGGGCCCTTTGTCGGTATTATACAGTTTAGTATAAAACAATGCCCGAATGGAGGGGTGGGGCAGTTAAGCGACGACTACGATACGAGTAAGACGTGTGTAGTACTCTCGATTAGCGATATAGTGACGGACTTTGCGCGCGTTATCGAATCGTGCAGTGTGAAGTGGTTGCATCCAGTCTTATTTGTACCTGTTTTATACGTGTTTGTACAGTTCTAATAAACTCTATAGTAATTCCAACGGCATTTATTTAATTCGAGTTCTATAGCTCGTAACAATATGATTATGTATATATGTATGTATTTGTATATTTATTTCTTAAATTAGTTTCAGTATTTATTTATTATGTATCTATTGCCTTGTTCCTGCACCACCTACATCGCCTGATGCAAATTTCTATGATTTAGGATGCCTGGAAGAGATCGCTTTGAGCAAAAAGCCGCCTATTGTATCGCCTAGAAAACATTGTAAATATGGTCTTTTTTTGTAATTGTATATTTTGGTGTGCAATAGTGTTATCTCTCTCTCTTTCTAATATAAAAATAGGCGACAAGGTTCACGCGAATCAAACTAACTAGTGTAGGTAAGGCTTTTTTCTATAAATGATGTAACTTAGTGATACAATATTAAAAATACAATCTAATCTAGGAAATAAGACTAATGAGTAATTTAAATCTGACCTAAAATAACTAGATATAACTTAAACTAAGAATGTGTCCAATAACACGTTTCCTATTGTCTTTATTTAGGAGAAGACACTTTGTTCATGTGTTTTTTTGTCGATGTTTAGCACATAGCACTACACTTAGGGCCGCTTGTATGAGTTTGGTTACATTTATTTAAGAAACACAAAACGTATTTAACATCCTTAAATACAATTAGCACCTTGCACAACGCAAAATTTGCCGCTAAATATGTTTAAGTAAAGAACTGTCAATTCATTTTGTGCAAAACGTATTTTAATATGATTAACTAATTTTATTTAAAGGCGATCGTTACGCAAGCGGCCCTCAGTGTAAGACTTGAAGTTTTTTTTAACGTCGCACAGTTCTTCAAATATTTCGCTGTATAAAATTTAAAAACTTCGTTAAAAAAAACCGACTTCAAAAACTAAAATGTATAAAAGAACTTATTTCTATAGCTCTTATTATTAATATATATTACCTAAAACATCTTAAAGTCGGTGCTTAGTAATTTGCAAAATATAGTAATTTTTATTATGCTTTACTTTGCACCGACTTCAAGATGTTTTAGGTAATATATATTAATAATAAGAGCTATAGAAATAAGTTATTTTATACATTTTAGTTTTTTAGTTTTTGAAGTCGGTTTTTTAAACGAAGTTTTTAAATTTTATTTGTTACTTTTTAGTGTCTAGCTATGTATGGGTGGACATAAATGGTGCCGCGCTTCTAAAAAAATTTAGGTCACAAGAAACGAGAACAAAAAAATGATCGTAAAATGAAAACTACGGGGCCAAACTATGTCAAATTTTTAGGGGACCACATGGCAGCTATTCCGCGTCGAACAAAAAAAGAATCACGTAAATCGAATCATAAATCTCAGAGTAATCGGTGTACATATGGAACGAAAAGGAAACTTTTTTCATAAAAAATATTCATAAAATGAAAACTACTGGGCCAAACTATGTAAAATTTATAGGGGACCAATTGGAAGCTATTCCGCGTCGAACAAAAAAAGAATCACGTAAATCGGATTATAAATGACGGAGTAATCGGCGAACATACATAAAAAAAGTAACGATAAAAAAAAACTACGTTTTAACGGTTTTAAGCGCGGTAATTTATTTGATTTAGGTTTATCCGACGTTTCGGCCGCTTTTCAGTGGCCGTGGTCACGGAAGACAAATATGACATTTGTCAAACGTGTATTGTCAAAGTTTTTTTTTATTCAGCCTACCGCCAACTTGTTCATTTTAATTATTTAGTTTTAAATTTTGTTTATGGATATTATTTACTCTATGGGAGCCTAATCTAATTTACCACCGCTTCACAACATGTTGTGGCTTGAAGAGAAGAAGCGGCGCAAGAAACTCTTCAGCAAACATGCCTAGTTCTAATTTTTTTATATAATATTAAAATGAGTGGAAGGAAAAAATAAAAGAAATTATCAGTCAAGTTGGTTTGTTTCGTTGCACGCAGAAAGAGCTCACAGTGTCTTGAAGTCTGGCAGTTGGTTTTTGCTGGGTTTGGGTCTTAATAGTTTTGATGATTGGATCCCAAACAGGTGGTACCTGCCAACCATCTTCTCTATTGAAATTTGGGTGTTTTTTGATTTCAATAGCCTCACGCATCATTCTTGGTATGAAATGATTCTCTTTCGCGAGGATTTGTGGGTTATCGAATCTGATGTAATGGTTGGGTTTATCCAGCGTATGTTCACTGATCGCAGACTTCGTAGACCTTGTGTGTTTCATGTCAGCAATGTGTTCTTTTACCCGTGTTTTTATGCTCCTCTTTGTTTGCCCAATGTATGATAATCCACATTCACAATCGAGCTTGTAAACACCTGCATCCTGGAGTGGGATATTGCATTTCACAGGTCTCAAAAATTGGGTTATCTTTTTATCTTGAAATATGTTTTGATTGAAGCTCGCCTGAGGATGTGACCAATTCTGTCTGTGACCCCCTTGATGTAGGGTAGGGTAACAGGGCACCGCTCAACTGAAGGTGGTTTGGGGCCTTTGTGACGTTGGTGTGGAGTCTTCAGCTGATTGCGTTGTAAGACTCGCTTGACATGCTGAAGCTCTCCAGCCACGTGGTTCCCGTCACAGATTTTATGTGCTCTCTGAAACAAAGATTTGCCCACGGTAGCTAACTGACTAGGATGGTGGTGAGACGAACCATTAAGGTATTTATCTGTATGGGTAGGTTTCCTATACACCGTATGGCCAAGAGTATTGTCAGAATTCCTTAGGATGAGCACATCAAGAAAAGCTAATTTATGGTTTGCCTCTAGTTCCATAGTAAAGGATAAACCCAACCATTACATCAGATTCGATAACCCACAAATCCTCGCGAAAGAGAATCGTTTCATACCAAGAATGATGCGTGAGGCTATTGAAATCAAAAAACACCCAAATTTCAATAGAGAAGATGGTTGGCAGGTACCACCTGTTTGGGATCCAATCATCAAAACTATTAAGACCCAAACCCAGCAAAAACCGACTGCCAGACCTCAAGACACTGTGAGCTCTTTCTGCGTGCAACGAAACAAACCAACTTGACTGATAATTTCTTTTATTTTTTCCTTCCACTCACTTTAATATTATATTTAAAAAAAATTGAACTAGGCATGTTTGCTGAAGAGTTTCTTGCGCCGCTTCTTCTCTTCAAGCCACAACATGTTGTGAAGCGGTGGTAAATTAGATTAGGCTCCCATAGAGTAAATAATATCCATAAACAAAATTTAAAACTAAATAATTAAAATGAACAAGTTGGCGGTAGGCTGAATAAAAAAACTTTGACAATACACGTTTGACAAATGTCATCTTTGTCTTCCGTGACCACGGCCACTGAAAAGCGGCCGAAACGTCGGATAAATCTAAATCAAATAAATTACCGCGCTTAAAACCGTTAAAACGTAGTTTTATTATGTGTACAAGTCGCGAAAACTTAAGAAAATATTAGACAAAAAAAAAAAGATCCCGACGAATTGAGAACCTCCTCCTTTTTTCGAAGTCGGTTAAAATCTGCTTACGTTTTTTTATTGCGTAATTTCTCGTCTGCCCTTGAACGATTGAAATAGAGTGATCTATTTTATGGTTATCACATCAGTAGGTGCAAAGTATACTTCCTGATTTTTTCTTAAATATCTTTTTTTATTGCCAAGCGGCTGGTTGATGGAAAGTGGGTTTGCCGTCGTTCATAGACGTTTGTAACAGCAGGCACGAAGCGAACTTGTTGTCGTGTTATGTTCGAGACTGTAGCCAACTGCCGACGGCGGCAGTAATGCCTACAAAAAGTCTGCTAAAACGCTTGAACTAACTAAAATCCAAAAAATAAACAAACAACATCCAAAAATATATTTCGATTCGTTTACTTGAATCTAGATAATATAAGAATATTGAAATCAATAAGTTGTTAAAGTTATTTAGTAGCATAGTTGTTCCAGTCAGGTTTCTTTTTAAAGTTAATAATTAATTTTGTTATCTACCCTCTTATTTCTAAACGATACAATCGGCGATTTCCTTAATTGAATACATATGTTATATTTAATTTATTCGGTTATTAACACCTGTTTTGTATAGAGCATAGAGTACTTTATGTATATGGGTAGTATAGAGTAAGTAGTTCGCTATAATCTAACAAAATTTTATGTAATCAAATTTATCTTTAATACCTATGTGGTAATTGTGTACAGATTATAATTCAAAATCTCTTAATTGTATATAGATGGTATTCACTACATTTTATTTTCATATTGGCAGATGCGATAGATTTATGCTGTGTTCGGTTTATTTTTTTACACGTAAAACTTTAAATATAATATGTTATATAAAATATTATCTCACATTTCCTAATAATAATGTATTAAATTCTTTTCATGCATAACCCTTTAATTAAAATAGTTTATCAATGACTTCAATCTGCTATCGGTTGTGCCAATTTGCTAAGTTTCTTATATGTACTGTAAAATTGGAGGGATGGCGAGGTGTCCTACAATTGCTTGTCAAGTGTATAAAATATGTTAAAACCGTAAGGTTGTCTGATTATAAATATAGTGACCAGCTGCTGTTCTTTTATTACCATAAACCCTTCCGAGTTGTTGCAAGTATTACAAAGTACATACAACACGAATAGACAGGTTCTGGGAGAAGATAGCTGGATAGAAGACTTCATTAGCTTTCTTAAGCTTCGGTGGGGGCGGCATTTGTCGAGTTTGTCTACGGCGGCAAAAAGCTACGGTCGGCCCTGCCAGCCTTAAATGAATGAATGAAGAACTTTATTGCACATAATACATTAAAGCAAAATAGGCGGTCTTATTGCCAAAGACGATCTCCTCCAGACTACCCTATAAACCTTAGGACGAGATAAAGGGGATGAGATACTTGAAATACCTTTCTCTAAATACTCTATACACGGTTGCCTTAGAAGGGCCTTCATCCATGAATACCGTTTGAAGTATATCGTACGATTAGTTCGGTTTCAGGCGACACTTGAAATCGTAAAAAATCATAGCGGGAAAATATTTTTAAATGAGACACGATAATTTAAGCTAGCAAACAATATGGGGGAATTTTGAAATTGGAACGTACCTATTTTTAGTTATAAATAATCATATTTTCAAAATAGATTATAACTGGCCAGTCTCTTATATATAAAACTTTTTGCGCAATACTATCTTAGTGGCCTGGTTAAGTGGTTATGATCCGTAAGTTGTATAAGAAGTGTCAGGGGATCATAGAGGGGATAAGGAAATAACGTTGGTAGTCGAATACAGTATAGTCATTTAGCAATGTACTAATGTCTTCAGTGGACTGATAGTCGAGAGTTTTTAAGAAACGAAGAGAGAAGAGAATAACTCAAAATAACCGTTAATGGGTTATAAAGAGTATATTTTTCAATTGGTAGGGAAAACAATTGTATTATCACGATGAATCAATAGGAAAATCATATAAACATAGCTTTGTCACAAAGAACTTCAAATAGATAGAGTAAATAGGATTTTTTTAAATAGGGAAATTGATTGATAATAGGCATAAAAACATACAGGTTATGTATCCACAAGCTAAGCAAGTCACGCTTGTGTTATGGCTAATATAGAACGAACCACTCTGGGGCTGAAAACAGACACGCAGACAATAGTAAATAACAAAATTTGGAATCGAACCCGGAGCCGACCGGCTAAGATAGCCCGCTCAACCATAAAGACCGTAGGTAATTATTATTTTTTTATTGCAGGAGTTCAGCAGACGGCCTATTTGATGGAAAGCGGTTACCATCGCCTATGGACATTTGTAACACCAAAAGTGCTACAAATGCGCTGCTGCTCTCTTAAGGGAGACTGGAACCTGGCCACTGATGCCGGAACACAACTCAAGGCTGTTATGGCGATATAATCTAGACTAGGGGTGGTAGCCATCCAGTCGGGCAAATGCCCCACCACCTGGCAAATTTGATCGTAATATTGATTGTGAGGAGTAGACAGCAGACTACTATAAATCCTTCGATTCCATATTTCAGATCTTCGAACACGCCTACTCAGCAGGCCTGAGTCCTGAGGACATCTTATCCTGCATCGGATCTATGCGTGCGATTACTGGCGCCGAGGAGCTTATCAGGACCCTGGCTGCTGACGGGTGGGACGTCGTTCTCCTCACTGATGCTAACAGTGTCTTCGTCGGGCATTGGCTGAAGGTGCATGGTTTGATGGTGAGTTATGTCGTTCTATCACACCAGTGCTCTCAATTGAAATCCATTCAGGGCGGCTCTAGCTTCTTTGCCGCCGCAGGCATACTCGAAACATGCCGCCCCCATCGAAGCTTAAGAAAACTGAAACAAGTCTGCCATCTAGCTTTCTTCTATCAGAACCTGTCTATTCATGTTGTATGTACTTGTTGATTTCACTACTCATATGTTTCTAGATTCAAGTGAACGAGTTGAATACATTTTTGGGTGTTGTTTTTAAAAAGGCATTTTTGTCGGCCTAAAGATTGGCTGCCGTAGGCAGTCGCCTACAGTTTCGAACCGCCCCTGATCCGTTCAATAGTTTTCACGTGATGTTGTAACAAACAGATAGACAGACAAATAAAAAATGGTCAGGTATGAATAACACAATCCTAAACACACATTAAAATCTGATACAAAGTAAATATATAATGAATATGGTGCTTCATAGACGAAGCCAGACGAGTGGCTTAGTTAAATAAAGCCACTTATAACACTCATGTGACTCATTAATCTGCTTAAAGTCACTTAAAGCGTTTTGCAGTACACCAAATATATCTATAATTAGGTCTTAAAAGAAATTAATAGGGTAATGTACACAATTAGTGACTAACCATAAATATAACTGACGTATTATGTATGAGAAACTAAAAACCCTATAATTCATAACAGATGTTTGTTTTATTTTACTTTAAGTATTTTAAAGTATATGTAATTCTTTTAATGCTTGTCTCGATTTTTCACTGTCATTTGTTTATATTGAAATGTAACAATTCAGTGTGAATCGCTAATCCCTTTGTGTTTATGGCCGGCTTTTGAGTAAGACGTCAAAACCGTTTTTATTGTTTAAATTCAGCTGTAAGTTCTTAGAAGCTGTCGTTTTGGATTAAGCTTACAAAGGGTATTTGGCCGGCATTTGATTATAGCCGGTTTTCTAAGAGAAATCTGCCCTTGCGGCGTTTTCTATTTTTACTATCGTAAATCGTTCATATCGTCGATCGTTTTTTTACCAAATAAAAAATATTCACTCATATTTCCATTTAAAAAAGAACTAGAAAAAGATTTTGACCAGGTTTCTGAAAAGTATCTATCACCACATTTTGTCAAAATATGCCTTTTACTCTTCTTTAT
The DNA here is from genome assembly GCA_949752895.1 of Dendrolimus pini. Taxonomy (NCBI): domain Eukaryota; kingdom Metazoa; phylum Arthropoda; class Insecta; order Lepidoptera; family Lasiocampidae; genus Dendrolimus; species Dendrolimus pini. Next base: position 9,572,109 of record OX457153.1, read on the forward strand.
ACCCATGATTTTTTTCAAATTTTGAAAGTGATGAAACAGTGATATGTATAATATAATCGGTGTTTTAATAACCTTGTGGTCAAACGAACTGATACTCTATTGATATTTTAATACAAAACACATACCTCGTTGAAAAGACATTGCACGCGCTAATTATTCCATTCATTCCTCAAAATCTACTTCCAAAATTAGACGGTGCGAAACTCGCCCGTTACGCACTGCGTAGGAACTAGAAAAGTTTCACACAAAATCCATAATAAGAGCTCAAAATCACCGCAAAGTGTATAAAACTTTATAATAGTCAATAATAGAGGTTGAGAGGGTGTTTACTGGTGCCTGGCTCATATAAGCTATTGAAGGACTAACAACAAACTGTGCAAGGTACCCTTTTATCTCACAGACGCCAAAATAATATTTTTTATATTTTTGCATAAAATACATTAAAAAGTTGCACAATTTTGTTTATGATGAAGTCATTCCACAGTTTCCGCACACCTTCAAATTCTAATACCTGCTGTATTGTATATTTGTCACCAAAAATGTTATTTTAGTATGTGGTCAATGATTAGGTCTCTCACCCTACGCCAACCTTGCTGCGTACTAATCGAGTTAGTCATACGCTGTGATATCAGAATCACGATTCCCTATGTACTCGATGTACGTGATCATCGGATGATGAGACGTCATCGCACGCGTGATGCCAATTAACGGGGATGTGATGAAAACTTTGTCACCGTATTGAAATAGATGATGTGGTAAAATATATAACGAGACGCCCGTTTCTGTTTCGTATGTAGGATTCTTTATGAACTACATAAGATTTTGAAGTGATAACTTCTTATGGGAGGGTAAACCGCTTCGTTACGTATCGCGTTACGGCGCCAGTCTGGCTTCCCTTTCTCTCACGCATACGACAGCGGTATGCAGGCTCCTCCTCTCTCACTTTAAACCACAGCGTTAGCCGCATTTCGGTAATTAGATTAAATAATGATACTAATAATGTATTTTTATTGCGTGAGTTCAGCAGTCAGTCAGATGGTCCACCTCATGGAAAGCAGTTACCCTCGCCTATGGACATAGGACATAGTAACAACGAAGGTGCTACCAGTGTCCTGCTGTCTTCTAAATCGAGATTGGAACCAGGACGCTAATGCCGAAACACAACTTAAAAGAAATATAAAATATGTCATCGTGACGACATGTGTTCCGGAGGAGCTTACTGGAGCGCGTAGGCCTCCGGATCTTGAATTTTTTCGAGGTGGAGAAAAACTCAAAAATACCGCCACAGCTTGCCTATATTTTTACCTTAATCATCACCACCTTTTCAGTCTTCAGACGCCCACTGTGGTTTTTAGCTTACGTGCCCCGCGACAATTAATATATGTGCTTAAGTTACTGGACGTCTCAGAGAGAGAGATAACACTTTATTGCACACCAAAATATACAATTACAAAGACAGACCATATTTACAATAGGTATTTTCTAGGCAATACAATAGGCGGCCTTACTGCTCAAAGCGATCTCTTCCAGGCAACCTAAATGAAAGAGATTTGAATGGTGTAATGTAGTTGGTGCAGGAAAAGGGCAATAGATACGTAAACACTTAAACTGATTTAATAAAAAAATATACAAATACAACTGTTACGAGTTGCAGGACTCGAATTATAGAATTACTATAGAGTTTATTAGAACTATACAAACACGTGTAACACAGGTACAAATATAACCGAACACAACTAGTCTAAACGTAATGCACAATTCAATAGCACGCGCAAAGTCCGGCGCAAAATAGATTACCGAATGAACACAAGTCTTGCTTCGCTCGTGGTTATTGCTCGACTGCCTCATCTCTCAATTGGGACCTTGCTTTATACTGCACAGATGCAATATGTCTGCCCGGCCGCGTGGACCGAATTTCTTAGAATCGGTTTTTACTTTTAAATCCGAGACACCTGGAAGTGATCACAATACAACAATAGGCCGTAAAAGATTACAATACACAATGGACTGTTTTTTTAATCTTTTAAACACAAAGTAAACTAAAGAATTCCAAATGCCGAAAAGGTAATAAAATGTGTTTCTACAGGGCTGCAAGTGTTAATTTGTCTTTGTCGGCACCTAGGTCGTAACAATACATATATACATAGTCATATATATATATATATACGAGTATATACACACACTCAGTGGTCAAAGTTACGTTAATGATGAGTTGTTTATTTTGTCTGAGAAGCTTGAATTTGCCGCCCTGGAGCATGAGCCCCGGCTTGCTCCCCACCCTGGATGCGGCCCTGCGTTTGGGACACAAGCAAAGCCGCGGGTCCAAGCTAATGTTATTATAAAAAAATGTGTGCTGGGACACATAGTAGTTTTACACAAGTTTTACGGGCAGATTTTTAATGTAAGTACTTGTCCGATTCGATGCCCGTAAAAATTCAAATTAAAATGTTGTTGCTATTCGTTTTGCCACCATCTACAGTCTACTCTAAAATTATGCCGCCTCTCACCACGTCTAGTCTGAATTTATGCCGCTCCTCCACGCGGCCGTGACGCTTTTTCGTGAGCGAAAAATCCTAAGAACCGCCCGTTTTTTACAAGTTTTTATTTAACTTGTAATGTATGTATGTAAGTAAGATCGGATGGAATCTTGCAAGTTAAATTTGACCGACTTCCCCGTTTCCGATTGAGCTGAAATTTTGCACCCATATGTATATCGCGTGACAGTGCAATAATACGGTGCCATTTAGCTGATCTGATGATGGAGCCGGAAGGTGGCCACAGGAAATCCTCTACTAAACAAGATAGACCCGTCGTGTTTGGGCTCGTTTTACTTGTCTTGGCTAGCACTATGCTGCTACATGATATCCAGGATCTCAAAAGCTTGTATTTAAAAACCTTATACATACATGTTTCACTTCAAAAGTGTGAATGCACTGTCAACCTTATTGTGTACAATGCGTTTACTACACTTAAATATTTTATCATTCAAATTAGCACGCCATTGAGAATTGGTCATCTGTCAAACATGGCAATATTGTAAGTCGTGATTTTAGAGCAGTGCAAACCAGTGCCTTTTAAGTTTTGTTTAGAAAATGGCTGTTAAAAAGCAGAGTGACGTGATTTTAGGGTTTCGTTGTTTGCATTTAACTCAGTTCATTTGTTTCTTTTTCTTACAATTCCATTCAACATAGACTTATTACTCCTGTTCATAATACGTTTTTCAATCATTTTGCACGGTTTAAAGCTGTCCAACTTTGAAATACATTACCTGTTGAAATATGTTAAGAAAGATATCTCAGACGTTCTTAAATTAAATGATGTACATTGTAACAACACTATGAAGAAAAATAAATTAGAAACTCCCAAGTGTGGGCTCCATAAAATTTACAAATTACAATATTCGTGGTATATATATTTCGTGGGGCAAAGTATATGTTCTTAAAAAAAAATCCAGGCAACGTTCAACAGCTTTCCCGCGCTCTCTTTTTGTAAATTGAGCGAATAGCATGCTTCTCCAGGACGTAAATAGCATTTATGTCAGCCACAGATAGACAATTGGACCTTGTAATAGTAGACTGTCAACCATCCTAAAAATCACCAGTGTTTTTTTATTTTATTGCATAGTTCAGCAGACAGGCAGACGGCCCACTTGATGGAAAGTGGTTACCATCGCCTATGGCCATTTGCAACACCAAAGGTGCTACGAATGCGCTGCTGCTCTCTTAAGCGAGCCTCGAACCTGGGCACTAATGTTGGAACACAACACAAGGTTGTTATGGCGGCATACTCTAGACCAGGGGTGGTCGCCATCCAGTCATCCATTCAGGTCAAATACCCTACCACCTGGCTATGGCTTGTTTTGTCGCACCTTTTTTTTGGAACGAAGTTCCTTATCGCGCGTTGCGAAAGGGGGCTAAGCGGAAAAAATTTAGACCAAAAGTTGTAATGACACTTTTTACTATAGTTGTAAGCCGTGCGGCGTGAGCGTGTTTCTCTGTCTGTCTCTCTCTCTTTCTCATAGAAAGCAAGCCAGTTATTACTAAAATTGAGCCTACTGATTAAGTTCATATTACATTATATTTGTTAATAGCAAAAAAATATTATTATAACTTTAAAAAAATAAAATTTTATTACAATTCCTTCACTAATTAATCGAAAGGAACTTCGTTCCATCCGGGTGTCCCTTGACACCTCTCCAGTTTTTTTTTATATAGCGGGGGAAATGCTGTTTACGCACAATACTGGGTCCTTTGCAAGGGATTAGACCAGTGGTTCCCAAACTTATTTTGTATACCGCCCACTTTGAGAATAAATAATTTTTTAGCGCCCCCATTTTTTCACCTACATAAAAAACATTATTACGTCAAATTAAATTAATTGATTATTGAGAGCTACATTAGCGGAGATTAAACATTCATTCTAAATGAGACTTTTACTATAGCCCGCAAGAGTTAACTTGAGACCTAAGCGCAGTAGGTAGTACACAACGGCGCTGAGGTCTCAAGTTAACTCTTATGGGCTACACCTGCCAATGCCCATTTTTTTTCCGGGTCACTTACCGCCCCCTTTCAGGTCTGCACTGCCCACAAGGGGGCGTTATCGCCCACTTTGGGAACCACTGGATTAGACCGTTATCTCATATGGAGGCTGTTTTGTCGCCCCTTTCAACAAGTCGCCCCAACACAGGAAATTGTATTCTTTCTCCGTTCTTGCACGGATAAACTATTCTCTGTATTGTTCCAGGACTGCATAAAATCGGTCATTACGAACCGGGCGTTCTTCCGCAACGAACGTCTGTACATCGAGCCGTGCATGCACCAGACGGCATGCGGGCGGTGTCCCACGAACCTCTGCAAAGCGGCGGCGCTGGCCCAGTGGCAGCTGCAGAAGGGCCCTTACGCCAATATCATATACGCCGGTGATGGAAGAAACGACTTCTGTCCAGCCACTGTCTTGCCGCCTCATGTAAGTCACTTCTTGTTAAGATCATCACCAGGGCTTGGGTCCCAACCCAAGGGACGGAAGCCTATTGATTTGAATGTAAAATAAAAAAAACTTCGTTTAAAAAAACCGGCTTAAAAAACTAAAAAGTATAAAATAACTTATTTCCAAAGGTATTATTATTAATATATATTATCTAAAACATCTTAAAGTCGGTGCTTAGTAATTTTCAAAATATAGTAATTTTTATGTTTTACTTTGCACCGACTTCAAGATGTATTAGATAATATATATTAATATAATATGTAGCTTTAGAAATAAGTTATTTTATACTTTTTAGTTTTTGAAGTCGGTTTTTTTAAACGAAGTTTTATTTTTTATTTGTTACTTTTTAGTGTCTAGCTATGTATGGGTGGACCTACGAATGGTGCCGCGCTTCTTAAAAAATATAGCTTCCAAGAAACGGGAACAAAAAATGATCGTAAATTGAAAACTACTGGGCCAAACTATGTCAAATTTTTAGGGGACCAAATGGCAGCTATTCCGCGTCGAACAAAAAAAGAATCACGTAAATCGGATCCGAAAGATTCCGACGAATTGAGAACCTCCTCCTTTTTTTAAAGTCGGTTAAAAATAGCCAAGAGATAAAGATAAATGAGATTTTGTAATTTAAATATTCTTCAATGCTGTCATATTCCCTTTTTTACTTTTTACAATTATTTTGTGAAGATATTCTTATTTTTTAACTTTTTGGTTTTTTCGTGACATTAAATTCGTTGAGGAAAAATGGTCTAGATAATCTTCCGTCGCATAATAAGCCATCTCGCACAAGGTAAAGACAAACTAGGTAAACAGATCTTGCCAGCCAATTTTCAAATTCCAGGCGACAGTGTTCCCCCGCCGCGGGTACCCGTTAGACGACCTGATAAAGAAGACCCTGATCTCGCCCGCTCCACAAGTCAAAGCTAGAGTGGTCCCATGGGACGACTGCTACCGGATATTGCAAGAGACCTGTCCCTCTAAATGTAATGTTATACCAATGTAGTTAGATTTTAGGGTATAATTTAACGGTCTGATATGATCAGGTGAGTCGAGTCATTGTTGGCTATGGGCCGTTTCCTATTTCTTACTATTCACTTGCCTTTCCATTGGTTGAATTTTGACATGACTTGTATGCAGGCCTTTTTTGGGGGCACGCTAATTCTCGAAAGTAGTAAGTCCATAATTTTTTGTTGATTTTCGTTTTTTCCGATTTTATGGAAATTTTTCGATATTTTACAAATTTCCTGGGCACTGCGTGTCCCCACAAGAAAGCCCTGCTTTTATGGAGCTTACGTCAAATTTTAACTGATTTTCAGCGCGTTCCTTTAATAGCTCACAACTGCTAAAATGCTCCGGCAGCCGTTCTACCTGGCGACCGCGGTTGTTATAGTCGCGGCGAAAACGTCACTAATGACATCACAATTTTTGATCACGCGACGCTTACAACCCATGTCAAGAGGTGGGTCGAATAACCGTTCCACTAGAATTAATGATTACAACGCCCGCAAGCAAGTGGAACGGGAAAAATCGCGGTTATCACTAGTGGAACATAGCCAGTAAGGTAAATGAACCGTCAGTAAAATATAGGAATGGACTATAAGTCGATCAGTCCTTAATATAAATTTTTTTTAGACAGACCCGACTCATACGCGTGAATTTTTCAAGTGGGCCTTCAGGATCAAATCTATCCTGAGTCTTGAAGACGCTTTTGACGAAAGTGGCGTCATTAGAACTTTTGAAAAATTGGTATAATAATACAGGTTGTGTTTAGTTATTTAAAATCAGCTGATTCGACTCCTGATAACGGTAATTGATTTTTCAAAAATCTAATGATACTGCTTCAGTTTTCATCAAAATCGGCCTCAAGACTCCTTTTAGCGTTTTTCGCTGTTTAGTTTGGGATTTGGCCCTTAAGGCCCTCATGAAAAATTCACCACTTATATGTATTTGATATTCCATTTACAAGTACTTATTATTTACATATTTACTCTGTTTTTCAATTCAGACCTTATTCCTAACTTATTCATGTTTTATAGTCTATTTAATATTTTTTGTTAGATGGGGTTGGGATGTTGGTTAAGATTGAGAAAGGTTGGTCTATTTAGGTTCAGATTGGATTTAACTGATTAGGGTCGGATGAAGTTTCCTAATATAACTTCCAAAAGTATTATTATATCTATGGCATCAGAGTTGACGCAACTCTCCATCAACTCGTGCTATTGTGCTTCATAGCCTGCTTTACCAACAGCAAGTAGAACCTAGGTGCAGCCTCGAGTCGTTACCTGATATAAGATCAAAAATAGTAACCTCTGTGCCCTTGTTTTTTTTTTGAACGATGTTCCTCATCGCACGTTACTCAGATGCTCGGCAGATAGCGGCTAGAATTAGACGGATAAAAGTGAATAAGAAAAATGCTGACCGTTGTAGTGTATGCCACTTTATACCATCTGTGATTTCCGCAAAGAAGCAAGTGAGGTGTGTAAGAATAAGCCAAAATGGCGCTCTGTTATTAGTGCCTATCCCGCAAGGGACCTGGCGTGAAGTTATGTATGTATGTGATTTCCGCACGATGCTACTGTATTTTTATGTTCGTTGTATACTAATTATTTATATATTAGGTCGGGCATCTTTTATAGATAGCTTAATTTTAATTACCAGTTTTTACAATATTTTGATACTATTTTTTTGTCAATTTAGAATAACATTTTGTGCTACATTTTAATATATATGTATATTAGCGGTTTTGGCAGACGTTGTCCTGCACTAAAAAAATGTAAATCTAGAACCCGATTCCAGCACCACCTACCGGGTCTACTAGCGATCCAAACCACCCCGGAACCCACTCAAACACACATAAAATTTCATCAAAATCGTAGAACCCGATTCCAGCGCCAAGCATTTTATTTATATTGATCTTGCTTACATTACTGAAGTTTTAATAGGGATCCTTAATTTCTATATAGCCTACATTAGTCAGAAATAATGTAGAATTTGAATGGTGAAAGAATTTTTGAAATCGATCTAGTAGTTCTGGAGTTTATTCGTTACAAAAATACAAAACTTTCCTCTTTATAATATAAGTATAGAAAAGAATAGACTTTATTGCACACAACACTTGGATGGACAGAAACCCGGTATAGATGGGGGTAGGCATGCAATAGATATAATATATATATATATATATATATATATATATATATGTAAATACAAAGGAAAAAGTACAATATACAAGTAGTATATATAGCTCATAACGAAATGGAATTCGTTCTAACCAGTTGTCCCAGACTTTTTTTTAAATTGCTAGTAGAGCAGGCGGTCTAGCTCTGTGCCGAGCGTCTGAATAACGTGAGATAAAGAACTTTTTTCCAATAGTCAAACCGATAATGTTGACTCGATAGAGTGAACTAGTCAGCGAATGACTCGGGGCCTATCTTTTATTATATAACCGAATGTGACAAAAATAATGTGTAAATGTTATGAATAAATTATTGCGTTAATGAATGTGATAATGAAGAACTTAAAGTTCACAAATTATAATTTTTCCTCAAATAAAAGAATAAAATTCTTAAATGTTTATACCTTTGTTTTATTTACTTTTAAAATGAATTCCGCTGAAGACAATTTTTGGAAATGCCTATACTTCTTTATGACTCGCACTAATTTAAAGCTAGTTCAGTATTACACTGTGGCGAGTAAATGTCGAGTAACGAGAATCTGTTACCAGCACAGCATCAGAAGGTTGCGTGCTCAAATCACGTCGGGGTCACCAGTGAAGTGTTTATGTATGTTGACGTATACTTGCGTCAGTTCAAAACACTTATGGCCTTACTTATAATCGTTTGTTAAATTTTAAGAAACTGCTCAGCTACTGATTAACGAAAATCTTACCCATAAACTTCTCTTAAGGATAAGAGGTGGTGGTAAAGTAACTCATAAATAACTGTCAAAAAATAACCAACATCGAGAGGTAGTTTTAGTGACTGCTAAGAGGCAAGATGGCAAGTTTTATTTGAAACAGCCATTGATTAGGGGTTTAAGAGTCTCTTATTTAAGAGATGGCTAATCCATTCTTAACGAGATTATTATAAGTAAGGCCCTTACTATTTCGGAGTCTACACACTTCACCCTAAATTAAAACTACTTGAAACTTGTGACTTTTCCAAAAAAAATTAAACCGATTTTGTGTTTCATACAGACTAAACTCATGTACAGTTTCTATTGCTATATTTGTAGAGTCTGAGTCAGACCCGGGGGAAATAAAACGACCAATACAAACTCTTAACAATTTATTACGAAATAAATAATATCATAAAATTAATAACAATACACAATAAATGTTTAGTTTTAAAAATAACAGAAGTTTAACACACGTGTGGTAAGACGAGCGACCGAAGAGAGCGTGTTTTGTATTCGTTGCTTTAAATTTTACATATTCAAAAATTTCAATAAATAGAAATTAAAATACATCGCAGCAGAACAGAATATGCTTTTAGAATGTAAATACATACGAGTAATTATTTATTAAAAACAATTGGTATTCTACAACTATTGTTTATTTTAACAAGTGTGGTGTAGTTCTCACTGAAACTTCCAGGTAAGGTCTTAACTAGCACCACACAGGATTCATAGCATCACATTCCCATCGATCGCTCCTCTAACATCTTAAGTAACAAAACTGGTATATGAACACAAAAATAATTAATCAAAATTTTCAAGACTATTGTTCTAAGAGATATGTCACTAACCCCCAATTATAACAATGACAGCTGTCACTGTCACTGTCATCACCCAATGGAAAACAGTTCTGAAATGACACAAACAGCGCGTTCTATTAGTAGTTCACACCACAAAACCGCGCCTTTTTCAATTTCGATAGAAAGAATTTATGCTCTGTGATCAACGCCCACTTCAATCTATCTCTTGACATGGGTCGTTGTGAGCGCTGTGTGACGTTTACGCCACGACCATAACGACCGTGGTCGCCATGTGGAACGGCTGACGAAGCATTTTGAGCGTTGTGAACTACTAGATGAACGCGCTCATAGTGGACTGCGAGAACTTTGCCACATGGTAGTCACAATAATTGCAGTAGATATTATGTTCTTATATAATAACACTACTGGTTTATATTAATAATACATCACTATAATTACTTTATATTAAACAGTCATACATACATATTATACTATTAAAATATGCATAGAAGTATAAAATTACTTTCAGACACAGTGCAAACTCCATGTAACGTCACTCGATTTAACGACAAACTCCCTTTAACGTCTAAATCACTTGGCTTTTGTTGATTTATCTTGGCTTCCATACAATACACTCTATATAGCATTACACCCTCCCTGAATAATGTCCACAATTAAGTAATAAAAAGTATCTTTTAAGCTGCCTAAATTAGTAAAAACTGCGCAGCTGTGTACTTTATCGCTTTATTATCCTAGCCCGTAATAAACTCTACGGTCGGTATCATGCATACCGAAATTTCTAAGTACTTTCTTTATCAACAATGATGCCTCAATATCGCAAGATGTGAATAAAATAAGTAAAAAAATACAACAAAATTACTAGTGCATTTAAAGACGTCAGAAAAATAACAGCCTTCTCTCCATTTAACGACAACTCTCTATAACGCCATAAAATGCACACCCTTCAGTGTCGTTATATAGATTACATTGGATTTAATTCCTTTTAGGACTGATCTCTCTGTGAATGAGTGATCTAAGCCTTTGCCTTTGTAGATCAATTGCAGAGTTCCCGTGTTCAATTCTTGGGATAACAATCTTCATACACAAACATTGGTTTTTTATTCTATTGCAGGAGTTCAGCAGACAGGCAGACGGCCCACTTGATGGAAAGCGGTTACCATCGCCTATGTACATATGCAATACCAAAGGCGCTACAAATGCGCTGTTGCTCTCTTAAGGGAGACTGGAACCTGGTCACTAATGCCGGAACACAACACAAGGTTGTTATGGCGACCAGGGGTGGTAGCCATCCAGTCGGGCAAATGCCCTACCACATGCCTCTGGGTTGTTTTCTTACTTCTTATATCTTATCGACCATACATTTGTCTTGCTGTTAATGTCAAAATTCAAGCGATGGTAGCATAAGAAAATGAAAAGTAAGATACAGGAATAAACAATAAGTAAATGTCAGTCTAACAAATGAAAATCAAGATTTACATGAATGCAACTCGCTTAACTTGGAAATATACAATGTGTTATTCTGCTGATTATTTTTCTTTGCAGCAGTTTTTCTAATGCAGATCTGTCCTATTCATATTCTAATAGCATAATAATTATAATTGCTTTGGAAATAAATATTATATACTTCATGTAATTTACTTGCGGTATAGAAGCGGGTATATTGGTCGGCACGCTCGCGACTAACCGCTCCGTCAGACGCATACTCGCGACCGACCGCATACCCGCGACTGACCGCTCCGTCAGACGAACATTATCGCAATATGCATGTGCATGTTCAACCATGAGACCCGCTAGTGAATTACAAGAAATATTACTACAGCTATGTATGTACTAACATTAGTATAAATATGTATAAAACTATGATAATAGAATGGAAGGAATAGATATTGTTAATATTAAATAAATTTAACACTCTACACACGCTAAAATCCGTTATATATATATTTCAGCATTTATACACATGGAAACTAAAATAAAAAGCAATTATATTACATTTGGAAGAATTTGGTTTCACATAAATATATTTTCATCATATCATCAATATGCTAAGATATTTTTGGGTCAACTTGGGATACTACTTATCCCCAAGTACATCAACATAGGATAGGGATAAAATGCAAAAAAATGTTTGTTAAACATCAGGCTTTCATCCCGTGGGCTGTGAAGGGTTGAGTATGTAGGAGAACATATGAAAGTAGAATTACAAAACCAGTGTATGACTGTATTGTGAATGGTACAGTTGGTACTGGTAGACCGCGACTTACAAACCATGATCAAATAGCAGAAGTTTTAAAGACAGTTCAGGTAAAGAAACACCTTAAACAAAGTGCATATATAGAAAAATAGCGGCTTGTGTCCTGCTTGAGTGCGGAGAGGTGGCCCAATACAGGGCAAAGTATCTGGTAGCCTGCAAGAAGTCTTCAGCGACATGGTGAAAGAAACTGGTGGACTTCCTGGAGGAGTTGGGCTGGATCATCACGTGCAAAAAAGGCGCTATGTCGTCGAGTTGCGGAAATCGTCCGCTCGCAGCAGAAGAAAAGTGCATGTATGAAGAGATTGATGAAAGTAGATGAAGCGAAAGTTGTTTGTCAAGATCATTGAAGCGGAGATCCATCGTCTCTGCCTGCCCCCAATACCAACAGATATGATAATCGTTTACCGATATGGAGAGTTCTATGAAGCCTTACTGGAGACGACACCTACCCCATCACCATATTCATTGAGGAATTTGAAGATGTTGCACAGGCGTTTACTGGACACTGTTGCTAAACTATTTTTAAGGACTTTAGGTCAAGTGAAAGATTATCCAACTTTAAAAACGCTCTGCTAGATGAATTTGGACCAAAAATGAATAGTGCGATACATAAGAAAGTTTTCATCACGAAAGATGCAGAATAGTGAGACTTCAACAATATTTTTTAATTATTAAGGAAATATCTTTCCATCGCAACGTCGAAGACGCCACACTTATGGAGTATGTAATAGACGGAATTCCAGATGTGGAGATGAATACGATTGTACTCTATGGAGCCTCAGACATTGTTGATTTTCATAGAAGATTGTCCCTTTATAGTGACTTTAGAAGGAAAATAATAATGCAACAAAATTATGCACCTCCATCGGAAATTCAAAATATTTTAAAATCATATCTCTTCTAGTTGTCCGTATCAAAATCTAGGTCGTCGATTAATTGTCAAAATTTTGCCTTCGGGAGATTGATAGACGTATACCTTCTAGAATCCCGCAGGATGCAGGCCTGAATAATATGGGGATCAGTCGATTCTTCAAGCCATATATACAAATCAAAACTCTTTTATAAAATTAAAAAGTAGAGTGTCAAAAGATCATGATAGATCTACTTCAGAAAACTCAGTCAACGGATCTTTAAAATCAATATCTAACAATCTAACATTAGTACCGGAATCAGTATTATCATCTAGGATATTATTAAGAAATTCTGTGCTCTTACTTACAACTGCATCATTTGGCACTGCTAAGACTTGATTCTCTAAATCACTATCACTTGTCACTTTACTATCAATATTTGTACTATCAGACAGTTTAACTGCATCAATATCAACTTTGTGAGAAAATTTTGTCATTTCATCCATGTTATCTTCTTTGCAATATTCCTTGTTAACAACTGAATTTAAATCACTATTTCTTGTTTCAAATACTTTGGTTTCAGTTAATTCATGTTCATTAACAATGTCAGATATAGTTGAATTTTCTTCTGTATTTTCCAATTGTGCAGATTTCACTAGCTTAGTTGCATCAGATTCTGAAACATCGGCTTCTGGCTTAGTTATATTAGCCACACCGGATTCAGTAACATCTTCATCTGACTTTACAGAATCGACTGCCAAAGAATCTGCAATACCGACACCAAAATCTCCATTATCGACATTTCCATCATCACTTACAAATACATCTCTAGAGTCAGAATCGTTGCTAACATCTTCGAAATCATCAAAATCCCTCTCGGTCTCATTAGGGGACCTACATTTGGATGGAGATAAGTTCTGTACAGCACTTTTTGAGACGGTTTTGAACATTTCATCGACTGTCGCATCTGTGGACAGCTTAAGGGCGTGTTCCCAGCCCATTAAGATTTGTGTTTGTAAGTTCACTTGTCTTGTTGCTAAGTCTAAAAGTAAGTTTTTGATATCTGCATGTGTTTTTGGTAACCAATCCGCTAATTCTGAACGTAGAGCTTCTGATGCTTGCTCCAGTCTGAAAGTATATGTACTACATGTTATTTGTTTAAAACTATGAATACGACTAGTTAGGGCGAGGTGGTTACTGTGTTGATTTGGGAGTTTTATTTCATTGTTAATTATTGAACAATTTAGCCTATTTTTGAAAGTTGTGATTTTGTCATTCAGTCTAGTTGTTGTTCATTTTTATAATCGATTATAATATAAAATCATTAGACATAAAAGATAAGCCGCGAGTTGTTTGTCGGAGATAAAATATCTTCATAACTTAACATATTTAGCTGTTAAATTATTCAATATATTGTTACGAGTCACGGGACTCGAATTAAAATGCCGTTGGAATTACTATAGAATTTATTAGAACTATACAAACACGTATAACATAAGTACAAATATAACTGGACGCAACCAGTACAAACTGCACAATTCAATAACACGCGCAAAGGCCGTCACAATATAGCTTATCCATGTACGTCTTGCTCGTATCGTAATCCTCGCTTGACTGCCGATCTCTACATTGTGCCATTGCTGCACCTATACAATATGGCTGCCAGCCCACATAGATCAGATTTCTTAGAATCAGTTCGAGACACCTGCCTAATGACTGCCATAAAAAATGACAATACACAATGGACTGGTTTTTCTAATTACGAATTTAAAACACAAAGTAAACAAAAGGAGTCCAAATGCGGGAAGGTAATCAAATGCAGTTGTGCATTCACTTTTGTTGGCGTGTAACAATATATTTCTGTACGTTGCGTTGCGGTGTATGTTAGGTAGAAATGTACTAAAATCAAATGATACTGTTTTCAATGTTGGGAATGTGCTTTGGAGTCCCTGGATGTTAATATCGGGAGTCTTAGGGAAGTACCATTCCCTACTCATACATGTACATAAAAAAAACCTCTCACATATGTGTCACACACACATGCAAGTGTTTGCACTTGTAATCAATCTATATTTGTATGAAGAAAAAATAATTCAAAATAATTATATTTACTTACCTATTGTGTATCTCATTTGTAGTATTCGCGCCAGACACATAGGTCGCTGTAATAATAAAAAAAGTATATTGTTACGAGTTGCAGGACTCGAATTAAAATGCAGTTGGAATTATTATAGAATTAATTAGAACTATACAAACACGTATAACACAGGAACAAATATAACACGCGCAAAGCCCGTCACTAAATAAATTACCGAATGTACACAAGTCTTGCTTCGCTCGACTGACTCATCTATCAATTGGGGCATTGCTTTATACTGCACAGATGCAACATGTCTGCCCAGCCGCGTTTTTTTTTTCAATCCGAAGCAGTGATCACAATACAACAATAGGCTGTAAAAGATTACAATACCTACACAATGGGCTTCACAAATTTTAAACACAAAGTAAACAAAAGAAATCCAAACGCCGAATGGTAATAAAATGTGCAAAAACGTATGCAGGTGTGAATTTGTCTTTGTCGGTCGTGAGAATACATGTACCAACTTGTACGGTGCAGGTGGTGTACTCAATGAAACACCCCTTGAAAAGGGATTGTATTTATTTATAAGCGCTTACAACAGCAATAGGAATGATTAGCACTACTGTACTAAACGTCACGTCCAAGGTCAATCAACACAAGTTAGCACTAGAATCCGGATGTTTCTCTGAACACTGATAGCACTAATTATATCGATTTCACCGACCGCACTAATCAAACACACCGGTATTTACAAGATCCACGAAAGTCACGCTGGTCTTTCTTATCTTCTCTCGTGTTTATAACATGATTCGGAAAATGGATAGTGGATGTATACTTCACCAATAGATATGCCGGTGGCTCCACCGCATTCGTAAAGGTACTACTTTTAATCAGACGCTTAGCTGCTAATCGAGTGAGCTACAATTTCGCGGTGAGCGAGGCATAGGGGCATGGGGGTATGGGATTTCCGGGGGGTGATTCTGTCCGCAACACAACTACAGCGCCATCTATTTAAAGTGAAAGAAAGAAAGAAAAAAACTATTTGAATGAATGAATGAATGAATCTTTATTTGTTGAAATACAGGTAATAGTACAAAAGATGGTTTACATATCGAGTTGGTCTCACTGTATTTGACCGAAATATGGTCATACAAATATTTGGTACTTACATGTCAATTTAAAAAAAACTATAATAATTCTAAATTTATAAACGTAGTTTGATTAACAATATATTAAATACAGAGATTAAAGAATGTCAAAAATAAAATAAAAAAAAGAATCAGATGTCAAAGCTAAAAATATAAATTAAATATATTATTTACCTAATAAAATCCCTAATGTCATAAAAACACTTTTCTATCAGCCATGAATGTAATTTTAGTTTAAATTTTCTTTTTGGCAATTCTCTTATTGATGTGGGTATTGAATTAAAGACTTTTATGATCATCACTTGGCAGTTTTTTTGTCTTAACGTGGTGTTGCAGTTTGGTGTTACTAATCTAGTGGGATCTCTAAATTTTACTCTAGAATTAACACAATCAGAATATTTATCAAACATTAACGGATTGTCTTTTACAAAACTTCCTATTTGAAATATATATAAACTAGTTAACGTGAGCACCTTTAATTTTATAAAAAGTGGTCTACAAGATAAGAAGGGTCCAACTCCGCAGACTGCCCTTACGCATTTTTTCTGTAGAATGAAATTTGTAGAAATATCGAACAACTTACATTGCTAACATTTATTAAAAATAACATACTTTGAGAATTTGTATCCCGCATTTTCCTCAAACAAGGTTTGCATTCAGCTTGTTGCTGTGCCAGCACAATATCCGACACAACGCTGATTTTCAGTACAAACCTTCCTTTGGCTTAATACTAACACGTCCCGAATATTTTAAATTTGTTTAACTTAAAAAGTACTTACTTTGTAAATTATAATATATACGTACATAGAATAAATATAAATATTTTGTTAATTTTATGATTTAAATAATAAAAAATAAAAAACAAATACCATAAAATGGGGGGAATATGGTCTAGGGGGTGAATTGGGACAAACCTCAAGTTTTATTTACATTTATGTTACGTGTTACACTTTGTGGTAGGATTTAAATTTGAAGCTTGCAATATTTTTTCTATAATCCGACAACACTCAGTCATCCTGTCATAAGTATTTAAAAAAAAAGTATTTCAAAACATTGGGTTAAAGTTGTGTGAAATTTGTATTGTAGGGTAGGTACCTGCCTATAGTATGAAAGTGTCAGCCCTAGCGAAAAACTCTATTAACCCCTTAAGCGATCCGATTCACCTCAACGCCTGGGTGAATAGGGACAAGTGAGTATTTGTAACTTTTTATGATTATTCTTTAATAAACTATATCTTAATGCAATTTTCATTAGAAATGAAAATTTAAACTACCAGAACCATTATGATCTCCGTTTTATTACTATAACTACAAAAAAAACGATAAAAATCAATGTCGAACTTTCGTGTCCCGATTCCCCCCATTTCACGGTATATATATATATAACTGTGCTTGTACTTGTCTATGTTGTAACATGTATATTTTGCATAAAAAAACGTATATCGATTCGAGTGAAAGGAAGGGGGGTCCGTCGAGACACGTGAACAAACTCACCGTGCACCGCGTCCCTGCTGTTGATCTTGTCGACGTGGGCGCCGGCGTACGCGGCGAGCATGGGCAGCGTGGCGCGGTGCGTGGGCGCCGCCCGCGCCGCCGCGAGCGCCGCGCGGTGCGCCGCGTGGGCGCCGCACGCGCACGCGCCGCCCGCGCGGCTCACGGACGCGCGCTCCTGGCACGACCACAGGTCGCAGGCGCGCTTCATGCTGACATTGAACAATTTACCGATTTTCACCGGATGGAAAGTTTTATTTTTTCACCGACTTCAAAAAAAGGAGGAGGTTCTCAATTCATCGGGATATTTTTTTTAATGTATATTCACCAATTACTCCGAGATTTATGATCCCATTTACGTGATTCTCTTTTTGTTCGACGCGGAATAGCTGCCATTTGGTTAGCTAAAAATTTGACATAGTTTGGCCTATAGTAGAATTATTTTGTCCGTGCAGTTTGGGTCATAAATCAAACTCGGCCTCAGCCCGGCTAGGGCGGTGAGCATGTTGCGCGGCGCAACGCCATTGTCGATAAAAACTCATTCTTATCAAAGAAAGATTATCAATTCTTATAAAAATCATTATTATCTTTTTTGCTGTTAATTTTAAACTTAGATATAAGTATTTATATTTAATTTTAATATAACTTGTTACATTCTAAACTTTTGTACTTACAGTTTTTTAATACATAGGATACCTAATTAATAATTTTTTTAAATAATTATTATTCTTATTTTAATAAATACGTTGTTTTATCTAATTTTTTTTGGACCTGGGTGTTTTCCAGAGCATTTTGTCGCGGCTACAGTCTGCCGCGGCTCTTTTAATTTATAAAATAGTTAAATCATTTATATGATTTGTGAAATTATATGGTTAGGGTTAGATGGGGCTGACATGGTGACATTATCACTTTTAGTGATAATGCCCCTAAATAAATTAGATAATAAAAAAATACTATTTTTTTCTTTCATTTATATCACTAACCCACAAAACGGCAAAACTAAATACACTATCAATAACGCTTATCGCCGACAATAATGCGTATCACTATGCCTGCCCATAAGGCCCGTGAGTGGAAGAGAGAGCGAAATACTCGCTTCACCGCTCCGATTATTTATAACCCAAACTGCACTGAGAAAATAATTCTACTATAGTAGTTTTCATTTTATGAACATTTTTTATGAAAAAAAATCCGTTCCATTCCATATGTAGGTACACCGATTACGCTGATTTTTATAGATTTATGATCCGATATTTTATTGTAGTATGACCACAATCTTGCCCTATGTGGCGCAAAAATGTGGTCTAGGATGTAGCACGCTTACTAGAAGGTAATAAACTGCGTTTTAAGAAAGGCACGTGTGCCTTCACCTTTGCCGGCATGTAACAATATCATTCTTCACACAATACATCCATCTCTTTTTTGGTCTACCTTTACATTTGTACCCATCCATCTTGTATTTTAACATTCTTTTTGTATACCAACTTAGTCTTCTTGCTCTTAATTTTTCAGTCACGGATACAACTTTCAAAGATCCCCTTATGTACTCATTTTTCACATTATCCATCCTTGTAATCCATATCAAAATTCTCATCTCAGCTGAGTGGAGACATTTGTGGTC
Source organism: Dendrolimus pini (assembly GCA_949752895.1). Classification (NCBI taxonomy): domain Eukaryota; kingdom Metazoa; phylum Arthropoda; class Insecta; order Lepidoptera; family Lasiocampidae; genus Dendrolimus; species Dendrolimus pini. Next base: position 9,591,251 of record OX457153.1, read on the forward strand.
TATTACTTTAGTGGCCCAACATTCGGACCCGTAAAGTCATTCTTCTCCTTACATCCTTCTCTATATCACAATTGCTCTGCAGTAGTGAATCAAGGTATCTGAATATGGGGTTACATGGTAGTGTCGCTGATTGTAATTTAAGAGCCATATGACATAGGAATGAAGGGAGTGACAAAAAGAAAGTGTGAACTGCAAGATGGATGGGTACAAATGTGAAGGTAGACAAAAAAAAGATGGATGGACTGTGTGAAGAATGGTATGATGATTTGTGGTGTAACACACTCCTGGAAAAGACATATTGTGCCGACCCCAATTAATTGGGATATGGTGAAAGAAAAGAGAGATGACATAGTAACCAAATTATTCGATTAAGACTACTAATATAGGATTAAGTTACTAATATAGGAGCGGAAAGTTATAGTAATATGAGAGTAGTATGGGTCCCAAAATGCTTCGTATGCCGTCCCAATGGCGACCACGGTCGTTATGGTTGTAGCGAAAAAGTCACGAATGACGTCATTATTTATTGATATTATAATCTAACCCAATTTAAATTTATATAAATTCTAATTTAATACTGACAAGCTCTACATAAAGCCGTGTAAGCCTGTTATTGGCATTGTTATGTTTATTATGTCATAGTCTTATGAATGTGTACTATGCTGTTGGTGTACCTATGAAACAAATCTTATTATTTTCGATCACACAGCGCTCACTACGACCCATGTCGAAGTGGTTAGTGGACGTTGTCCACAGAACATTAATTCTCTCAATCAATTGACATTGAAAAAGGCGCGATTTCAAATCAACCAATGACATTGTGTATTTCGTCGTTAATGACAACCATGCCCCATAATCCGTTCCACTAGAGTTTATGATTGTAACGCCCGCAAACAAATGGAACATAGTCGTTGTAAGTCTCATGTGGAACGTACCCTGTATAAGTTAAAACAACTGTTGACAGTTAAATTTGTTAATGTCAGTTAAGTTTTAGCCACGTTAAATCAACGCACATTAAAAGCGTTGGAGCCACCGCCGAACAAAATAAAATAGAATAGAATAGAAATAAAAAGCGGCGGTTAGCTTTTCTTGTTATTCAATTAGCCAGAGTAGCAAGCAACGGAACTAAGTCCATACAGCCTAGTAATTAGCATCAATTATCACTTTCAGATTAACCAAATTGTAGGTATTCTTCGGACGCCAAGTAACGGGTTAATTGTTGCAGTTTAAAAAGGCAAATCTCTCTAAACGGACGGAAATTTTTAACGCAATTTCAAGTTTCCAAGTTACCAATTATAACCCCCGATTAAGACGTGTAAACACAGTTTAAACTATGGATTTCGTAATATGGTAAATCGATGATTTAAACATGTGTCGCAAGATCAATTCAAAAATATGTAAAGATCAAATAATATAATTTTGACAGTGACACTGACAGAAGAGTCGGTTAAATAACTTAATGCTATTCAATTGGTAGGCTCATTCTCTGCGTGAATGTTGTCTTGCTGGAGTTTCTCTGGAACATATATTTTTTTACTGTCCTTTATCTTAACCCCTATATTATATTGACGGCCTCTGTGGTTGAGCGGGCTAAGCCTTTGCCGGCCTACCTCGCTGCAACGCAGAGGCTCCGGGTTCGATTCCTGGTATATAGTAAATTTCGGAAACGTATTTTCTCCCTTATTTACTAAGGTCCGGGTGTTTGGAATCGTCCCCAGAGTAGTCCGTTGTATAATTACCCATAACACAAGCGTAACTTTCTTAATCTGGGGATATACAATATGTGTGTTTGTCTGCCGATTATTTTTTTATTTATATTCTGCCCTATGATATCCCTCGCCCAATTAATATTAATTCCCTTCCGACTTTAACAATATATTCCTATAAAGTAGTCTAACATAACTCTTTGTGCTTTCTCGTCGTCAGGTTTTTGGAAAAAAATTCCAACAATCAAAATTTCTGCATTTTGCCAGCTATATTTACACCTGCCTCTTTTCCATTGACTTTGGCAAAATCAATGCCAAAGGCGTTGGAGCCAACAACAACAAAGATAAAATAGAATTGGTAGGCACCAACTTCTTGTGTCGCGCTCTGCTATTGCAGTTTCCAGTCGAGCCGTTCTAAGAAGACCAAATCGAGGTTTAAATTAATGGTTAGTTTTAACTGTCGTTGTTCGATTAGCTATCACTGATATTACAAAAAACGAAAACCAAGGATTAAACTCAGGTGTATTGTTTAAGGCACAATTCGGTAGTTGACAATTTTTGAGAAACAGGTTTATTTTGACCCTTATGGTCTATTTTAGAAAAAATGTTAATATTTCAGAAAAAAAAACAACATTAACATATTTAATTTAGCAATTTTATAAATATTTTGACATTTCGTCACAAAAACGCGTCAAGCTGTCATGACGTCACAGCGTGAAAGCAAACATCTATTTCGTTGAAGTGTTATCTGAGAAGTCATTGATAACTTGTTGTGTTTTGCACCCTATGACGTCACGCGCTCTGATCGGCGTTCATTGTCACGTGGCTAATGGCTGCAATATAACAATTTTATTTCTCAAATATATCAATTAATATTTAATATTTTAGTTAAAACAATATATTTTTGTCATATTTAGATCGTAATATATATTAAAATCAGCCTATATTTTTCATACTGTCATGTACCGTATTGATCTCACGGGCCCTACTATGAATAACATTGGGTTAGTATCGCATGCGCATGCGCATATATTATGGTATGGAGTGATAACCTAACTGACCCACGCTCTTGCGCCGACCAAAGGTCGCAGGCGAGTTTCAGACTGAAATAAAGACATGATTAATGCTTAAAACACTCACAGAGTAGATATAAAAAAGATCATTAATCAGAAAAAAGATGAAATAAAGCCATATGCAAGAACAGAATTCAGCAAATATTAAAAAGAGAGAGAAGACAGATTAAACAATAAATACTCATTTTTTCATTTTTTATTGCAGGATTTATTTTATTCAGCAGACAGGCAAACGGCCCACCTGATGGAAAGCGGCTACCATCGCCTATGGACGGACATTTGCAACACCAAAGGCGCTACAAATGCGCCGGAACCAAAAACACATCTATAGTCTACTCTAACTTTGTGCCGCCTCTCAGCACGCGATGTACCTCCTTCTATCCCCTCCACTCGGCCGTATCGCTATTTGGTGACAAACAACTCCGTCTATATACAAGTTTCACTTCAAAAATAATCTATATATCGAAGGCTTCATTACAGATGGTCGTACAGACAGAAGAGCAGTTTTCAAAAGGGACAAAATTATTATTTATTTAAGTTTATGGCTTGGCAGCTGGGCCTTTGAGCCAGATCTTAGTTTACAATATAGTTTCTTCATTTTCTTAAGCCTATGTGTAGCACGGCTGAACTGTAGGTAATCAGCTGGTGCCAATCCTCCATGATTAAAAAAACAAATCAATCATAATAATAATAAATTAACCATAATCTTTAAATTTAGTCATTTTTTCAAATAAATGTCATAAAAAATTAAAATTAAGTAAACAAAAGAATTCCTAAATCAAAGAAGGCAATAAACTGCGTTTTACGACGGGCAGGTGTGCGCATTTCTTTGTCGGTATGTAACAATATTATTAGTAATTTTACACATTTTTAGTAAATCAAACTGCACAGCAACCTAAGATTGTTTTCAACGACAAGAGATGTAACAAAGTTAGAGTAAAAAATGCATATTTTAAAAAAAAATATTTATGGCTTGGCAACTAGGCCTTTAAGCTAAAAAAGTGCATAACGATGAAAAGGTCTCACCCCATCATCTCGTTGCCGAGTGAGGCGGTGCCTTTGTACAGCTTGGTGGTCAACGTGCACAGGGTGGTCAACTTCTGCTGCAGGGACTGGAGGTAGTCAGCCGCAGACGAGAACTCCGGGTCTTTTACTCTGTATTAAGGCAAAGAATAATTACATTAATACGTCAACTCCTTTTTACGAAAATTGCGCGGACGGACGAGTATGCTATTTTTTTTTAATATTATGCACAAAAATTCAAATTATTTCACTGTTGGCAAGCTACACTATCCCCGGGTGACATGGGCTATATTATATATACAAAAAAATAGGGATCCTTACTAAAACTCCAATAATGTAACCCAAGGTGTAAAAAAAATACCTAAAATCGCGTGCGCTGCGAAAACTATTGACGTTAGAATAAAATGATGTACTACGACTTTGCAGAACACATCATTATCTACAAAAAGTGTCGCGACAGCATATGTCTAGCTATTATAGTTATGCCACAATAAGTGTTCTTTTATTTTAAAAAATTAAATAAAATGCTACCGCTAGAAAATGCTCTTTATTTGTATCTTGCTATTAATCCTTATCAAAATAAATTACTTCATATTCAAGACTGCTTCAATACCTTTATATAACTTTTTCAATTATTCAATTCGGACATTCCATTCGAAAGATATCACGAGTTTAAAAATGTAAGTATTAGAACACGCGGCCGTGATGCTTTTTCGTGCGTAAGACCCACCGTCTATATACAAGTTTCACTTCAAGAAACATTACACACACAATCATGTATTTGGTACTTAGTGTCACGGGAATTTCAAGTCAAGCGTGGACGAAATCGCAGGTATATCGTGGTAAGTGTATAATTCAACTCACCTGGCCCCATTGCTGGGCTTGGCCTCCCCACTTCCGTAGAAGGCGCTGCTCAGCCCCCACAGGTTCAGCGCGTTGCTCTCACCCTTGAACACCTGTACATAAGATAGGCAGATTAGCATTTAGATATATCTCTACGTTTTTCTAATTATTTTTATTGCATGAGTTCAGCAGATAGGCAGACTGTCCACTTGATGGAAAGCGGTTACCATCGCCTATGGACGTTTGCAACACCAAAGGTGCTACAAATGCGGTGCTGCGTGAGTGGGTGTTAGTGAGTGTGAGTGCGTTAGTGTACGTGGGCGCGAGAGTGAGTGTAAGTGACTGCGTGAGTAAGTGTAGGCGAGTGTCCGAGTGAGTGTAAATGACTACGTGAGTAAGTGTAGGTGAGTGTCTGAGTGAGTGTAAGTGGATGCGTGAGTATGTGTAAGTGTACAGTTTGTACACTTGTTCTTGCTTGTGCTTTCTTGTAGTAGGGTGAAGAAAATACACGTTGTTACTTTCAGGGATTTACTCTTCTAGTAGTTTGGCTTGGATGCTGATCCCTGGTTGCAACTCAATAGCGACTTGATCACAATATATGTGTGAGCGTTATTCATAGTGATGTTATTACATTAAAGTAGCATTAAGTAGGCCGCAGCGTCAGCAAAACGCTGTACGTTGAACCGTACAGTAATTAGTGCGTGGGTGAGTGTAAGTGAGTGCGTGAGTAAGTGTTGGTGCGTGAGTGAGTGTAAGCGACTGCGTGAGTGAGTGTGAGTGAATGCGTGAGTGAGTGTAAGTGGGTGCGTGAATGAGTGTTTAGATACTTCACATTAACGAACACACACATTTTTAGAGTTCCCTTATAAAAGAGAATAATAATAATAATAACAGTGACAGTTCGTCGTCAGCAGATAAGTATGTGTTAACCGACACGCACTTGGCCGATATCATATACATCACCTTGTCCAAATCCTCGTCGGGGGTAGTCAGGAATATTCTGAAGTCATCGCTATAAGTCAATATTGGGTGTTTAGCAACGCGATCTGAAAGTTGTGAATACAATTTTTCAGTAAGTTCTTTCTTAGTTTATTTCACTTCTTCATTTCTTTTCATTTCTTCACAATATTTTATAAACTACTAGGTGACCCGACAGACATTGTCCTGCCTTTAAAAAATAAAAATCTAGAACCCGATTCCAGCGTCATCTACCGGGACCAAATGTTAATCTAAACTATTCTCAAATCAATTTGAACACACAAAAATAATTCATCAAAATCAGGCCCAGCGTTTAGGAGTATCGCGGCGCCACCAACCGGGTCAAATCGTTTATTTAAACCATTCCGGGACAAACTTCAACACATACCATAACAAAAAGAACATCTAAATTCTGGTACCCGATTGCAGCGCCATCTACCTGGTTCAAATTAAAATCTAAATCATCCCAGTAGAAAATTATAAAAATACTAATATCGCTATTAAAAAATTGGGGTTGATCGTAGAGGGTTGAAAATTTAGGGTTGTGTGTATTTTTTAATGCTGTGTCATATTTTTTTTTTTTAATTATCTAAATATAAAAAATATATATTTAGGGGGATGAAAAATAGATGTTGTCCGATTCTCAGACCTACCCAATATGCAAACAAAGTTCATGAGAATCGGTCAAGCCGTTTCGGAAGAATATGGTAACTAACATTGTGACACGAGAATTTTATATATAAGATTTTAAATTTTGTAAATGACAGGTCAGGGTACGTTCATCGATCAAAATATAATCTATATAGATAAATAAAATTGCAGTGTCCATTAGCTTCTACCCGCGGCTTCACTTGTGTTAATGTCACCCACCATACATACATTTTTATGTGCTATTCCTGAGTATAAGTTATTTCTTTGCCAAAATTCATCTAGATCTTTTCAGCTGTTCTGGCATTATTAAGCGAGCAACAAACATCCATCCAAACTTGCGAATTTATAAAGTAAGTTAAAAAATCCCCGCGATTTTGAAACATTCTTCATTGGTGCTCCGCTCCTATTGGTCTTAGCGTGATGGTATATAGCCTATAGCCTTCCTCGATAAATGATCTATCTAACACTGTTTTTTTTTTCAAATCAGACCATTAGTTCCTGAGATTAGCTCGTTCAAACGAACAAAGAAACAAACTTATCAGCTTTATATATTATATATATAAGATAAACCTCTCTCACCGACACCACACCCTGTCAAAATCTCCGTTTCTATTATGTTACGTTGCAGAGAAATTACTTTCAGTATGTTATAAGCTCTTTAAGTAATTAAAGCTTTTTAACTATCCCACGGGAACTCTTTAATTTTTCAGGATCAAATGTATCCTATATGTTGACCAGGGATATAAGCTACTACCATACAAAATTTCATGTAAAACGGTCCAGTTGTTTCGGAGATTAGCCGGTACAAACAGAGAAACAAAAAGTTTGAAAAAATATAATTAGTTTTATTTCACTTCTCACATCCCCTGACTCGGTTTTTAGCATTTTTTTTCATTGTACAGAAATTTGACCTCTAAAATTTTATTATATGTATAGATTATAAATGCGAAAGTATGGATGGATGGATGGATTGTTATGTAATTTTGTGGATGTTCTTACCAAGGAACGCGTGTAAGGCCGGGGTCCGTATGGCGACAAATGACGGGGAGTATCTGTCGAGCTGCTGCCTAGCCGAATGCAGGGGCGGCAGCGGAGGCGTCGCGATTAGGGGATGGGACTGCGAGAGCCGTTTATGAAGCTCCTGGTATACATCAAATAAAAAAATTTAACAATAACAAAACCGACTTCAAACACAAAGAAGTTTTACATGTCGACAGGAGAAGGCTACAAATTATCATAGGGGTATTGTTTACATATATGTCCCCGGAATCATAAGTAATGAGGGGGAAGGGGGGAGGGGGAAGGGGGGAGGGGGAGGGAGGAAAACTTACCCCTTCTGCAACTCCCATGTGGCGGAAATGTATAGTTCCTGAGTTATTAATGTTTTTGTCAATCTAACCTAACTTCTGTTTATCACTAATATATAAGATAAATAGTGAATGGTTACCAGTCGGTTCTGGCTACCAGGCGCTTTGGTCTACACAAAACCTAACCTAACCAACTGTTTAAAACTCCACATATTTAAATTTTCGGATACATACAGTCTCCTATTTAAATAAATCCCGTCAAAAAACGTAAAATAACGTCTCGGCGACAAAATTACCAGATCATTGTTGTGAATTTCAAACTTCGATAATTAATTGAATATGTATTTTTTCCACTCAAAACCAATTTCAGTTGTTATAAATAAGTCTTAAATATATTCCTAAACAAATTAACCATTAAAATCATCCAGGAAATCATCCGGGGACATATATGTAAACCCAACCCTATGATAGAATTTATTAGAACTATACAAACACGTATAACACGAGTATAAATATAACCGAACACAACAAATCCGAACGTAATGCAGTAGGTCGTAATTCAATAAAACGTGTAAATTCCGTCACTACTAGGTTCCTGATTGTACACTGTTCAGGTTAGGGCTTTTTCATACAATAAAACTGAGAAAAACTACTAATATGTTTTATTTAAGATTTGAATGGGCAACGACCCTGTAGCTATACAGCCAAGATCAAAAATTTAACTACTAAGTTACCATACACGCGTCACGCCTTGATCGTAGATGTCGCTGAACTACCCCCCTCCCACAATCAGGTCATCGTTTTATACTGCACAAATGCAATGTGCCCGCCCAGCAACGTGGACTGAATTTTCTAGAATCAGTTTGTACTTTATAATTCCGTAACACCTGCCTAGTGATTACAATAGAACAATAGGCTATTCCCTAGAAATGTATGCCAATAAATAAGTAAACAAAAGAAGACGATCACAAAAAAATTACAATTAAGTTCAAATGCCGACGGGTAATGAATGGGCTTTGTTTACAAATATGCAGGTGGCCCGAATTGTAAGATTTCTTTTTGGAATCTCACCTTGAAGTGGTTGTACCTCCGTCTGACATAGGGCGGCGTGGGCCACCGTGCGCACACGCATTGCACGCGGTACGTGACGAACGTCTCTAGGGTGGACAGTTGCTTTATCGGCGCGTCCACCTAAAATTATCAACAAGAAAACACCAGCTTGGAAAATGACTTAAATTGATCCCTTGTTATAATGCAGTATATAGCGAAACCTTATTATAACGAACCTCAATACAACGATTTCCTCGAAACTTTTAGAAATCACTTCCAACCGACCGTAACATTTAATACAAAAATGTACCTTACATTACGAATACACTTTTATAAACCAAAACCTCTTTATAACGAATGTTTAATCAATACAAAACATACATAGAAAGATTAGGAAGTTTAATAATTAACCTCTGTTATAACGATATTTATTAATCTACAACCTTTGCATAAAGTCTACCAATCCATGTAAGAAGATTCATGTCTTGACAGGTTGAAATATAAGTCGCGCGTAGAAGGTTTGCCGATGATCATCCCTCCCGCTTCCTAAGACTGGGACCAGGGCTTGTCTAAGTAGTACTAAAAACTAGACGACCGCGGGTCGCGGTTGTGGGAGGCGGGAGGGGTTGTCATCGGCAAACCTTCTGTGCACAACTTATATATTCGTGCACCGTAAGACAAACCAGGCAATTAAACTTTCATAAATTAATGTCTAGTATCGTAAGGTAAATAATTACTATTAAAGTGCGCTCATTACAATTTATATTATTTTTTATTGAAGTAAAACTTCTTTAGGCGCGATTAGGAGGTAACTGGACGACAATTCAACGGAAGTCCGTTACGGCAATATGGCGTACCATCCGATTTTCAAATATTTTTTTGTCAATAGATAGTTTATAAACAAATCAATTAAAAAATTTTGAAAAAAAATATAATTAGTAAAAAAGTTTTACTTCAATCGCGTGGGAACGTTACACGCACTCTTTTTTTTAAAGTTTATGTTTACCTTGCTAAATCTTAGATCAATCTAACCTCCATATAACAAAACTCTTTGTAACAAATTTCTTGGTATAACGAATATTCTAATCTGCACGTGCATCGGAACACAAACCAACTTGAATGATTATTTATTTTTATATTACCTCACACCCATTTTAAAATTATTGGACCTAGACATGTTTCCTGAAGAGTTTGTTGCGCCGCATCTTCTCTTCAAGCCACATCATATTGTGAAGCGGTAGTAAATTATATGAGACTCCCATAGAGAAAATAATAACCATAAACAAAATTAAAAAGAAAAAGTTGGTGGTAGGCTAAATAAAACTTTAACAATACTCATTGACACCTTGACATCTTTATCATTCGTGATCACAGCTATTGAAAACTGGCTGAAACGTCGGAATAATAAGAGTCAAATAAACTACATCACTTAAAATCGTTAAAACGTAGTTTTATTATGTATACTAGTCCCGAAAACTTAAGAAAATATTATTCTAATCTCCTTCGGAATCGTTATATGAGGGTAACACTGTTTTATTGAAACTAAATTCCCATTTATCATTGTGCATCAGAATTTATTTGAGCCATGTGGTTCATTATCACAGTTATGGCTCGCTGGGCCGAATCGGTCAATGTGATAACACATAAAAACAAAATATCCAAACAAAATAATTAGCCTTGAATCGTGTTATGTAGATGAGTAAGAGTTCTGACTGTCTACTTCCTCCTCTCCAAATCCCTACTGCTCTATGTCTGATTTCTCTATGTCATCCTTCCTCTTTGGGCGCGTTCCCACTTTGTCGTGACGACAGATAATCGTGTAGTTATAAGTGTCGTGGCTTATATGTTTAAATGGAGGTGTTCACATATAGAACGACACGATTTACTGTCGTCTACGACATTTTTTGCAGGGACGACAGATTGTCAGTGCGACAATGGGAACGGCTAGCACGACAGTCGTAAAACAATAAAAAATCGTTACGACTTAATCGTGACGACAAATCTACGGTAGCCACGATATATTCTTTTCAAAAAGTAATATATTAATAAAATTTCGTCTTCGTCCATTGAACTCAGGAGCATAAACGCACTACTGATTTCCAAGAGAAGGTACAAGCGACTACAGATTTGTAGATTGCTAATGATGTGTAAACGACAAAGCGACTGCCTTGAAACGATAAAATGTCGTCGCGATCCAATGGGAACAGCTAGATGTGATAGTCGCTAAACGATAAAAAAAATGACCACAAACAATCGTTATAATGGGAACAGCTAGAGACAACAGTCGTCCAACGATAAATTAATCGTTACGACATAGTGGGAACGCGCCCTTTCTCTTCTGTTTCATTTACTTACTTGCATAGTTGTTCTTGTCACATTTCTTTTTAATGTTAATAATTAATTTTGCTAAGTACCCTCTTATTTCTAAATGATACAAAGAGCCATTTCCTTGTTTGAATAATGATTTTGTTATATCTATATGTTAATATGTGAAGCAAAAACTTTGTACCCCCTTTTACGAAAGTTATGCAGACGGAAGAGTATGAAATTATGCACACTTATAGATTATAATAGAGAAGCAACAAATGCTAATATTTTGTTAAAATTATGAATCAAAAATACAGTAAATCAATAAATAAAAAAACATGTAAAAAACACACTATCATGTATTTGACACATACACACATCTACTATTTTGTATATTGTTGCCTTGGCGACATCTGTGATTATAGAAATAAAGACTTTGACTATAAATGATTATGGTCCAATTTCGACCACAGTCGACCAATTGCATTATATAAAACTGTATCTAATCAAAATACAGGCATTAGGGCTCTCAAATGCGTCTTAGAATATTTTTTGCTTGTTTTTTTTGTTGTATTTAAGTGCATTTTCCATTTTATGTTCCTTTATTTTTGTGTTATCTAATTATCTATAATATTATAAAATTCACAAATGCCTTGCCTCTTTGAACTTAACTTAAAACTATTAAAAAAAAACTGAAATATACTATAAGGAAACTATGAAGAACAGGATGCAATTTTATTAGATTTCTTGTCTGTTTCTTCGGCATTCACATAAAAACTGGGCTGATATCTATTTGGTTTTCGCCGATCAACAGCTAATTTTAAGACTTAAATCTGCGCTACTTTTTATCACGGGAATCCCGCAGAAATTTACCCGAGAGCGGATTGAAGTTGTTCGGATGCATAAAGATTAGCCTATTCTGACACAGTTTCCACTAAGATGACAGCTTACATTCTTTTTTTAAACGCTGCAATACTTTGTGTCCCGGAGATCTCATGGGAATTTCAAGACAAGCGTGGACTAATTAGCGAACATATCCTAGTAGACTATATTAATGTAGTTTTAAAGAAATCTTTTTTCTTCACTGACTCTTTCAGGCTGATCGGAACTAACTTGAGCATCAGAGGTACAAATTAAAGAAGCTCTACCAACACATAATTATTTCTTAGGGTACATTCCACCAGCATTATGCTCACCATAACAGCAATATCGTAGCCATGTTCCATGATTAATGGGGTAATGTCTTTTGAGTCCTCGGTGATGCTGGGTGGCTCTGTGTCTTCTGTGTCCACATTGTTAAGGTCCAAAACGGCTGAACTGCTTTCACTTGTCATTTTGCTGAAATAATATACATATACATATTGCATCATAATGGTGTGCCATAACAAACCATTATTTCACTCTGATTATTAATTACCTAGACTAAAATGACAGCTGTGATTGACCTTGTTTTTATTCATAACTGAGTTGTGAGTTGAATCAACAACTCACCCTTGATATCCTCCCTTCAAAAATCCCCAAACCCATAAATATGAAATCCCTACTTGTATATACACCTACTTTGTAAATATATTAACGATAATAATATTAAATTGTGATTTATAATAATTATGTTTAAACTAGTACATAATTATGTGTATAATATGTTTGTGTGTGTCTATGTTATATAATATCCTCCAACCCATAGCTTCCCTCCTGTATATTTGTAATTGTCTCATGTGTATTATCTTTTCTCCTTAGGGGGTTGAATAAATATAACGAAACAAGGTTTATTTCACTTCTGAATGATATTTTTATTCAAAATTCGACTTTTAACTTGCCTTTTTTTACACCTGACACTCTAAATACTAAATGGTCGCTATACTTAAAGTGTGACCAATTGCCATAACAAAAAAAAAACTCACCACTGTGAGTTATATCCTGCAGAATTTTCTATATCTAGCCTACATTCTTAGCAATGTTAAATAGTATCTATACATATAAATAAAATTGGAGTGTCTGTTTGTAATATTGAAATAACCACTTTTTACTACATGCATAATAATATGTATATATATACGGTACATACACCAAAATAATATTTTTTACAATTTTTGTCTGTCGGCTGGACCAATTTTGACAGGTCTTTTATTGGCAGGTAGCTGATGTAATAAGGAGTAACTTAGGCTACTTTTACTGTAGAAAAATTATTTTGTTTCGGAATTATGACGATTTTCAATGACCACGCGAGAGACCGCGGGGCGCAGCTAGTTCCTAATAAAAATAATTAAGTATTTAATGTTTTTTTAGAATAAATCCAATACCTTTATACTAGAAACAGAAATTTTGAAAGAGCTAAATCTCATCAGGAATTTCTCAAATTGCCAAAAAAGCCTCACATAAGCAATAGACAACTACTAAACCATGGCATTACTTAGAGGTCCTTCCGGAAGATCAATGCTGGTAGTGAAAACACTATTATGCTGAGCATTGACCTTTTTATGCATGTTATAATAATTTCCTTTTTCCCGCAAAGCATTCAAGGATTTGTCCCAATTATAGAAAAAACACATTACTATAAAAAACAATGAAATTTTGAATTACCCCTTATTTTTCCTGTAGTCTGTCTACATGAATTCAAAATGTACTAATGACAAGCGTAGTACACAATGCAAGTGTGTGAGACTGTGAGGCACATTGCTTTAAGACAATCAAATATCCATTTTGGATTTTATAGATAAACCCACCATAAACCAAAATTGTGACTTGTTTCTGGTTAAACTAATTCTTTCCTGTATTTTTTTCTTAGTTCTGATCGTAGCAATGCATAACATTCTTGCCTTATTATTACAATTAGTAAATTAATACAAATAAAATTACTTTGAAAGACTATTAATATGCGAAATAAAGCAGGAAAACTCAGTAAAAAAAATTCGTTTGGAAGTAGATAATGATATATTCAAACAGCAACAGACAGATTTTACTGTAAATTGCGTCATGAATACTGTAATTGAACTGTTTATTACTGTTTGATTACCTTTTTGGTCGCGTATTTTGCAACTTATTTGTCCTATAAACCTTATTAAAAGATCGATAAATATTACAATAAAGCAAACGTATATTCCTTTCTCTAATCATATATTTACAACTGTGTTCGAGAAATTTATAAGAAAATCATTATTTACTCACATTCAGGTGTATTTTCAACAACTTTTTACAATAGATAGCACAATAAAAACAAATCTAAAAATCACTTCTGATGACAGCATTACACGTTTCTTTTTAATGAAATTTCGATGACCTGCTAATTTTTGTGTTAGTTTCAAGCCATCTTTAATATTTCTGCGTATAAAGTATCGGCACTAGTGAAATGTTTTTAAGCATAATAATAATCTTTATTTTTTCTTATTTATTCAATTTGATCAATTAATTGATTGTTAGGACAGAAGGGTGCACTACACTATCAAAAAAAACAATGACAACTTTTGAGGAGTTTTTGGCGGGAACTGAAAGGAGATATACTCTGCAGTTTTATTTTCTAAAAATGTGTAAAATTACTCTAAAATGAACAATAGCTGTAGGATATTGATAGTTTTTGTGTAATAATTATGTATTTTTGTGAGAAATGTGAACTGTATAGTCAAATATTGGTTTTCGAGTTTTCACCAACTCCGTTAGATAGCGGCGATCCTGGCTTAAACGCTTAGTTGCCAAGCCATAAACATAAAAAGACAACTTTTGACGTTAACAATATTATAATTGTCAACAATGACAACTAAACGTCATCACATTGTTGATAATTTCTCTTAATTTTTCAATATACAACTTGGAGACGCGAAAAATAAATTTCTGTAATCACTACGATTTTATAAATGTTAAAAATTAATATAACAACAAAGTTCAACCCTGAAGTTCTTAAAAAGACGGCAAAATTGCGTCCAAAATGCAGAACGTTAACGCTCCGCGGGAGCCAACGCAACAGGTTATAAGCACAAGTTCCACGATCTTAAATATGCGTGAAAAAGAGAAATACATTGAAGATTTCGAGTTCCCATACTGCGATGAGTCCTCTAAATATGAGAAAGTCGCCAAAATTGGACAAGGGACCTTCGGGGAGGTGTTTAAAGCACGCGCTAGGAACAGTAACAAAAAATTCGTCGCTATGAAGAAAGTGCTAATGGACAACGAAAAAGAAGGCTTTCCAATTACAGCATTACGTGAAATCAAGATACTACAACTGCTGAAACACGAGAACGTTGTGAATTTGATAGAAATTTGCCGTACCAAGGCAACATTGCACAATAAATATCGGTCGACGTTTTACTTGGTATTTGATTTTTGCGAACATGATTTGGCTGGTTTATTATCGAATGTTAATGTTAAATTTAGTTTGGGAGAGATAAAGAAGGTCATGCAGCAGTTATTAAACGGCCTGTACTACATACACAGTAATAAAATTTTACACAGAGATATGAAAGCTGCAAATGTACTTATAACTAAGAATGGGATCTTGAAATTGGCTGATTTTGGTCTGGCAAGAGCTTTTAGTGTAGCAAAGTCTGGTCAAGTTAATAAATACACTAATAGAGTTGTCACTCTATGGTATAGGCCTCCTGAATTATTGTTGGGTAAGTTATTATTTATTATTACATCATTTTGTTTGCTTATGGAGCTCCACCCTCTTTTAGTCTTGGTGTAAAACCGAACCAGGAATGGTTTGTTCTCCTTATTCCTCATTGGATCATATTAGACAAATTGTGTTACTAAATAATGAAAATTTTCAAAAATTCAATTACAAATAATCAACAAATATACACAATGCATTGTATGCCAAGCTGAGCATGCTAAGCTTGTGTTATGGGCATGAATGAATGAAAACACTTTATTGTTTACCATAATTAAAAGTATGTGCTGAAAAACTAGATTCCATAAATATTGAACAAAGGACGGCCTTATCGCTTAAAGTTACATCTTCCAGGCAACCTCCTAAACCAGGGGTTGACAACCTGCGGCTCGCGAGCCACATGTGGCTCTTTGGATGTAAAGCTGCGACTCTTTTGTTATAATACGTAAAAAAAGACAAGGCTTTCTTTGAATTTGTTTGCCCAATTGTTTGTTATTGAAGCATAAGTTAGTGTTGTAAGTTAATGTTTGTTTTCATTTTTTTAATTTAATAATAATTAATTATCTAATAATGTCACATGCATATTATCTTTTTATTGTGAAAAACACTACTTATATTCATATAGAATAAATAGATTTGTTTGTTTTATCAAAACACTTAAATTATGCAAGTACCTAATATTTTGTTTGCATGAAAAAAAATTGTGGATGTTTAAAAACTGAAACTTCATAAATTGTAATTTTTGACTCTTCCGACTGAAAAGGTTGCCGTCCCCTGCCCTAAACTAAGGAAAATATTAAGACAGACTAAAACCAGGCCACTAGTGCTGTAAAACAACTCGGGTTGTTATGGCAGCATACTCTAGACCAGAGGTAGTAGCCATTCAGATGAGCAAATACCCTGCCACCTGGCTGTGGGTTGTATTGTTGCCTCTTACGACAGGCCACCTGTCCATAGGTAAATTGTATTAATTCTCCATTCCTGCACGGATAATGTTTGTCTTAGGCATTCTTTGTATCTTGAACTAGTGTTCATAATCTCCTTAGGAACAGAAAATTCACTTACAAAATTTCAGCACACCAGGAATTAAAAATGACTGCATTGCATTGAAATGGCCAGCAAATTCATAGCCATCCCAATCATAGGTCGTTAATGATGAAATGTCTCTATCATCAAAGCACAGTTGCTGTATGAAAATGTTCGCCAGTTTTCAAATTGATTCATTTAATGTTCTGCAAGCATATCAAACTAAGTCACAGAACAGACTATTCCATGAAGAATTATGTTTAACTGTTTGACAATAAAATTTCAAATTAATAAGATCAAATTTGTATGATTTTGTATCTTGTCTGAAAAGATTGTTTAGAGATGTACATTTTTTTATTGGTTTTAATATTTATAATAAGCCTTGTTGTATAAGTCCTGAAGCATAGCAGACAGGCTTATGGCCTAACTGTGATGGAAAGTAGTTATGTCGCCTATTGACATTAGCAATATCAGAATGTTGCAGGCGTTGAAGGAGAAACAGGAATGTGGCCACTGATGCCGGAATACAACTCAAGGCTGTTATAGCGGCATACTCTAGACCCAGGGTGGTAGCCATCCAGTCGGGCTAATGCCTTACCATCTGGCTGTAGGTTGTTTTGTTGTCTCTTACGGCAGGCCGCTCTGTCGCAGGAATTTGTATTCTTTCTCCGTTCCTGCATGGAGAAAAATTGTTTAATTGTATCTTCTTTGTTTCTGATGATTGATTGAAACTGTTTTTAATCTCAGTGTTTGTCATTGGCAGCATGGCAAGTTTCATTTTCATGTTATTGTATTTTCAAAAAGTAACAATTTTTAAATATTGGCGGTACTCATGTCGTCATCATTTTTGATCACACAACGCTCACAACGACCCATGTCAAGAGGGGTCGAATAACTGTTCCACTTGGGCTCACGATTGTAACGCCGGCAAGCAAGTGGAACGAGAAATATCTGTCATGAAAACGTGATCGTTGTGAGTCTCTAATCTATATCTCCTATAGTTATAGGGCATATTTATTGATTATTTGAGATTAAAATTAACTTTGGGTGGTTATAAAAAAAATTACCACAAATTATAAGGCGAGATCTCGCCTCGCACCCGCCTTAGCCTTCAAACCTGTATTAAAAAAGTTCGGATTTGTGCATAATAAATAAATGTGCCTTATAACTACAAGTATATCCCACCGCAAAAATGAATTAATTGTACACTTATTTGATTGTAATATAGACACGTTACAGGTGACCGGAATTACGGTCCACCAGTGGACATGTGGGGCGCTGGTTGTATAATGGCTGAGATGTGGACGAGGTCACCAATAATGCAGGTAATTCATTAATCGCGTACTCCTCCATATTTAAAGGTACTGTTAGGGACTGTATGAATTTAGTAAGGATATTGAGAAATAATACGCTGGTCAACGATGGCGAAAAATACATGTAATTGGTTACTAAGTAAACAAAAACGTCAAACTGTTATCTAACAGAATATATTTAAAAATAAATACGAAAGAGTTCGTCACAGGTACTTTTAAGTGTCCTCTATCAATCTCATTCTTGTAATTTGGGCTTGAATGAAAATCTTCTGCTAACAATACCTAAACACACTTCGTTCTTTGGATATTCTTTTGCCATACAGGCTGTTCTCATTCAGATTCAGTGCATCGATATGTAAGAAAATATTAGTTTGGTCAAAAGTATGGACTACTTTTTATTTTTTGTGTAATTGTTGATAATTTGGATAGAATTGAATTAAATGGAATCGGAAACCGTGATCAATCACGGTCATCTTTTTTGGCTATTATCGTTTATCGTTAGTATGTACTAGTAACCTCTATATATAAAGAAGTGTCCATCGAAATGCATAAAATTAAGGTGGCGCCACTTTGGTTTTAGGGTGGATTTTAAAGAAAGCGCCAAAAGTTATTAGAGTAGTATTATAGTGTTTTAGCTTTATTAAATTAAATATTCCAAATCGCTAAGCGTATTCTTCAAAGTTCACAAAATTAAATCACTCTTCACGTTTTCATATAACAATATTTTTTTGAGATTATTTGATATTTGCTAAATTATTTTGTACTACGTAAATTGTTGACGTTTTTAATAGTGTACTATGACCAAATATTGTAGTCAGTCAGTGCACTTTTGGTGTTTCGTATGTCCATAGGCAATGGTAACTAATTTCCGCCAAGTGGGCCATCCGCCTGTCTGCTGAACTCCTGCAATAAAAAAATCTTTGTATCTCCATTTACTTATTTGCAGGGTCCAACGGAGCAGCAGCAGTTGATTCTGATCTCCCAGCTGTGCGGGTCGTGCACCCCGGACGTGTGGCCCGGGGTGGAGCATCTGGACCTATACAACAAGATGGAGTTGCCAAAAGGGCAGAAGAGGAAAGTTAAGGTCAGCTTGTTTATAGCATTTGCTTAAGTTTCTGTTACTAGTACACAATCTTACATATAACATTCTCGTGTCACAATGTTAGTTACCGTACTCCTCTGAAACGGTTTGACCGATTCTCATGAAATTTTGTGTACATATTGGGTAGGTCTGAGAATTGGACGTCTATTTTTCATCCCCCTAAATGTTAAGGGTAGTCCACCACTATTTTTTTTTATTGCGCTGCTTATATACCCGGAAGAATCTCCTGGAACCCATAATTTCGATCTTCTTTTCGTTATCCTTTTATTTGCTATCTATCCCTTTCTAAACATCTATCTATGTCTGTCTTTTCCTTCCTGAACCTTCTATCCTAGGATTTTTGTTCATCATCTATCCCTTTCTAAAATGTATCTGTCCTTGTTTTTTTCTTCCAGAATCTTCCACATTTTTCTAAAACTTTTAAACCAACTAGATTGTTGTTATATTTTGTGTAAATATTTCCAGGAGAGGCTGAAGCCCTACGTAAAGGACCCATACGGCTGTGATTTATTAGATAAGTTGTTGCAATTGGATCCAGCAAAGAGGTATTCAATTTTTCTAGTACTGGAGTAATTTATCAGTTCAAGTATCTTATATCTTCATATCAGAGGGTCCGGGTTCGATTCCCGGCATGGTAAATTTCGGAAAACGAATTTTATCCGTTATATACTATGGTCTGGGTGTCTGGGATAGGCCTCAGTGTAGTCAGTTGCATGTCATCCATAACACGAGCGTAACTTGCTTAATTTGGGGATATACAATATTTGTGCTTGTCTGCCGATTAATAATTATTAGGAAGGCTTACATACTAATACATATCAGTATAGTAAAAAAAAGTATATAAGTATATAAATAAGAAATGCTGATAGCAAGCCTCCACCTATTGGTGACAACACATACATACATACACAATTCCTATTGATAATATAGTTACTAAGTTTCTGTCTTTCCAAAAAATTCTTGAGCCGGTATACAGTATAGCTACGTAGTGATTTTGAGTGGTAGAAATAATAAAACTGAGGGCAGCTGACATGCCCCGGACCACCTGATGGAAAGTGTTGCTGTCGCCTATGGACATTTACAACACCAAAAGTGTTAATGTGTTGTGGGTCTTGAAGGGTCCAATAGAACCTAGCTATTGATATTTGGGGGCCAATTCAGCTATTACTATCAAGTCAAAATCGCTGGACACTATTATTCTCAGTGGTAGATTAGCCTGTTTTCGTTATTCTCTCAATTGCAATGTACATATCCAATGTCTGTCAATTGCAATGTATATATGTTTTTTTTTTTTTTTTTTTTTTTTTTTTTTTTTTTTAATAGCTGGAGTACAGCAAACAGGCTGACGGCCCACCTGGTGGAAAGCGGTTACCGTCGCCTATGGACGTTTGCAACATCAGAGATGTCACCAACGCGCTGCCGGCCTCGAAGAAATTTTATGACACCCTTTTTGAAAAACTCCATATCGTAGCGCTGTGGGAAAACCTCGGCCGGGAGCTCATTCCAGATTCCTACGGTACGCAAGAGAAACGTTCTACAGAACCGTTGCGTACATGAGCGAAGTGGCTCAAGGAAGTGGGGGTGAACTCCCAACCGATGGCGAGCGGTGCGATGGTAGAAAGAGGGCGAAGGCACCATTCTAAACAGTTCTTCGGAACACTCCCCGTTATACAGTCGGTAGAATACGCAGAGAGAAGCAAAGTCTCTCCTAAGGCTAAGCGTATCTAAGCCGTCTGTGAGTATAGGATCATCAACAACGCGAACGGCTCGACGTTGAATAGAGTCCAGGGGATTGAGTTGGTAGGCAGGTGCTCCAGCCCAAAGGTGTGAGCAGTACTCCATATGCGGCCTCACCTGGGCTTTATAAAGCACAAGGCGTTGCCGCGGTGAGAAGTACTGCTTGGACCGGTTTAGCACTCCCAACTTCTTAGAGGCAAGTTTTGCCTTGCCTTCTGCGAAGCTCTCTTGGGCTTCTAGCAGAAGACAAATAGGCACGCGGCAATGTGCAATACAACTGGCAATGGAACGACACAGCACAGCAGCATTCAGAGGAAGCTTCCGGTATGCAGCGTCAAGATGTTGGAACAATATTCCTCCACCTATTAGAAATATAACGTCAATATCATTGTTTAGGTTCAAACTCAAGGCATTTCTAAATGCTCATCAGAACGCACAATGTGATCTTAGGCATGACACGAGTGCTATATGATTTTATGAATTTATTTATTTTAATTTATTATAATATGGTCAATTTATAAATAGATATATGTTATTTGTTTCGTTGCAGCTGCAGTTATTTTATATATTATGTTTGTGTTACGATTTTAAATTATTGCTTTTTATATACATATATATTTTTTTAGTGTGAATTTTATTAAACTTAATGAAACTGCATTACACTATATATTTTGTTATTATGTGTTGTATTGTTCACCGTAACTTCACTTTATGGTCCCAGACGGAAGAACAGCGCTAGTCCTTGTTGGCTAGCATTATGCTGAGGCTGGGTCCAATTTAGGACTTATTTTGTTTCTTTCTCTATTTATATTAACTTTGTTTTATTGTTCTAAATAAATATTTTCTTTCTTTCTTTCTTTCTTTCCTTCAAGATGGCCCCTGAACTGTACATCGTTCGCGATGTCAACACCAAGGATCCCTATACTCTTGGAGGTGGTAAGGGGAGTTCCTTGGAACTGTAGCGCTTGCTCGAATGGAGTTTTTTTGGCAGAGAATACGCAGACCTGTGTCTTCTTGGGGTTGAAATGGACAAGGTTCTGTCTGCCCCATTCTGAGACTCTCTCTAAGGAATGCTCAACTTCAGACACAAGTCTAACCCGACTTTCCTCCACAAATGATCGAGGGACGTTTGCACGACCAGAGTACTGCGCATCGCCAGTGCTGTCATCCGCATAGCAATGAATGTTGCAAATAGACAACATATCATTGATATGCAAGATGAACAACGTTGGCGATAGCACACAACCCTGGGGCACACCAGCGTTGATGGGCTTGATACTTGAACAGCAACCGTCGACAAGGACTTGAATGCTGCGCCCATCAAGAAAGCTGGATAGCCAGGTGCAAAGTCCCTCAGGTATCCCATACGATGGCAGCTTCGATAGAAGAGCCCTGTGCCAGACCCGGTCGAAGGCCTTAGCAATATCTAGGCTAACTGCCAGTGCTTCCCCTTTGCTCTCAATGGCTTCAGCCCAACGGTGGGTTAGGTAAACCAAGAGATCCCCAGCTGAGCGACCGTGGCGGAAGCCGTATTGCCGATCATTTAGCAGCTGGGAATCTTCGAGGTAACCCAGAAGCTGCGCGTTGATAATACGCTCCATCACCTTTGAGAGCAAAGAGGTTATTGCTATAGGCCTATAATTCGACGGGTCCGTACGGTCCCCTTTTTTGGGGACAGGGTGCACATGGGCAATCTTCCACGAAGCGGGGACACAACCCTTGCGGTAAGAAAGAGTGAAAAGTCGGGCAAGGACTGGGGACAGCTCAGCTGAACACGTCTGCAGCACAATGGCAGGAATGCCATCAGGCCCAGAAGACTTCTTGTGTTGAATATGTGTCAATTACATGAATTTAACAGAGCGAAATAAATGTTTAATATTCTATCCATGCAGGAACGGAGAAAGAATACAAAGTCCTATGTTGGTGAAGCCTGTCGTAAGAGGCGACAAAACAATCCACAGCCAGGTGGTAGGGTATTTACACGTCTGTATTGCTACCACCCCTGGTTTAGAGTATGTCGCCATAACAAATTTGAGTTGTGTTCCGGCATTAGTTGCCAGGTTCCAGTCTCCCTTAAGAGAGTAGCAGCGTATTTGTAGGACCTTTGGTGTTGCAAATGTCTATAGGCGATAGTATCCGCTTTATATATGGGGATATAATATGGGCAATATAATATGGGGATCATTGATTGAGGGCATATCTTTCCCATACAGTCAACAATGACCGAACCTGCATATTACCCATGGGCTATATCGCCCTACGACCTGGCTGTGGGTTGTTTCATCGTCTCTTACCACCAGCTATCCAGCACCAGGGATATAACCTCTTACCTGATGGAAACCCTTGACCAGGTACGACGCAGACACGGCGTTGAACCACGACTTCTTCTGGACGGACCCCATGCCGTGTGATTTGGCGAACATGCTGGCCCAGCACACGCAGAGCATGTTCGAGTACCTGGCGCCCCCGAGGAGGCCGGGCCACCTCAGGCACCACCACCACGCCGGGGCTCAGCCGAAGCCCAGCGGAGCCCTGCAGGACTCCACATACCAGGACAGAGTCTTCTAGGGTGCGAACAAGTACATTCTACATCTATGTCTGTCTGAGGAATAACAAATTGTGCTAAATAATGTACATGTAGAAATATTAATTTTGCTGTTGGTAAAATGTATGTATGTATATATATTAAAGACCTATCTTATACTAATATATAAAGCTGAAGAGTTTGTTTGTTTGAACGCTCTAATCTCAGGATCTACTGGTCTGATTTGAAAAATTCTTTCAGTGTTAGATAGCCCATTTATCGGGGAAGGTTATAGGCTATATATCATCACGCTAAGACCAATAGGAGCGGAGCACCAATGAAGAATGTTTCAAAATCGGGGTTTTTTTTTACTATTCCACGTAGACGGAGTTGCGGGCAGAAGTTAGTAATCCATAATAAAACTATGTATTAACGGTTTTAAGCGCGATAATTTAGTTGATTTTGATTATTCCGACGATTCGGCCACTTTTCAGTAGCCGTGATAACGGAAGACGAAGATGTCAAATGTCAATGAGTATTGTTAAAGTAGGCTAAATAAAACTTGAACAATACTCAACCTAGTTTTATTATAGACCCACAATTGTTTAGTCAAGACTGGGTTTAACAATTAAATTAAGAATTATTTACAAGACTGGTTCAAAAGGTCGTGTAGCCAGAGCTAGATGACATTCTCGTAATAATCAATTCAATTTGTATAATATTTTTTTTGTAATAAAAGAATCTTAATCGTAAAAGATTTCATAAGTGACTTTGTAATTGCTTTTTTGATTGTCTGTTTATTGTAAAAAGTTCCAAAATTTTATTTTTGAGTTTATTCTTTAAACGGAATTTGTCCTTGGAATACTCTATAATCTAAGAATCACCATTCAATCTATAATGTTATACATTTCTAAAAATATCGAAAAGTATGCAAAGACGATTGATACAAGACAGAAATCTATAGTATTATAAAATTCTAAACATGCCTGTACATTGAAGCTATTAAAAAAAAACTGGAATAGACTATATAAACGATGGAGAACAAATTTTTTTCAGATTTCTTGTCTGTTTATTCGAGATTCAAGTAAAAACTATTGGGCCGATTTCGATGCGGTTTTCGCTGATCGACATCTAATTTTTAGAATTAAACTCTGCACTACATTCTATCATGGGAATCCAGTGGAGATTTTGATTTTCAAATGGCTAGATTTAAAAAAATCCCAGTGATTTTTTCACTGATCGATAGCAAATTTTATGTATCAGAATATGTGTGATATCTTTTATCCTGGGAATCCCGCGGGCATATCCTAGTAACAAACAGATAAGTAGTTAAAAAAAACGTCTGCGTCTCGGACGCCCGACAGAAGTGATAACTTGCGTGAGAGAAAGGGTAGCCAGACTGATTGGCGCCGTAACGTGTTACGTTACGAAGCGGTTTACCCTTCCATAAGAAGTTATCACTTCAAAAAGTCACATGTGACGTCTTTGTGATAATTAATTTTGTTTAATTTTAAAGTTGGCAATACCTCATTGGTATCAAAATTGAAAGAGAATTGAACCGTTTATTTTTAGCATTAGAGTTTTAAGTTTTGTTCAACTAGAAAATAATTTTAAGTGTATATAATGAATGTAAAATTTTATATTAAACATTATTATATGAACATTGTTGAGTTTGTTTTTAACCTATATAAATTACTAGCTGAACCTTACCTACTTCGTTGGGCGTCATTAAAAATACAAATCTTCACTCGCAAACGCATATCAAGTAGAGGTGTGTAACTCCTGAGTGATTAACTCAAAAGATATATATCCGATGCGAAGAGTTATTAGATCTGTATATCACTTGCGTTCAAAATGTGTCTTTATATCTTTAACTCTTTAGTTCATTCCTGTTCCACGCGATGAGAAACAATGATTAGCCCGCGCACTGCGCATGCGTAGTAATTGAACGAGAAAACCGCATATAATTGCAAGCCAAAATAAATCATAACACTATAGTTTTATTGTGTAATATATACTAAAAGTCAAAGGCCATCTAAATGACGTGCATGTTATTTAAATGTCAGATATTTTGCGTTGCCACAGGTACGCGTGTCGGCTCTGCTAGTATATCACTCACAGATAATAACTCATCTTGTCTGCAATTGACACTGACACTAATCACTGTCAAGATAGAGTTAAAGATATAAAAGAGTGATATATATCTTTGTATCGAAAAGATATATATCACTCTTTTTTTCTTGGTGAGTGATTTTTCCCATGACTAATATCGAGGTTTAAATTAGGCTTTGTAGTGTAGCAGCGAGAGGTATAGGTTAAATGATACTTCAGATGGTTTCTAGTAGTTTTCACTGTCGAGTGCTGGTGTGAACTAAAGATGTGTAACTCAGGAGTGATTGATTTAAAAGATGTATAATCTTTCAAAATTCGAAATCACTCTTTAAATCTTTGATTTTAGCAATACATCTTTAACTCACTACGTTAAGATTGATTTTAGTCACATGGAATGATGAAAACTAACAAATCAGATACTTGGATGTAGTTTGAGACAGTAGATACAGGATATTGTGAATTGAAATGAGAAACATGCGCACTCTAATAAGTACAATGATGATACACAGTAAATTAATCTCTCTAGCGTTAATTTTAAGCTTAAAAACGGTCAACTGAATGAATTATGTCATTCGAAACCAAAGATTTAAAAGAGTGATTTAAAGATTGAAATCTTTCAAGGAAAAAGATTTATAAATCACTGATCTCATTAGTGATTTAGTTTGCGCATCGCTAGTGTGAACTGATTTATTTTGGAAATGGTAACCTTAAGTACAAATATTAACAAGTCGTAAAGCTGGTACAATATATAGCACAGTGTGTGAGCGGGACGGATGATGTGCGGGCGAGACAGAGTAACTATTAATATGTGTGCACCCGCGTTAGGCTAGCCAGTAGTTCGTTGTCGCCTGCGACGACAAGACGTATGCAGCTCCCAGACTCTCTTTGTATCTCTTGGTTTACAAAAACTATTCTTCAGTTTTAATTTTAACATTATTTTTGAACAATCTGTCTTTATGCATCTGCGACGCATTGTGCTTTTCGATATCTTGTGGACATTTATATGTCAAATTGCAAACTTCACATCTATATGGTCTTTCTTTACTATGCTTATACAACATATGTATCCGAAGAGATTGTGATGTACACCGTTTCACACCACATACTGTACATTTGTATTTTTGTTTATTCTCATGTTTGAGTAAGTGAAGTTTCAAACACGCTTCATTTTTATACTTCTTCTCACAATATTTACAGTCCAGCCTCTTATTATCATGTGTTGCCATGTGACGAGTCAATACAACTTTTTCCCTAAATTTCTTATTGCATATAGAGCATTCGAATAACTTCTCAACGGGTTTATGATATACGTCCATATGTCTATACCGGCCCGAGACATGTTTAAAACCCTCCCCACAATAGTAACATTGGTAAATTTTCACTCCCGTATGTATTGCCATGTGATATTCGTACATTCGCTTCTCTTTACTAACGTGGCCACACTCTGCGCACTTGTACGCTGAATTATGCCAATTCATGTGTGATTTTAGATATCTTTTATTCACCATTTCGTTGCATATAGTGCATTTGGTTTTGTTATAGAAATGGTTACGTATGTGTCCTTTCAAGTATTTTCTATTGTAGGTTATGTCACATTCAGGGCATGTATACTCAAGTGAGTCGATGTGAATCTCAATTTGATGTATCAAGCAATCACAATGATTAGTGAATACTTCCTCACATGTAGGACATTTGTAAGTTGTCTCTGTATGTTGTAGTTTATGCTCAACTAACTGATTGTTTGATTTGAACTTTTTAAAGCATTGGGAGCATTTAAAGGTTTTCTCGTTATGTATCTTCTCATGTATTTTCAAGGCGATGAATGTTTTACATTCAAAAGAACAGATCGAGCATTTATGGCGGATGATTTCTTCTGGTTCTTGAGTTATATCCACGTTAGGTTGTTCCATTTTAATAAATCTGGAAGAAGTATAAAAAACACTTACAAATATTAAAAATGATATAGTGAATATTTTTCATTACATAATTATTATAAAAAATTCTAGAAAAATAGAAACTTACAAAATCTTAAAATCTATACATATAAATAAAATTGGAGTGTCCGTTTGTAATATTGAAATAACCGCTTTTTACTACATGCATATGAATATATATACGGTACATACACCAAAGTAACATTTTTAAAATTTTTGTCTGTCTGTTTATTCCGGCTAATCTCTGAAATGGCTGGACCGATTTTGACGGGACTTTTATTGGCAGGTAGCTGTAATAAGGAGTAACTTAGGCTACTTTTGTTTTAGAAAAATTCTTTTATTTTGGAATTATGACGATTTTCAATTACCACGCGGGAGAGACCGCGGGGCGCAGCTAGTAAAACATAAAAATACAACAACAAACCTAGAAATTGTTATTTTCAGAATTATTTTTCGCATTTTAGTCACTCTTGGAGTCGGTTTTTTTTTGGTAGATACTTTTTATTCAATAAATATTATAAACACATGCCTGCCGTGTCTGTACATTACAGCTATTTTGCGGCTTGGCAGGTTTCACACATCAGTTATCTTATGATGTTTATCTTCACCGTTGTTAGTACATGGTAATTGTAACAATATGCACATTATATCAGATGCGTTCCAGTCAAGATCGAATCCGCATCCCCTTTAAGTTTGGGATGCGTGCGCTAACCATTACACTACTAAGACTACTACTGTATATTGTTAAAAGTTGTGCCACATTTATTTCGTGCCGCGGCGTTTGAGCTAATAACATGGAAACTGTTTTATGACTATCTTCTTTTGTTTACTTTGTGTTTAAAATTTGTAAACAGTCAATAACCTTTTGTGTATTGTACTCGTTTATGGACGTTCGCAGGCATAATTATGCAGGTGTGCGGATTCAGTTTTCTGGGAAATTGCATTGACACTTGCCAGGTAGGCATATGGCATCAGTGCATTAGAAAGCAATGGCACAATGCAGACATCATCAGTCTAGCGAGAACCACAATCAAGGCGAGACTTGTGTACATTCGATAACATAGTGACGGACTTTGTGCGTGTTTTTGAATCGCATATTACGTTTGAACTGATTGTGTTCAGTTATACCTACCTGTGTAGTACCTGTGTTATATGTGTTTGTATAGTTCTAATAAATTGTATAGTAATTCCAACAGCATTTTTAATTTGAGTCCTGCACTCGTAACAATATAAAAAACACATCAGTCTTTCACAATATGTTACTTGAAATAAATCGCTTTTCACCCTTAAATATGTACTTACACTTTATGTATGTCAATATTACGATTGTCATAGACATTATTAGCATCATACTCCTCAAATTCCGCTCCTGGAAAGTCTATTGCCATATTAATTATCTTCTCAGGCATAAGGCTTGTATCAACAGCATCATTCATATTGTTTTCCTCTTTTATTATAACATGATTATATATTGGTTTATTATTATCATTTGTAGTGTTATAATCTACATTAACACCATCATATATATCAATGAATTCACTCTTAATATTTATATAATTGATGTCTTCAGTCTGTGTGTTACTCCTTTCATTTATATCTAAACTGTTCTCAAGACTCATTTTGATATATGCTTTATCACTATTTTCTAAATCATTGTCTAAGGAGTTTTCAACTTTAATGAATACACTTGAATTGTTTTCATTGTAATTATCAGAAGAAGCGTTATTGTGATCATAGACTTCTGGGTAACTTTTATAATTATTACCAATATTAATTACTTCTCTAGGATATCTATTTGTAATATGTTCTGTATCAAGTTCCATTGTAGTTTGCTGTAAATATCAAAATATTAATAATTTCTATATTATTAATTAATAAATAAATAATCGGCAGACGTACACACATATTGTATATTCCCAAATTAAGCAAGTTACGCTTGTGTTATGGGTACAATGGGTATGTACAACGGACTACTCTGGGGCCAGTCCCAGACACCCAGACCATAGTAAATAATGGAGAAAATATGTTTCCGAATTTTACTATACCAGGAATCGAACCCGGAGCCTCTGCATTCCAGTAAGGTAGGCCAGCGAAGACTTAGCCTGCTTAACCACAGAGGCCGTCGATTCGAATTGAATCAAACAGTCATGGAAAGCAGTTTCATTGTCTGTGGAAGTTTATCAACCTGCCTCTAGGCACCTAGTGCTGGCTTAATCTACAATCAGCCACACTACCATGTATCCTTGAGTTCAGATAATATCTAGGTCCACTACTGCAAAGTAACTGTGATATAGAGTAGTACATCCTTCTCTGTCTCTTATAAATGTTATAAACCCAAAGGTTTGTAAGAATGGATGTATAGATGTATGTTTGTTACTCTATCATGCAAAAACTACAGAATAGATTTTGATGAAACTTAACAGCAATATAGCTTACACATCAGAATAACACATAGGCTATAATCTATAAAGTTATAATGTGAATTATCCAGAATATAATAATTTAACATCACCATGTGGGTGAAGCCACCGGGGCAGCTTGTACATTACAAAGATATAATGTATGAAATATGATGTCACGATATTTAGAATCATTCCACCACTTGTCGAACTTCTGCTGTGTGTGAACTGCACACACACAGAATTATTTTTATAAATATAATAATAATATAATGTGAACTGTCCGAAATATTATGAGTTGCCATAACTATATGGGTGGAACCACAGGCGCAGCTAGTATCACAATTAAAGTAGTTTGTCTGCTGATATATTAACAAAGACAAGTACATCCAAAAAATACTCGTTCATGGAGTGTTTCTCTATAAAATACAAAAACTTACAAAGCTCTTTTTTAACTTTTGGTACTATATGAAACTTGATCAATTCCAAAAAAAGTAATACATAAAGATTGGATTACCTTATATTAAGAAACAGTTATTGTATATCATTAAATTACAAGCATGATTTCGATGTAAAAAGTATACAAACAATAAGAAACGGAACATATTACTTTATTACTTTCTTAAGTTTCTTGTGCTAGAAAATGAAGAAGACAATAAAATTAAGGAATTGACATTGATTAAAAAGTGATGTCATGAGGATTTTTAACAAATTTTATTATTTTATGGGTTTTTTTTAATGGTCGAGTTACACAGTCTTTTATACCATAAAGTAACCAGTCATGATGACAGTGCTAAAATATTACAGTCTTTCTATTATTATAACTAATTTCATAAATAAATGTTAATGTATTAAAGCAGATTAATGTTATTTAGTATACATTATAGTCTATATTAATTAAAAATTAATATATATACTTTCTTTAAATAATCAATTCTCATTTTAATCGATTTGTTGATTTAGATTTATATATTCACAACCCTAACTTGTCATTTCTTCATTTAGAAAAAAAGTAATGCTAGACTAGTAAATATTTTCTGTAGCAAATTTAAATTGAAAAACGGAGAAATTTAAGTGTATTGTGTCAAATATGAGTTAAATAAGCATCCTATTATCGTAAAGTTTTTATTTATGTAAGTAAAATATATATTTGTTATGTAAAATCATAGATAACTTCTTAAAGTATTTTACATAGTTTCTAACCTTATTTTAATGTTTACGCGCTAAAAATCAAAATATTATTGTTTATGTGTACAATCAGTACCGTTTTTTAAATAATTTTTTATATTTCAAAGTATTAAATGGCATCTAAAATCAATTAATATGCGTCCTTATTCTGTTAAAGGCGTCAAAATATTTTATATGAATAAAAACATATTTTAAGCCTTATTTACTTATGTAATAGAGTCGGAAATTACTTTTTGCGCGATTCGGTTCGCTTTATAGAGAATAGGGATGCGCGACTGGTTGGAATATGCATGTTCAGACTAGGACACCATACATAAATTACAAAAAAATAAAATTAAAAATTACTTTATTAATTATCATAGTTTTGATGATGATAAGAGTTGCTTTTGTTAAGTGCATTGCTTTTCTATATTTTGTAACTATCTCAAGAAAGTATCCTAATCTGAACATTGGTGTAAGTGATTTAAATCTTAAAACTTTAGGAAGTTTAATTACTATAAATTTGTGCTGAATGTGTATTCATTGTTTCATATGTTTTTTTAATGTCCCAAAAATTAGAAATTTTATATTCAAACTAGGATATGCCTGTAACTTCTTCCACGCTTGACTTGGCTTCTCGCAGGATTCCCGCTATAAAATATATCACACATTTTATTTCATTAAATTCACTGTCAATCAATTAAAAAATTACATTTAAATTGGTTTTTTTAATCTGGAATTTTTAATCATTCCCAGAACAATTCCCATGGTGTTCCCATCTTAAATATAAAGTCAATCAAAGCAAGCAAAAATCCATAACAATATTAACTAAAATTAAGTAAATAAATCATAATAGGAAATTGAAAAATAATCTGTGATAATTAATATCAATGTCAAAATAATTGAAAGTAATAATAGGTATTTAAAATTTATGTGTAAAATTGTACTGAATAATAGGGTTCTTTTAAAATAATAATTGTATTTAATTCTTTTTAGAAATGTTCAAGCTTGGACTCGCTAGTATAGATTTTGGAAAGTGATTTTAAAGTCTTGAAGCTATGCAGAAAACACTGCTATTAAACAGAGCAATATACTTACATACATACATAACTTCACGCCAGGTCCCTTGCGGGGTAGGCACGAATAACAGAGCGCCATTCAGGCTTATTCTTACACACCTCACTTGCTTCTTTGACATTCATAGCTCTTGTCATGCATGCTCGTCTGTTCTTAACGCTCCTGACATCAGCTTCTGCTAGTACACAATCAATTTAGTATACTTACAGACTACATATTTTGTGTCCTTGTCTTTCATATTCTCAAATAGAGTTAAGTCAGACGCAACAAAGTCTTATTGATATACATCCAATGCAACATTCCATATTGTTATGTCATCCTTTACACAATTCATCCATGCCACTTTTCAGGATGTTATAGAAAATATATTTTATTCAGTTTTTGTTATGTTTGATTACAATGAAATATGAAACTGCCCTGAAGTTGTACTGAATTCAAAACAGAAAGAATGATCGAAATCAATTTAGAATCAAAACAGACAAGTGGCAAAATGAATGGCAACAAAATTTTAACTTGAAGTTTTACGGGCAGATTGTTAATGTACTTGTCCAATTTGAACCTGCCCATAAAACTTTGAAGTTACAATTTTGTTGCAATTTGTTTTGCCACTTGTCCGTTGCGATTCGTTTTTCCACTTGTCCGTTGAAGTTTCACTTCTACTATGTGTCCCAGCACACATTTCGATTTTTTGCAGGTTTACTGCAAATTATGATTTGCAGCTACAGCAAAATTATTTTGTTTCAGAAACAATATTGTTTATAAATCATCATTACTATATTGAAGATAGTTGAATGTAGACCCCTGTGGGACACCATTGATTCCTATTGACTCCAAGCTAAACGCAGCAACCTGTCTTTTAACAAGCCCCAATATATACCTTGAGGAGCAATTTGGAAGATTTTGAACAGCAAATAAATGATATACCCTGTATATCATGAAATGAAGCCATAGTTTTAAAGAAAGCTTTTGACTGTCTGAATAAAAATTATCACAATAAAGAAGAATGTTAATGTAATAATATATAGTAAATATGGCAAGAGTATGCTGTGTGTGTGGGAGTGCAGATGTTTATAATAATAAAGATATTATATTTTTTGAGTAAGTAACTCTTTGGTATACCAATCTTTATCCAAAAGAAATTATCATGCATAGAAATTATCACACCTCTTTCTACTGTTGTACTATGAATCTCCGCTTATGATCCTGGCAAACAACTTTGACTGTCTCTTATTGTTATGCGATATAGTACATTCTATTCTATTTAAACCCATCTTCACAAAGTTCTGGAATCTTCTTGATTACAGCTCTTAAGAACGGCTGATCAGTGTGATACTGCATGAACACATTCTCTAAAAGAAACAAAAGTAACATTTGCATTTTTAAATATTTCAGTTTTCCAATAAGTGCATATCTTAGACGAAAATGGAAGGATGCCATTCAGCTAACAGGGCGGATCACTCACGACAGTCTAGTCTGCAGCGAACACTTTGAAAAGTCCCAATATAAGACGGTGAGAGGGAAGCCTAGACTTATCGGGCGGGTTGTGCCAAGCTTATACCTTAACGTAAGTACAATATATGTTTAGCTTTATTGCAGGAGTTCAGTAAACAAGCAGACGGCCCACTTGGTGGAAAGCGGTAACCATCGCCTATGGACATTTGCAACACTGACAGTGCTACAAATGCGCTGCTGCTCTCTTAAGGGAGACTGGTACCTGGTCACTAATGCCGAAACACAACTCAAGGTGGTTTGGCGGCATACTCTAGACCAGGGGTGGTACCCATCCAGTTGGGCAAATACCCTACCACCTGGCTGTGGGTTGTTTTGTCGCCTCTTACGACAGGTCACCCGGCCGCAGGAAATTGTGTATTTGGTATAAAATTTTTAAAACTTAGCGAATGTATTCCAAGAAATTTTACACTCTAAAAACATCACGCTTTTTCAAAGATGCCATTTCCAAATTATTTGTTATGCTTATTGGGAGCTATAAATACAAAGAATGTTTAATTATAAATAATTAGTTTTTAATTAAATACAGTTATCATTTGATTAAACAAAGTTAGTATTTAATTAAATACAGTTATTATGTTATTTTATTTGGGGTATAAATAACTATAGTTTTAAAAACTAGTCACAAAAGTAAGTAAAGATGGTTATTGATAAGCCTCTACAGATGACAGACAAAATTATCATTTAAATAAATACAGTTAGCATTTCATTATACACACTTTGACTCCTTCAAGTAATGTAAGCATTTAATCAAATACAACAAGTGTTTAACTGATCATTCATTTTTAATAATTTAGATAATAATTAACATACTATAAGTGCATAATTAGTATATTTATTTTATTTTCAGAATAAAAACAATGTAACTTGTAGTGAAAAAAAAACAAATTCACGTGAAAATAGCATAGACAATGTTATTGCAAACTCATCAGCGGAAAAGACAGAGGAAAATATTTCCAATTTAGATACAGAAATAAATATAGATTTAGTAACCTCATTAACGTGTAAAGAGAAACGAATAGATGTTCCTGAAGAAAATACATCAAGAAATTTACCTAAAGATGATGATGGAACAGAAACTTTAACAAATAATATATCCGAGGAAACTTTAAGCGGAATTTCCGAAAATGTAAAAAGTGTAAACGAAGTTTCCGAAAATGTGCAAAGTGTAACTGAAGTTTCAGAAAAATTGCCGAGTACAAGTGAAATTTCCGAAAAGCCGCCGAATTTATGTGAAACTTCGGAAGAGCTTGAGCATACTGTTTCGGAAAATAATGAATCTAGTGTAAATGAGAAATTTAATTTCAATAAGTCAGTTGCGGATGTAAATAGTAGATTTTTTTATTCAAAAGAAGTGAATTTTCAAAATGGCAGTAAAAATGGCGATAAGAGAATGAAATGGTATGTATTGGTGTTTGAAAGTGTTTAGTCTTGATATATAAGCTATACTTGGTTTTATTTGTTTCTTCACATACATGGCATTGAACCATTAATCTTCATGCATAGTGTTATATTCATACTAATCCATACTATCCCTATTAAAATTAATAATCCCTACTAATATTAAAAATGTGAATGTAAGTTTGTTTGTTACACTTTCACGCGAAAACTACTCAACCGGTCATCATGTAACTTTGTACACATATTCTTGGAGGTATTAGAAGTAGCATAGGATACTTTTTATGAAAAATACAAATTCCACGCCGACGAAGTCGCGGGCAGAAGCTAGTATTATATATATATATATATGTGAAAGTAACTCTGTCTGTCTGTTACGCTTTTAAGGAAGAACTACTGGTCCATGTATGCTGGAATTTTGCATGTATGTAGTTTCTATACTGAGAATGGAGATAGGATACTCTCAGCTCAGAAAATTGGGATAGTTACCGGAATGAACTTTCCAGGGGAGAATAGTGCCTATTACTCCAACTAACAAGTCTTAATGACTATTTTTTTTTTAAATTGAAATTCATTGATTTTTTTTGTCACAAACATGTAATTAAAATATGTTACAAGTGAAATATGCTCGGTACGTGTTTCACCTTATAAAATTCATACAAAATATATTTAGATTGAATTAATTTTATACTTTAATTAATTAATTTCACTGCTTTCATCAATTTCATTAGTTCAAATTACTACTCCATACTATTCGTAATATATTATAAATGCAAAAGTAACTTTGTTACACGTTCACAGACAAACGATTGGACCGTTTTTGCTTTAACTTTGGTCATAAAGCATCCCATTTTGGTACCCCCTCTCCTTCCACTCCTCCACCCCCCCCCCTTTCGTTACCCCTCCAACTCCCCCCCATCATTTTTTTTATTTCGCCTTTATCCTCCATCTTGTGATTGGATACAAGGTTTTACTTTCTTTTTTTGAAACACAACTACTATAAGGGAAAGTGGGATTAGGATACTTTTATTTATTTTTATGCATTTATGTATATATGTTTATTATTATCATTTCGATGTAAATATGTCTAATTATCCGTTTCATTTTTATAAATATTAAACTGTACCGATATATATGTGTTCTATTGTCCTCCGTGACTCCTCCTGCTGGTCCCAGGCGGAAGAACGGCGCTGGCCTTAGCAGCTAGCATTATGCTGAGTTTGGCTCCAATTTTAGGACTTATATTGATCTTTTACTTTACTCAGTGTTGTTAAAATGTTTATTTGTCCTAAATAAAATAATTCTTTCTTTCTTCTTCTTTCTATTTTCAAGTCTCTTATTTCTACTACAATATTTAATACTAGCTCCTCCAACAATTGACACCTTGTTGCTTTATTTAAAACATTAACGAAATTTTTTGCAGCCATACAATAATAATGACAATATTGTTGTATGGCTAAAAAGTATTAAGATTTCTTAACAATTTCATAAGCATGCCAAAATGTATATGCTTGCCTAAGAAGTTTATATTTTGGTTTCAGCACTCCCATCCCCTCCCAACCGGACCCGAAGGAGGATATTGAGGATATCCTCACAAACTACCACATCCAAAACAAGGGTCAGCTGGTGATGGAAAGTGACAGAGTGGAAGACACACAGCCGGAGATCCAAACCGTGACAGAGAAAGAGCCGGTCTTCATAGAAATATCCGTCGGAAAGAGTGAGTGATACATAGTCTATATTTGGTTGGGTGCCAAAAATTGGGTTTTTGAATCATTTTTTTTAACAAATGATCATAATGTAAGTTTTATTATAAACTATTTTTTTTTGCTGTAATTAAAAAGTATACTTTTGAATCCGAAAACACGCTGACAAGTCCCGAACAAACCCGAGCGTGCGTGTGACGTCACTATGATAATTTCTGCTCATCGTAGCTTCGTAGCACATCAGCTGGCTCTTAAGTGGTCAATTATATATATTACCCGTAACATAAGCGTAACTTCCTTAGCTTGGAGATGTATAATATGTGTGCTTGTTGCCGAGTATTATTCTGGTCCTTTAAGCCTGATATTTTATTAATTTAATTTGTTTGAGAAACATACTATAATTTATATTCCTAAATATAAAACACAAAATTATTACATTTATCAATCAAGTTTCCACTAAAAAATAATTTATATAATAAAAATTAGCTCAAACAGTTAATAATTACAAGAAAGCAAAAGAAATACAATTATTCGAAAATTATATAAAATGTCTATTTAATTTACATAAGGAAGGTCAATATTGAACAAAAACAAATAAAAATGTCACCACAATATTTTTCGTACTACTTACAAATTCTCAGCCATCATATGCTTAGTGACAGTTCTGCGGCCCCAATGCTTTCGTTGTATAATATAATCATGACACAAGCACAATTTTCTTGTGGATAAATAATGTGTGTTTGTGTCTGCGGATTATTATTCTGGTCCTTCGAGCCGAACTTTTTCGTACTACCTACGTGACCTTCATTTTTTGTGCTTAGCGATATTCGTGCGGACCCAAACTTTTCCGTTATACAGTAGAACCTTAAGTCGAACACCTTCCAAACTCGATAACAAAATTGTGTCCCCTTCCCTTCAAGCCCCAAAACCTCGGTTACTTGAAATCTGAACCCTCTATAAGTCAAAATAATAAATTGGACCTCTGTATCACGATAGTAGTAGTATTTGATTTTACAGCCTAAATAAATATAATATTGTTACGAGTTGCAGGACTCGAATTAGAATGCCATTGGAATTCTTATGGAATTTATTAGAACTATACAAACACGTATAACACAGGTACAAATATAAGTGATCACAACCAGTCCAAACTTAATGCACGATTCAAAAACGCGCAAAGTCCATCGCTAAACAAATTTTCTCATTCATTTAAACAAGTCTTGCTTCGCCTTTGGTTACCGCTAGACTGTCAATCTCTCCATTGGGGGCATTGCTTTATACTGCACAAATACAATATGTCACTCGGCCGCATGGGCTGCACTTCTTAGAATCACACCTGGCTAATGACTACCATAAAAGATTACAATACACAATGGGCTGTTTTTCTAATTACAAATTTTAAACACAAAATATAAAAAAAGTCCAAATGCCGAAAAGGTAATAAAATGTCTACAGGTGTGAATTTGTCTTTTGTCGGCATTCAGGTCGTAACAATACAAATCTTTACCTCTATAAGTCGAATGTTTCCTTACAAAATACGTTTAAGTCGAAATCCTTCATAAGTCGAAAACTCTATAACTCAATTTTTTTGGCGTCTCCCTTCAAGTTCGACTTACAGAGGTTTTACTGTATTATACTACACATACCACAAGTATAACTTGCTTAGAATGTGGACATACATACAATATGCGCCTTCGGCTGCCGATTAGTTTGTTGGTCCTTCGAGCTGAATTTTTTCGTACTACCTTCCAGACCCTTTCACGTCTGTCCCTAGCGACGTACCCGAAAGCCAGGACTGTTTGATGGTGCTGGAGAGCGTCCAAGTGGACGTGGACCCCTCGAGCTTCCTCCTTCCGGAGCAGGAATACGACATCGCCGGCGATGATGATGATGATGATGAAGACGATGATGTACAAATTACGGAGAATAAGTGAGATCAATTTGAATATTATAATTTTAGGATATGTTTTTTGTGATAAGTTAAGTTTGTTTGTGACGCTTTCACGTCTTAATTACTGAATAGATTATTTTACGAGTTTATCAGGACTCGAATTAAAATGCTGTTGGAATTATTATACAGTGTATTACAACTATACGAACACGTATAATACAGGTATAAATATAACCGAAAACAACAAGTCCAAACGTAATGCAGAAGGTCGTAAGTCAATAAAACGCGCAAAGTCCGTCACTAAAAGATTCCCGATTGTTGGTTCTCGCTCGCTCCTTCAATCGGGCCATTGTTTTATATTGCACAAATGAAATATGTGCGCCCGGCAACGAATTTCCTAGAATCAGTTTTTACTTTAAAATCCGTAACAATATATTAAAATATAATTTTATATATTTCAGAAAAGCAGACCCAATAAGCTTACTGACATCAAGCGATGAATCCGATGTAATATTAGAAGAACCTAACATCGATACAGTAGAAGTTTCAGATGAAACTGACGAAGATGATGTGCCATTAGTGAGACTTGTGCCCAAAAATGATAAAAACGATAAAAATAAAGCTGAAATCGCCAAAATCATGTGGGGACTTTACGAATATTACTGCATACAGTGTAAATTTTATTCAACGAGTAAAAATGATTATCTACAACATGTCAAAGAGCACGAGAAGGTGTTGCAAATGTGCCAAATTTGTGGCTATACGACAGCGAGCAAGCATCAGTTTGATCGTCATAGACGGAAGCATAAAGACGAGAGGAGATTCAAGTGTCATCTATGCGACTACAAAGCCAGGCATAATATGAGTCTAATGTATCATCTGAAGACCCATGACACACAAAATGGTGGCAAAAGTCACAAGCCGGGCTACAGCTGTCATTGTGGTTTCCGGACTAATGACAAGACGACCATGTTGAAGCATGTCCGAGCGTGTAAAGTTGATGAGACACCTAAGAAGTATTCTTGCAAGAGTTGTAGTTACTCGTCTAATCGAAGAGGGGACCTAAAAAGGCATGTGATGAGGAAACACAAGACCATCAGCGATGATGATGATGATTATTCACCGTAGCAAGACACTATGAAGTAATAATCTGTATAAAGTGAAGGATGCTCAGGGACCTAAAACATATCCATAAAAAGATTACAGCTACTCAACAAAGACCCCTACATAGTAAAGAAGTATTCAATGGTTGATGTAGAAGAAGAAAATTTTGAATTTGGGTCTAAAGTCTAAACTATAGAGAGATATATATATACACATGTAACTATCGAGTATTTAATGAATTTTGATGATGATGCTGAAGATCACTTGTTGCAGCAGGGACCTAGGGACCTAAAAAATCTCCGAACTAATGTCTATCAGCGATGATGATGACAATGACTATTTACTGTAGCAAGAAACTATGAAATAATAATCTGTACTTGTCAAGCGAAGGATGGTCAGGGACCTAAAACATACATATTAAAGAAGTTCTCAGTGGATGGTGTTGAAGAAGAAAATTTCGTATCTAGGTCCCAAATAATAGTTATGTTGAAGTAATAAAGAAGTGAAACTGAAACTAGTACCATACTTGCAAAGACAAGGAACATTTGGGACCTAAAATATATTTATGCAAATACTATAGTTATTCAATTAACTAGAGAGACTGTTATACATGTATCTATCGAGCATTTCATGAACTTTGATGAAGATTATTTGCTGCAGCAAGGACCTAGGGACCTAAAAAGTTTTAATAAACAGAAGACCTTAAATGGCTAGTGACGAAAAAATGCTGTGCGTTTAATGGGCATCATGAGAATGATGTTCCATAATAGGGACCTAGACGGGACCTAAAAACTATTTGGGTGAATATTATAATTATTCAAATAAATCAAATAAGAACTTAAATTGATATTTGAGGTGTAAATGTGCGTTTTATGAGTGTTATGAGATCTAGTAATACTACTAGGGACCTAATAAATTGTTAGTGATCTAGCTGTGGATAATAAAGAATTGTGCTACATTGAAGTTGCAAAGGCAAGAAATATTGGGGACCTAAAAAGTGTTTCTGTATATATTATAATTATTTAACTAAACTGACCGGGTCCTATTAATGGGGACCTAAATAGTCCACTTTAACTGGTCTAGGTCCCGACACAATCTTATGTCGGGGTTAGGAAGTTCCTATTATTAGGAATTATTTAACAATGGAAATATTATATATAAGGGACCTAATCGTTCTAAGAAGTATCTCATCTAATTAATACATGCTATTGTGATGTCTCATGTTACATGGAACCTAGGTCCCTAGAATAATGAATGTTAATGTTGGTACTTAATGAAGATTCCACAGTGTCCTGATTAGTTTGATTTAGATTATATCAGGACCTAGATTTAGGTCCCTTATATAGTTAATAATTTATATTTTTTTTTGTCGTCGTAAAGTTTTACAACAAAAAAAGGAGAAAGAAGTAAAAACTTTGAAAACATGATTATAATTTGAAATAGGTCGACATGACAATTTTCTAGTGATGTGACATACCTGGTAGTCGATATCAATATTTTTTGGTATGTAACAAAATTAAAGTAAAATTGTCACCGCCTTTTTCTTTCAAGTCTTATTTTCAAACAGCCTTATCAAGTACCTGATTGATAAGATATTTATAACAATTATTATTCCGTTCAATGTTTTTTTATTGCAGGAGTTCAGCAGACAGGCAGACGGCCCACCTAATGGAAAGCGGCTGCCGTCGCCTAAGGACATTTGCAACACCAAAGGTGCTACAAATGCGCTGCTGTTCTCTTAAGGGAGACTTAAGGGTACCTGGCCACTGATGCCGGAACACAACTCAAGGTTGTTATGGCGACATACTCTAGACCAGGGGTGGTAGCCATCCAGTCGAATGCCTTACCACCTGGCAATGTCACAATTTTCTAATACTTTTCTGGTTGGTTCTCGTGCTTGAGAATGGATTATTGGTTTCTTTATATTTCAACACGTGACGAAGAGGCATGTGGACTCATTTTCAATACACAATTCGGCAGTTGACAGTATGAAAAATATAGGCTGATTTTAATGTAGATTACGATCTAAATATGACAAAAATAAATTGTTTTAGCTAAAATATTAAATATTAATTGATATTTTTGATAAATAAAATTGTTATATTGCAGCCATTAGCCACGTGACAATGAACGCCGATCAGAGCGCGTGACGTCATAGTGTGCAAAACAAGAAGTTATCAATGACTTCTCAGATAACACTTCAATGAAACAGATGTTTGTTTTGCACACTGTGACGTCATGCGAGACGCCATGACAGCTTGACGCGTTTTTGTGACGAAATGTCAAAATATTTATAAAATTGCTAAATTAAATATGTTAATGTTGTTTTTTTGCTGATATATTAATATTTCGGCTAAAATAGACCATAAGGCTCAAAATAAACCTGTTTCTCAAAAATTGTCAACTACAGAATTATTATACAAGCAATAAGGTATATCTATGAACTCGGTCGATGCGGACTCGTGCAGCGCTAAAAGGGGTTTCGCATGTGTGCGGAGCGTCCCAACGGCGATTATCCCCATGTCGACCTGTCACGAATTATAGATGGCTACATGTCAAAACGTTTTTAGATAGAATAAATGAAAAATTGACACTTGACATCTTTGTTTTCCGTGATCACGGCTATTGAAAAGTGGCCGAAACATCGGGATAATATTTATTTGATTTTCAAATCAATTACCGCGCTGAAAGCCGCTAAAACATAGTTTTATTATGTATACTAGTTGCGAGAAGTTAAGAAAATATTATAATTAACGAAGCTCGGATAATCTTCAATTTAAAATCTAATACTCTACGTGTTTCGTTATATAAATCACGCAAACAATACATGTAGATGTGGTAATAATTTAATTCATAACTTTGTCGCGTACTATAAAAATATAGATATCGAATATTTGATATATGATGTCACGTCACTAGAAAAATGCCATGTTGACCCGTCCCGAACTAGAGTTCTGTAGGATTTAGGATTTTTCCACAAGGTTTTTACTGGTCGACTGTCTTGCCTACTTAGGGTTGCCAACCGTACTGTAAGATATAGTATTGTACT
Organism: Dendrolimus pini; assembly: GCA_949752895.1. Taxonomy (NCBI): domain Eukaryota; kingdom Metazoa; phylum Arthropoda; class Insecta; order Lepidoptera; family Lasiocampidae; genus Dendrolimus; species Dendrolimus pini. The sequence continues at coordinate 9,633,840 of OX457153.1, forward strand.
ATATTTTCAATATATTTATATTTTGAAAATAATAGATCTTTGCTGGAAAAAGCAAAAAGTTGTAATAAATACACATGGGAAATGCAACAATGAAATAAATAAAATATATAATAAATAATGAAAAATAAATATGCACTCTTTTTTTCACCTACATTTCCCAAAAATACTACATTTTAAATTAAAAGGTGGCAACCCTATACCCACTAGGGCGTGTAGACAAGCGACATTAGCGCCCTACGTATAAAATAGAGATATATGTGAATGACGTGTCTTTACGCTAAGTCATGTCATGCCTTTCATTTAGGGCTAATGTCACTTGGCTAGAGTGCTCGGTGGTCTGTTTCAAACGCTGTAGATTGCTTATTATAAAGATGTAACGCGGCGCACATACGCTGTATGCAGCGTATACACGTCGCACGCCGCGTCCGCTGTCTTCGAGCATTCCAGCGTGAAAAAATTGACGCTATGTCTATACATAGCGTCAATTTTTTCTCATCTCAGAGGTCATTTTGGAAAGGTCGAAATGGACTTTTCCAGAATGACCTCCGATTTAAGGTCAATCGACCCCTGACGCGGCGTCAAATGTTAATTGGCGCTAGACGTCGCTTTCAGCGTCTGCAACAGGCCACTACCTTATATGATTATAATACATCTAAAGTGTTTATAATGTCGTTTGACATTTTGAATAAATGGTGTAAATTTTTGATTTTCCTCTTTGTAAATATAAAACTAAGATTAAAACTAGGTTATTTAAATGTAATGATGAATTAAAGTCCATTGGATTAAGTAAGTTTTGCATTTTTTTATTCTAAGATTCTTGCAGTAATAGAACTACACGCCATCCATTCACTCGTTCCCGGTCCAATCTGTACGGGTCATTAATTCGTTCCTTCCCGGTCCTTTTCAAAGTCCCACTGTAACCCATTTTGTTTCCAAAAAAGGAGACTATTTCTCTATCTTGCTCGAATACCATCCGTCCCGCTCACACATTGTGATGTATATTGGAGTAGCTGTACGACTTGTTAATATTTTTATTTAAGGTTACCGTTTTCAAGATAAATTAGTTGACATCAGCACTCGGCAGTGAATACTACTCATCTGCCATCTAAAGTATCATTTAACCTCTGCATTACGTAGCTACAAGTTATTGTTTCTTTTTTTGTCGCATGAGTTCAGCAGACAGGCAGACGGCCCACGTTATAGAAAGCGGTTACCTTATGGACATTTACAACACCAAAGGCTAAAAACGGCGCTGCTACTCTTTTTAAAAAGACTGGAACTTTGTCACTAATGCCGGAACACAATTCAAGGTTGTTATGGCTGTATGTTATGTACGAGTATAATTATCCGCAGTCCGCACCAGAGTTGCCAGACGTCCCGATTTTGGCGGGACGTCCGGTTTTGAAGTGAAACTTCTATATAGACGGGGGGGGTCTTACGATTTTTCGCTCACGAAAAAGTGTCACAGTCACGTGGTCTTAATACTTACATTTTTAAACTCGTGATATCTTTTGAATGGAATGTCCGAATTAAATCATTCAAAAAGTTATATGAAGGTATTGAAGCAGTCTTGAATATGAAGTCTTGATGATGAAAATGAATCGCAACAAAATTTTAACTTGAAGTTTTACGGGTAGATTTTTAATGTACTTGTCCAATTTGAAAACCTGCCCGTAAAACTTCAAGTTAAAATTTTGTTGCGATTCATTATGTCACTTTTCAGTTGAAGTTTTCCCACTTGTACGTTGCGATCCGTTTTTCCATTTGTCCGTTTCGATTCATTTTTCCAATTATCCGTTGCCATTCGTTTTTCCACTTGTCCGTTGCGATTCGTTTTTCCACTTGTCCGTTGAAGTTTCACTTCTAATATGTGTCCCAGCACACATTTTTAAATCAAAATTAAAGGCCTGCGTGGGACAGGCTCAGTTCCGCCTTCGGGGTTAACTCTTCTTTCTATTTTGCATGAACGCACGAAGGAATAACAAATATACCATTCGTTTTAGTGCTTGGAAATCGGTGAGCTAGTAGTAAGTTGCGTTGCGTGCGTAATTTAGTTTAATTACATTTAAACTATCATATTTTTATTAATTTGTCAATGCTTTTTTCACTAAAAAAGTTCCAAAATTCCAACATGCCAAAAAAAACTGGCAACCCTGATTCGCACTGTCATGCAAACGCTTTTATGGTATCATATTTGAATGTCTTGGGGTGGCATACAAATATGTATAAAATATAATTGTTTCTCTTACTTTTAAAATTATCAAAATTCAACATTTTGAAAATATTTCAGCATACAAACAAGTAGGAAACTATGAAGATGGTAAAATGTCTCTTTCCCACCGTACTTAGGATTTTTATTAACAAGAAATAAAAGAAATACATTATAAGTACCTACTTAATTTATTCTCATATAAAAATACAATGTCTTTTACAAAAAAATTATCGAAATTTCTTGTACTTATGTTGTGTGTGTGTGTGTTACACCTTTTCCAAGCATTTATTTTACTTTTGACAGCTCGATGGCGGATCAATTAGTAATGTCCATCGACTCGATTTGTTATAAAAATCGACTTCATTTATACATAAGTTTTAATCAAATTAAACGTATCTATATATTTTTGCTAAAACTAATATATCGTGTATTAAATATTACATTTCAATTAACATATTTTACATATATTAAAAAGCCATTTAAAACAGCATTTTTAGTAATTGCGGTATTATTTTTCTTTAAATAGTAATTTATTTAATTTGAAATCGATTACATTCGATTTATCTATGTAATGTCGATGGTTTAATAATCTGTGCGTTACATGAGTCACAAAACATCACGGGGAGTTTTTGGCGGGAACTGAAAGGAGACGTTGTGCAGTCGGTGCAGTTGTGAAGTCGGTGCAAAGTAAAACATAAAAATTACTATATTTTGAAAATTACTAAGCACCGACTTTAAGATGTTTTAGATAATATATATTAATAATAATAGCTTAAGAAATAAGTTATTTTATACATTTTAGTTTTTTCGTTTTTGAAGTCGGTTTTTTTAAACGAAGTTTTTAAATTTTATTCAGTAGTAATTATATGTTTTTGTGAGAAATGTGATCTGTATAGTCAAATGTGGCCTATCGAGTTGTCACAAGAACTCCGTTGAATGGCTTCAGTTGATAACCTACAGTTCAGCTGAGCTATACATGGATTAAGAAAATGAAGGAACTGTATTATAATTTAAGATCTGGCTTAAAGGCGTAGCTGCCAAGCCATAAACCTAAATTAAATTTACAGAACATCACTATTACGTCATACACAACAATAAAGTACGATAATTACGTCATTTGTTTAATGTGAGCCCTAATATCAAGAAATATCTGAGTTAATAGACGTCCAAACCTCAAAAGTAAAACAAACGATTGGAAATAGTATACAAAAGATTTATAAAAATAGTTTCATGTGAATTAGACCAATCTATAGCATGGAAGCAATGATATTGTAAATGTGTAATACACTATAATCACAGGTGGCGTCACCAGTTTTTTTTTATCCTACAAAACTTTCAGTCATGATATTTAAAACCTTTTTATGATTTTTTTTTACTATTTTCTTAAGTATTCACCGAATAGTATGCATAATAACTAACGGTTTTAAGCGCGGTAATTTAGATTTTTATTAGTCCGACGTTTCGGCCACTTTTCAGTACCGTGATCACGGAAGAGAAAGATGTCTTGTGTGATGAAAGATGTATTTATTAAAAAATCAGTTATTGAAATGAATTAAAATCTACAGTTAGTTATAGAAGTGGTCTAACTTACACAATTTAATTTCACTTAAGATTAACTTAATTTCACTTATCATCAACTTAGCATACGGATGGTTTGTTCAGGGCAACGCGGCACACGACTGCTTTTAGGTTCGTGAAGGCTTCATCCTGAATAGCCTGGTCGAAGTTCTGTGAAAATTAGATTAGTCATAGATTTTATGTTTTAATTTTGCGTTGGCAAAGCCAAGAAGTTTCCACCATTTAGGATGGGATGAAGAAGGGAGAGGAAGTGGGCCTTGGGAACTCTCACAACTCATCACAACAAACACGATGCTTAACTAACTTTACTTATTTACTTATAACCGACTTTAACACTTGGGGCACTCACACGCATGCGTTTTACATAGTTGAATGAATGAATGAAAACTCATAAACTTAAATCTAGACAATTGATATGAATACAATTGCATTAGAACAATGGGCGGACTAATCGCTTATAGCGATCTCTTCCAGGCAACCCAGTGTCTAAGGAGATTTTAAAGAAAATTACAATAAACGATTTGTGTGGTGTACGAAACTAAAATAAAAAAAATAAACTATTATATAAACATATTTTATATAATTATATATACGGTGATATTATAAATTAGATATATACTCGTATACATTCAAACAATACAATACATTCATGTAAATTGTAATGCAATAATTTTACTTAATAGGCCAATTATGGTCAGTGACCATACGTTTAAATGTAGTAATTGATTTCGCTTGTCTGATTGGTAAGGGGATAGCTATAGGTTAATTAATGAATATATAATAAATATAATATAATATATAATAAAATTGTAGATGTCGAATTTCTGCACAATGAAATTTTTTTTGCTAAAATCCGAGTCAGGACGGTGTAAGAAGTGAAATATAACAAAGTCGGATTTTTTTAAATTCTTTGTTTCTCTGTTTGCCTGTTTGTATCGGCTAATCTCCGAAACGACTGGACCGATTTAAATGAAATTTTGTATGGTGGCAGCTTATATCCCTGGTCAACATATTCATATTGTTACATGAATCAATTTGAAAATTCGCGAACATTTTCATACCACGACTGTACAAAGCAGTTAAATAATAATAGTTGATTATACCTCGTTGATGACTATAGTTGGCACGAAGCTCAGTGGTCTTTGGACAGCGCCTGTCTTGTCTCCGTAAGCTGCGAGCAAGTTATCTCCTTGTTCGTTGGAAGCACAGCGTTTGAGCTTCAACGATTCTTCTGTTTTCTTCGCTTGAGTCAGGCACTGAACGAGAAAATTCACTAATTAACTTATAAAAAAAAATTAGAATTTTATAATATTGTTACGAGCTACAGGGCTCGAATTAAAATGCCGTTGGAGTTACTATGGAATTTATTAGAACTATACAATATTAAAAACTCTAGAGGAGAGAAGGGGGAAGATGTTTGGCCATTTGCTAAGACACGACACCTTCTTATGCACGTTAATCGAAGGCGAAGTGGAAGCAAGGTGAGGGAAGGTAAGACCAAGGTGAGCATTTATGGATCAAATAAATGAAAAAGTGGGTGTCGTGTCTTACACAGAAGTAAAACAACTGGCCCATAATAGAGAAGATTGGAAGAGGCTCCACCGACAAGAGCATGCTCTTAAATGTTAAATGAAATGCAAACACGTATAAAACAGGTACAAATATAACTGGACGCAACCAGTACAAACTGCACGATTCGATAACACGCGCAAAGTCCGTCACTATATAGCTTGTTGAATGTACACGTCTTGCTAGAATCGTAATCGTCGCTTGACTGCCTCACCTCTCCGTTCGGGCATTCTTTTTATTCTGTACAAATACAATATGCCTCGACGCAAAACAATAACAAAAAGAATTAGTTCGACACACCGGCCTAATGACGGCCATAAAACAAGTACAATAACAATAGAATGTTTTTCTTAATTAGAAATTTTCAACAAAAAGTAAACAAAAGAAGCCCAAATGCGGGAAAGGTAATAAACCAGGTTTATGGCAGGCAGGTGTGCATTCACTTTTTGTCGGCATGTAACACTATTATAGATAACAGATGAAAGATTTAGGTACTCACAGTGTCTAAAGACTTATCAGGGTTGCTCTGGCTCATGAGGCAGATGATCAACTCCATCTTATCCGTGTCCTGGAGACTCTTGTCTTTCAAAATGCACGATTGCATCTGTAATCAATCACATTATATTTATAAAAATAATCGCGCGCGCGTGTGTGTGTGTGTGTGCGTAGTTCACACGCAGTAGAAGTGAGACAAAATCTGACAAGGGGTGGAAGGATTTTAAATTTCGTAACATCACATTTTATACATTATATCGTTATAATATATTTGAGCTTTACAACGCGAAATTTGAAATAAGAACGAAAATCTTCAAAACATTTCCAACTGTGTTATGTTAAGAAAATGGTAAGTTACATGAATAAAATATATATATGTATGTATTTAATTTATAAAATATGTAGTTTAAGTGTGTTCATTTATGACATACCTAATAACCTGCACCACCTACATCGCCAGATTAAGTTAAACCATTCCTTAAGTTAGGTTGCCTGGAAGAGATTGCTTTAAGCGATAAGGCCGCCTATTGTTTCTACCATGACAATATTGTAATTGTGTATTTTTGAAATTGTACATTTGGTGAGCGATAAAGTGTTATCTATCTATCTATAATAGAAAACTAAACCTAATGGTTCATCATATTATTACGAGTGCGGGACTCGAATTAAAATGCCGTTGGAATGACTATAGAATTTATTAGAACTATACAAACACGTATAACACAGGTACAAATATAACCGGACGCAACCAGTACAAACTGCACGATCCAATAACACGCGCAAAGTCCGTCACTGTATCGCTTATCGAATGTACTACACACGTCTTGCTCTTATCGTAATCGTCGCTTGACTGCCGATCTCTCCGTTGGGCCATTGGTGCACCGATACAATATGGCTGCCAGCCCGCATAGATTGGATTTCTTAGAATAAGTTTGACACACCTGCCTAATGACTGCCATAAAAGTAGACAATACACAATTGACTTTTTTTCTAATTACGAATTTTACAAATACAAATTAAACAAAATAAGTCCAAATTCGGGAAGGTAATAAACTGCGATTTATGGTAGGCAGGTGTGCATTAACTTTTTGTGGGCATGTAACAATATTCTTACGAGCATTCAAGAGAACCCGGTCAACTTGGGAGCGCTGTAAACCCCAGATAATGAAAAAATATCATCACGCTAAGACCAATAGGAGCGGAGCACCAATGAAGTATGTTTCAAAATCGGGGGGTTTTTTTTAACTTACTTTTTAAAAATCTATTACACGCGGTCAAAGTCGGGGGTCGAAGCTAATATATAATTTATCTCCAATCTGTATGAGCATATAATGTAAATGATTAAATATAATATATTGTTACGAGCTACAGGACTCGAATTAAAATAAATGCCCTTGGAATTACTATAGAGTTTATTAGAACTGTACAATCACGTATAAAACAAGTACAAAATAAAACTGGATGCAACTAGTTCACACTGCACGAGTCTGACACTATTTCGCTAATCGACTAGTACTTCACGTCTTAATCGTATCGTAGTCATCCTTTGACTGCCCCACCCCTCCGTTCGGGTATTGTTTTATACTAAACCGTATAATACTGACAAAGGGGCGCCCGTTCACACACATCTGGCAAGCTTCAACACAACGCAATAAAAACAAGGATTTATTCGTTCGACACGAATTACAGCCATAAAATAAGTACGATAACAATAGATGTTTTTAAAGTCTAAACACGAAGTAAATAAAAGAAAGAATTCGTTTTTACAACATGCAGATGTGCGGTCTTTGTCGGTATGTAACAGTATTCTATCTCATTCTCTTGAAGGCCTAGTCCTATAGATTTATGTGTTTATTACCTTTTAGTGTCGCTTTTTCGTTTCATCTAGTTTCAAATCACAATTCTAAAGAAGTTTCACTTCAAAAGAATAATTACCTTATTTCCATAGCACTCGTCTTCGCCATGATGACAAGTAAACTGCCATTTCCCATTCACTTTGTCATGCTGAAAAATAACAAAAAAATAAAATAAACCCTTAATCCAAATTACGTTATTTTATTGCAGGTGTTCGGCAGACAGGCAGACGGTACACTTGATGGAAAGCGGTTACCATCCCCTATGGATATTTGCAATACCAGAGGTGCTGCTACATATACGTCTAGTCATCGCACTGGACAACGAACTACTGGCTACTGCAACGCGGGAGCCAGGGTTGGATTTGGGTAAGCTGAAAACGATAGCATATAAAATTTAAAAAGATAGATAAGATAGAACCTAAACATTAAATACAAGTAAATAAAAGTAATAATTAGACGTACTATTATTACATGCCTATGAACTCTATTGCCTACTTCATAGAGAGCAATATGCAAACTTACTGTTCGAACAATCAGAATGTCAGAAGAAAAAGTATAATTCACGGGAACTCCCCGTAAATAGGTCATGGATGACGATTTACAATCTGTATTCTACTTATATTAGTCATATAGGCAAGGTATTGAAATTATAGTATCCCTGGCAAGAGCGCACATATTAATAGTTGCTCTATCTCGCTCGCACACCATCCGTCCCGCTCACAGATTGTGCTAGTACAGTTTCCAAAATAAAAATTAGGTCACTTCAGATTTCAGTGCACATCAGCACTCGACAGTGAATTCTGCTCTCTGCCATCAGAAGTATCATTTTACTTCTACTTCTCGCTGCTACTAAGTGATACTCACAGTACTCTTGCCATAGGGCACCAATTTGACCTTGACGGCCCCTCGGAAGTCCCTCCAGACCGGCGCCAGTTGCTGGGTGATGAACCGCTTACTATCAGGGCAGAGAGACTCGTAGTAAACTGCTATCTTCACCTATAAATTACACAATATGTCAATAAAATCTAATACCTACAAAGACGAAAATTCAATTCTGATTAATTAATTTTGTTTACATTGTGTTATACCTAGACCAGTGTTTTTCAACCTTTTTCATGACACGGTCCCTTTAGTATGAACAAATATTTCGCGAGCCCCCTAACCGTTGCCTTTTTTTCATGTATTTTATTTTGTGTCAAATATTCAATCCAACATATTTATTCATTTTCATAATTAGGGTTCAGATAAATACATAATTAAGTATGTAAAACACATTTTTTTTACATCGAATGACTCGCCATTAGATAACGCAGTTTACGCGCATGTGATCTAGCTAGTTATCGAGTAGCTCTTCTTGTGGCTAAAGAAGGAAAACCTCATACTATTGCCGAAAATTTAATTTTACCACCGGCTCTAGATATGGCGGAGATTATGTTTGACAAACAAGAGGTCTAAAAACTCAAAAGTATACCTCTCTCTGACAATACCATTTAACGCAGGATAAGCGATATGGCGGCTTATGTTCGTGATCAAGTCATGGAAAAAACGTTGAAAAACACTGCTTTAGACTATAGGTAAGTATAATGAATTAAGCTTAGGTCATTGTTATTTACAGATAAGTTGAAATTGAATGTATTTATTTAATAAACATGAATACTTATTGAAACTCATGAGTCTACTGATGCTTCCAAAGCAATTTTAGTCACTGTTAAAAGAGAACAAGCGACGCAGCAAACTCCCCAGCAACATATCTTTACTTCATAATTATCATTATTTAATACGTGAAGCAACAACTTTGTACGCCTTCCTACGACAATTGCGCGGACGGAGGAGTATGACACTTCGCACACTTATACTTCACTAGGTGAGCCGGCGAACTTCGTACCGCCATATTTTCTGAATTCCTAAGACTTTGTTTCATGACACAAATACGAAATCACCAAAATCGCTCCCGGTGATTAGGAGGATTCTAGAACCCGATCTCAGTGCCACCTACCGGTTCTAATTGCGAATCTAAACCATCCGGGAACCCACTCAAACACACAAAATCACCAAAATCGCTTCCGGTGATTAGGCGGAGTCTAGAACCCGATCTCAGCGCCACCTACCGGTTCTAATTGCGAATCTAAACCATCCGGGAACCCACACAAACACACACACAAAATTTCATCAAAATCGGTAAAGTCGTTCTCAAGTTATAAAATTACAACGAAAAGTGGCTTTGATTTTTATATATACAGATTTAGAGTAGGAGTGTAGAATGCTAATATTTTATTAAAATTATTCATAAAAAATACATTAAACCAATAAAAAAAAAATACACACACTACCATGTATTTGACGCACACACGCCACACACATATATAATCTTTTGTTTATTGTTAAAGTCAAATGAACAGTGTAGCCTTGGCGAAATCTGTGATCATAGAAACTTAAATTAATTAAGGTCGAATTTCAATAAGCGATCACTATAATCTATTTAAGAGCCCATTCTTTTAAGTGAATTTTAAATTTGTTTATCCTTAACCTTTTTATGCGGATTAGAATTTTGTAGATTTGAATGCACACGGCTAGTTGTTTTTACCTTATTGTCATCCGAGCGTTTCTTCGCTAGCACAGTGCAGAATACTGCAGCCAAGATCACAACTAAGAGGGTCTTCATTTTGTACTGGAACAATGAAATTATATGAATTATATATATTGTTACGGGCTACATGACTAGAAATGCCGTTGGAATTCCTATAGGATTTATTCGAACTGTACAAACACGTATAAAATAGTTACAAATATTAGTAGATATACAACCAGTACAAACTGCACGATCCAATAACACGTGCAAAGTCCGTCACTATATCGCTTGTCGATTTTTTTTATTGCACGAGTTCAGCAGACAGGCAGGCGGCCCACTTGATGGAATGCGGTTACAAATGCACTGCTGCTCTCTTAAGGGAGCCTGGAGCTTGTCCACAACTCAAGGCTGTTATGGCGACATACTTTAGACCAGGGGTGGTCGCCATCCAGTCGGGCAATTGCCCTACCACCTATGGGTTGTTTTGTCGCCTCTTACGACAGGCCGCCTGGCCGCAGGAAATTGTATTCTTTCTTCGTACATTAAACTTCCATCATCACGATGATTAACGGAATTTCCCGTTAGTGTGGCCCCAGCATTAGGATTGTGATTTTTTTAAATGTATATATCAGAAAAGCAAACAGATACAATATATATTTTATAACTAATGTGATATTCTATATGTTAATAATATGGTATCCAACAGCACTTTTCACATTTTATTTTAGGACATAATATATTTTTTTTAATTAAATAATAGTAAACTATCCATTTTACCTTAAGATTTTATCACTTTCCGTAGAACTTGATTACAACTTGATCAATATAATGCACTCATATGAGACGTATTGATTATTCGATACTAAGCTCAAAAGTTAATTGACGAGATTAAAAGTGGAAAAGCGCAGATGTACTTCACGGATGAAGATCGAGATGCGACTGAACTGTAAATTGTTGACTTTCTAAGTACATTTTGTATGCGACATGAGTTTCAACGATGGACGGGGAGTAGGTCAGCTGTGAATGGTCAAGTGGCAACGTGTGGTCCAAATTAAAAGAGTCTATCAATTTTTTGAAGTGAAACTTCTATATAGACGGGTATTAGGATTTTTTCTGTCACGTAAAAGCGTTATGACCGCGTGGAGGGAGTAGAAGGGCTTCATATTTTTCTTGGAAATAATTTTTGAAGTGGTTACTTCTTATGGGAGGGTAAACCGCTTCGTTACGTTACGCGTTACTCTGGCTGGCTGTGTTTTGCATTTGCATCACCAACGGTGCAACAATTGCGCTGCTGCTTTCTTAAGGGAGACTGGAACCTGGCCACTAATGCCAGAACACTAGTCAAGGTTGTTATGGTGGCATACTCTAGACCAGGGGTGGTAGCCATCCTGACGGGCAAATACCCTACCGCCTGGCTACTTTGACTATGTTTACCGATAATTCATATTAAAAGGAATGTTCTTAGAAAACTAGCGAACACTCAGACCACACTACATCGGAGATTGTCACTAAATTAATCGCTTTCACTCATCTCTTGACCCACATGCAAACAAAGCTAGTTTCTCTTGCATTCTGTACAAATTGTAATAAATAATACTTCTATATTTTAATATAATTTCTAAGCTTTGGTGAATACATAAACTTTCATCTTTATCTCTCCCATATCTAAACTATAATATAACGTAAAACTACTGGACCGATTTCGACGCGGTTTTAGCTAATAGACAGCTAACAGTCAAACTTAAAATCTGCGCTACTTTTTAGTCTGATAATGCTGCGGGAATTTTTCTGGGAATAATTTAAAATGACCAAATTATTAAAAAAATCGAATTCCAATGTATCTTTACGAGCTACAGGACTCGAATTAAAATGCCGTTGGAATTACTATATAATTTATTAGAACTTTACAAACATGTGTAACATACGTACAAATATAACTAGACACTACTAGTACAAACTGCACGATTCAATAACATGCGCAAAGTCCGTCACTATATCGCTCATCGAATCTACGTCTCGCTCGTATCCTAATCGTCGCTTGATTGCCTTACCCCTCCGTTCGGCCATTGTTTTATAGTAAACTGTATAATACAACAATCGACTGCGTGGACTGAGTTTTTTCAAGGAAACGTAATCTGCACACCTGGTTTATATTCCTGCGAACGGCCATAAACAATAGGCTTTTGTCTAATTGCAAATTTTAAACACAAAGTAAACAAAAGAAGTACAAACGCGGGAAGGGTAATAAACCAGGTGCGCATTTCCTTGTCGGTATGTAACAGTATTTTTTTCACTAATCGATAGCAAACGTTATGTAATAAAATGTGCGATAAATGTCACACCGGGATACCCGCGGGAATTTCCAAAGCGTGAACCAAGTTGTTCTTATCTTAGTTATATGTACAGGGGCTCAATTCTGTTATTTCAACATCTTAATGATGCGAAGATATTCAAATTACGATTCCATTGCGATAGTGTTCAAAAATCCGTATTCTACTGATCCGTTCTCTATTGATTTGGCCGAGTTGTCCGAATTGCCAGATTTGTCCGATATGTCCGAGCTGTCCTATTTGTCTGATTTGGCCGAGTTGTCCGAATTGCTAGATTTGTCCGAGCTGTCCTATTTGTCTGATTTGGCCGAGTTGTCCGAATTGCCAGATTTGTCCGATATGTCCTATTTGTCTGATTTGGCCGAGTTGTCCGAATTGCCAGATTTGTCCGATATGTCCGAGCTGTCCTATTTGTCTGATTTGGCCGAGTTGTCCGAATTGCCAGATTTGTCCGATATGTCCGAGCTGTCCTATTTGTCTGATTTGGCCGAGTTGTCCGAATTGCCAGATTTGTCCGATATGTCCGAGCTGTCCTATTTGTCTGATTTGGCCGAGTTGACCGAATTGCCAGATTTGTCCGATATGTCCGAGCTGTCCTATTTGTCTGACTTGTCCGAGTTGCCCGAAATGTCCGATTTGTGCGATTAGCCCCATTTTCCGGATTTTCCCGATTTGTCCTTTTTGTCATTATTGTCATTTATGAAGTTTAACTCTAGTATTAATATAAATGCGAAAGTAACTTTGTCTGTCTGTCTGTTCCGTTTTCACGGAAAACTACTGGACTGATTTGGCTGAAACTCAATATATATATGTCGCAGAACGGCCTCGTTCTCACGACATCTTCTTTAGTTATTGCAGGTTTAGTGGGCGTCATCAGGATAAAATGCGAGCATAAAACACAATAGCCACGGTTTATACACTTTTAATTTAGATTTCATCAATATTATGACATAGTTTAGACCGAGCAGCGGGTTCAGGGCACCCGCTCATACTTCCAGCTTCAATACTTTCTTTAAAACTCTCAAAGGTCCAACTCGACCTGTAGCCACCAACCAAATGCGTCACAAAAACTCCTCCGTCTACCGAAGTAGATACTACTCAAAGTATAGAGGGCGTCTCTGACCCCGCTCCGCCATATGCTCTGCTCCGATTGGTCGTTTATTAAATTACAATATTCATAACTTTTATTAGGTTAGAACGATCTTGAAGTTATAGAAACATTTAACAAATCTAATTAAATTACATTAAGAATTTAAGAAGTAATTAAAATGTAAACAAATGATATTGTGCGTTATACATCCAGTCAACAATACATCGTCATATCGTCATAGTCATAGCTTCCCTCCGACATATATATATATTCGATGCCAAGAAATCCACAATAACTTCTCGATATCGTTACGGTGGAATAATATCAGTCAAAAATAGTATTAATTACCATCAGCAGGAATGGCGTTAGCTGAAAATAATATTGCAAAGCTACCATAAAAATTAAACATTATTTCGCGAGTTTTCGCATATAAATATCTATAAAGTCAAAGTGGCGTGCCACGGGTATGTAATCAAGCAAAACTACGATTGACACGATAGTGCTCGGCGATTTTGACAAGATAGCAATAGCAGAATTAGGCCCCAGTTAGACAGATAGCTATTTGCTCAAGTATTCGCGACTAGTAGTTTATTTGTTTTTATTATTCCGACGTTTCGACCACTTTTCAGTAGCCGTGATCTCGGAAGATAAAGATGTGTCAATGAGTATTGTTAAAGTTTTATTTAGCCTACCGCCAACTTGTTCATTTTAATAATTTTGTTTATGTTGTTGTGGCTTGAAGAGAAGACGCGGCGAAAGAAACTTTCAGGAAACATGCCTAGCTCTAATAATTTAATATAATATTAAAATGTCGGAATAATAAAAATCAAACAAATTACCGCGCTCAAAACCGTTAAAAGGTATTTTTATTACAGATACCTATTATTAAAATAATCCTTACCTTTTTAATATTGTTAAACACTATTCTACACAAATTCATTTGTTACCGTAACATCAATCTCTCTACTAACAATTAACATACAAACAATCAAAACTATTTGCAAAAAAAACGTGTGTTTCATTAACAAACTATGAAACCACTCTTGAGCTGTCAACCATTGGAGACTATCCACCATTCGTGCGTAGCAGATTAATGGGTTTCACTGAGCAACACGCAAGATTCCACAGGTTTATTTTTTACCTTAATATGTGTGCAATTTGCACTTTGTGTTCCTTAGAACAGGGGCTCCCAAACTTTTTCAGTTCGCGGCCCACTTACAGCTTTAGTATTTTGTCTCAACGCCCTAGCTAATTGAAAAACGGTACAATGATACCAAGTAGATAGACACAAAAATTGAAATATCCACAATATTGTTACAACTTAGCCCCCCGACAAAGACAAATTCCACGAAGCACATTTTATTACCTGTCGCCATTTGAAATGATTGTAATACTTTTATGATCGTCTTGTTTTGTTCAGTTATTTATTGGCATATGTTTCTAAGTGATTCTGGAGAACAGTCTATTGTACTCGCTCATTAGCATAATTAGCCAGGTGTTACGAGCTAATTCTACGAAACTGTGGCGACGTTGCCGGGCGAACATATATTTGTGGAGCATAAAACGACGGCCTGATGGAGAGAGAAGGGCAATCAAGCGACGACTACGATCAAGGCGAAACGTGTGTACATGAGGGAATCCAATGGTAACGGAATTGCACGTTTTATTGAATTACGACCTTCTGCATTACGCTTGGATTTGTTGTGTTCGGTTATATTTGTGCCTGTGTTATACGTGTTTGTAAAGTTCTAATAAACTCTATAGTAATTCTAACGGCATTTAAATTCCCAGCTTGTACTTTAAATCCGTAACACCTGGCTAATGATCACAATACAACAATGGGCCGTATGCCAATAAGTAAACAAAAGAAGACGACCATAATTTTTTTTGATGTTATTAGTTCAAATGCCGACGGGTAATAAATGTGCTTTGTTTCAGATATGCAGGTGGATTTTGTTTTTGTCGGGACCTGAGTTGTAACAATATAATATCTAAGATGTGCTATTGAACCAGAGTTTCCTGGTTTACCTACCTCATACTTGGTTACCTTGATTTGATACTGCACAACAATACAAATCAAAAATCCATACACTGCTTTATATATAAGCAAAAAAATATATATTTAATTGTATTAATTTAAGTTAGTTTAGTCTATTATTGAATATTCTAAAAAACATTAACTTAAAATATAGAACCAAAAAAGTATTTTAGTTTTTTAAATGTTACGGGGTTCTATAAACCTCGTATCACCACAATAGTAGTTTTAAGAACAAGGTCTAAAACGCCCCGTACCGCGGGAATGGAGTACAAATAAACCAATGCCGCTTTGAATGTGTTAAATACCGTAAAATTATATTTTTAAACACAATTTATAAAGAAGTTAAGTAGTTTTGATTATGGATATGTTAAATAAACTTGAGACGTCGAATTCTAAGTAAAGTTACACAATAACTGATTGCTGTGGAGTAACTTGACCCCAGATGTTGACAATTATATTTAGTGGTCATGTTACATAGATTATTTGTCGTATGCAGTACCTATTATATACATGGTGGGACATTTAGATCGGTCAGTATCGACATATTTTTTTCTATATACCTATTAATACGTGAAGCAAAAACTTTGTACCCTTTTTACGAAAATTGCGCCGATGGAGGAGTGTGAAATTTTAGTTTATATAGAGAACGAGAGCAAAATGCTAATATTTTTAAAAAATACATTAAATCAATAAAAAAAACATTACACACACTCGCATGTATTTGACACACACACACGCCTACTCTTTACTACTACTCTTTTCTACTTTTGTTTATTGTTAAAGTCAAATTAAAACTGTAGCCTTGGCGAAATCTTAATAATGTTCAAATTTATAATTTAAATTAATTATTATGGTCAAATTTCGACCACGTGTAACCCCTAGTATTATTTATTGCATGAGTTCCGCAGACAGACAGACTGCAAGACCAATGGTGCTACAAACGCGCTGCTGCTTTCTTAAGGGGGACTGGAACCTGTTCACTAATGTCGGAACACAACTCAAGGTTGTTATGGTGACATCCAGTCGGGTGAATACCTCACCTGGCTGTGGGTTGTATTGTCACCTCTTACGACAGGCCACCCGGCCGCAGGAAATTGTATTCTTCCTCCGTTCCTGCACGGATGAGACAATGTTTAAATCTATAATTAGGTACCTAGTAGGTGGCGCTGCTATCGGGACCTAGATATTTATTTATTTTTCACAGCAGGACAACGCCGTTAATTATCTTATCAAAGGTCGTGACCTAATAGATTTCGATACGGGCTATATCTATGACATCATAAGTAGGTAAATATTATTATATATGGACATATAAATAAATTGTTATTCAGATATTAATTAAAACTAGGTCACCCGTGGTCAAATTTCTACCATAACAATTTGTTACATGCTGTTATTTAACTTGCAATGTATGTAAGTTCGCGTGGAATCTTGCAAGTTAAATTTGACCATTTTCCGATGACCGGTTTCCGATTGAGCTGAAATTTTGGAACGCATATATATATCACGTGACAATGCAATAATATGGTACCATGGAGCTGATCTGATGATGGAGTCGGAAGGTGGCCACAGGAACTCTTGTACTAAACAAGATAGACCCGTCGTGTTTGGGCTCTATTTACTTGTCTTGGCTAGCACTCTGCTGCTACATAATATCCAGGATCTCAAAAGCTTGTATTTAAAAAACTTTTTATCAGACTATACTTCTATAATCATAGATTTCGCCAAGGCAACAATAAACAAAAGAGTATATATGCGTATGTGCGTCAAATACATGGTAGTGTGTGTAATGTTTTTGTTGTTGTTTTAATGTATTTTTTATGCATAATTACAAAAAAATATTAGCATTCGTCGCTTCTTCTCTATTTTTTTTATAATATTTATGGCTTGGCAACTAGGCCTTTAAGCCAGGCTTCTACTCTATATAAACTATACGTGTGCGAAATTTTATACTCCTCAGTCCGCGTAAATTTCGTAGAAAGGGGTACAAAGTATTTGCTTCACGTATTAATATTATAAATGAAATGAAATAAATATTCGGTTTTACAAACGCTTTGCCAGCTTTTCAATTAGAAACAATTCATATAATCTCCGATTGAGAGCGAAGATCCAGCCTAGGTTCAACTATTATTGTTGGAAATTTACATATCTTTGTATATTTCCAGTGATTTGCGTTTTTAATTGCACAGCGCCATCTATTGGTTTGTTAGTGTTTCACTACAGACAGCCATGTTTAGAGAGAAGAAATTGTACGATAGTGTCCATCTTAATAATTAATCATGGTTAAGTAGGTTCTTTACCTTTGACCCGACCAGAATAAAATTAGATAAACGGATGTTTAAGAATTATGTTTTGTTTACAACAAAGTAATTAATATCAGTCGTTAGTTGTGATGTGAATTACAATTAGCGATGCAGGAGGACTATAAAAACAATTAAATTAAATCTATATATATAAAAGACAGTCGTGTTGGTTACACTATTTATAATTCAAGAACGGCTGTACCGATTTGGCTGAAAATTGGTGGGGAGGTAGCTTAGAACCAGTACCAGGTACTTTTAATCCCGTTGGAATCGGTAGGTGGCGCTGAAATCGGGTTCTAGAATTCTCCTAATCATCTGGAGCGATTCTGGTGATTTTGTTTTTGTGTTTTTGAGTGGGTCCCCGTATGGTTTAAATGCACAATTGGAACCGGTAGGTAGCGCTGGGATCGGGACCTAGATTTTTATTTATTTTTCAGAGCAGGACAATGTCTTCCGGGGCCGCTAGTTAATGTTAAAAGTTTAAAAAAACTATATCTACAATGATCAATTAGCGGTCAGGCCTCTTGCTGTGGAGTCAACAGTAATGTAGATTTGGTAGTAAGCCGTGATGACCGTATGGCGTATAGTCTTCAATAAGTACAATGTGGGTTTTGCGAAAACAAATTCCAAGATTATTTACTTTGGGCATATATGTCTCTCTAGACCACGAGCCATAAAAATGACCCAAAATTTTGATGGCCTCGGGTGGGGACATGGGAAGGCCAGCATATAGAGGCCTCTTAGACAATTTTGATGTAAATGTGGGGTTACCCTAACCGACGATTATTCCTGTCTTCATCATATAGAAATGCACACAAGGACAAGCCCCGGTAAGTGTAGGAGTATTGTCGGAAATGAGAACAACAAGTACTGGGCTATATAATATGGGGACTGGACTATGGATATGGACGGTGACTCAACACACCCTTTATTATTATTATCTTTGCTGGAACGGAGATAGGATTATGTAGATTGGAAAAGTCCTGCTGAATGTGGCCAGTGTGGCGCACGTTTCATACGCTGGTCGAGTGCGCAGCATCGGCACCGCAGAGATTTGAACTCGAAACCTCGTAGGTCCAATCGATTCGCTGGGCAGTTTGGTGTTAGCCATTCTGCATAGCAACGATCATTTAGTGGGTGCGTCCAATTTCTGCGAGACAGTCTTCACCCCTGTTGAAGAAGTGAGTTTGGCCTGATTCCCGGGGCATTCACAAGCACTGATGCGCTAGGATCAGTGTGGGCGTAACTACATTCTAAGTCTCACGCTTTTCCTGCCATGAGCATAGGGCACATAGCATTAGTGGACTATTGAGTAGTGGAGTTTCCACACAAGCCGGCGATTGACTCTGATGGCTTCACCTCTCATCGCTTTGGTCCAATCCCTAGCAAAAAACCTGTGCGAAATGCATTTCTCCCGCCTTATAAAAACCAAACCAAAAAACAATCAAATCTTTCCTCGTTAGACTATAAGTAAAGACGTGCGACGAGTTGCGCACAATTATTTTATTTTATTTTATTTTATTTTATTATATACTACAGCTGCAGTCTTACAAACTAACGTTACAGAGATAGCTAATGAACAGCTATTCACAAACCTCCACAGATGACAGGGAAATGAAAATAAAGTATAAAATGCAAATATTTTTAGAAAAAAATTATAACAATAATAAGTAAATTTTGTGACCTGGAATCTAATTATTATTACAATAAGCTTTGATTAAATTCGCATTTACAGATGCTAGACTCAGCTAGACTATCCACAAACAAATCAATGTCAACATAATCCGACTTGCTGAGTTTGTTTTTTCTAGGACGTAAAAGACTAGGGGAACAAAGAAATGCGCACACCTGGCTGTCTTAAAACGCAGTTCATTACCTTTCCTGCATTCGGAGTTCTTTTGTTTACTTCGTGTTTAAAATTTGCAATTAAGAAAAACATCCTATTGTTATCGTACTTGTTTTATGGCCGTCATTAGTGTCAAACTAATCCTTGTTGTTATTGCATTACGTCGAAGCTTGCTAGATGTGCGGATTATCTCAGTGAAGGCGGCCCTTTGTCGGTATTATACAGTTTAGTATAAAACAATGCCCGAACGGAGGGTGGGACAGTAAAAGCAATAACACCAGCGAGGCAAGACGTGTGTACATTTTTTTTTTGCAGGAGTTCAGCAAACCTGCAGACGGCCCACTTGATGGAAAGCGGTTACCATCGCCTATGGACATTTGCAACACAACAAAGGTGCTACAAATGCGCTGCTGCTCTTTTAAGGGAGACTGGAACCTGGTCACTAATGCCGGAACACAACTTAAGGTTGTTATGGCGACATACTTTAGACCAGGGATGGTAGCCATCCAGTCGGGCATATACCCTACCACTTCCTGCACGGATAGAGTGACGGAATTTGCGCGTGTTATTGAATTGTGCATTACTTTGGGACTTATTGCGTCTAGTTATATTTGTGCCCATGTTATACGTGTTGGTATAGTTTTAATAAATTCTATAGTAATTCCAACGGCATTTTAATTCGAGTCCTGTAGCTCGTTAAAATACAAATGTAGTTTCTCGATAAGACTAGCACAGTCAATTTTGGACTGAGCAATTTTCACCAAGAGACGTATATCGGAAATATTTCTTCGAACTTTGAGGGACAGAAGATGGAATAAGGAATAGAACAATTATTTCTTACAACGTGAACGTCTTATACTTGTACAGAACATTCCCCGTTGCACAGGCGGTAGAATACGCAGCGACGTAAGGTCCCTCCGAAGGCTAAGCGATTCTAAACCGGCTGGTATACGCCGATACGAACAGCACGACATTGGATGGAGTCGAGATACTAAAAAACTGGTCAATGTCAAACAGGCAAGTTTCAAAATGACTCCGGAACTTCAAACAAATTGGTTTGAACAAGACGTTTCATTCGATATGAGCGGGTGAATTAACTAATTTATTTTGACCTGTGCCAATGAACTTATGACCCCTTTTCTTTGTAGTGGTCATTTGGTATTGCACCAAGTCACACGAGCTGCCTTGAATTGAAGCAACATTGCATGTTGCATTATTCACTACTATAGTTCTTGAAATATGTATACGAACTCGTGTTCACTTAATTCTAATATTTCACATCGTATACTAATCCCTACTTATTTATTTTTTATTAATATTATAAATGTGAATGTAAGTTTGTTTGTTACGCTTTCACGCGACTACTAAACCGATCATCATGAAACTTTGTACACATATTCTTGGAGGTATTTATTAGAAGTAACATGGGATACTTTTTATGAAAAAAAGTTCCACGCGGACGAAGTCGCGGGAAGAAGCTAGTAATATATGAAGACATGAGTGGATGAAGGTGATAAGTCGCATAATTCCAATTCTGAGTAAATCGAGATAAAAGTTTTACTTTTATTTGAAACTGAACTGAACTTAACACCTTTAGCAACTTTTTATTTTTTAAATATGCCATATCTTTGGTCTAAGGTCTGTAGTCATTTGGTATCGACTTATAACATTCATCTACGCAAAAAAAGCAAAAAACCGAATATGCGACATATCACCTTCATCCACTCACGTCTTCATATATAGTTGAAGAGTGTGTTTGCTTGAACGCGCTAATCTCAGGGACTACTGGTCTGATTTGAAAATTTCTTCCAGTGTTAAGTAGCCCATTTATCGAGGAAGGCTATATATCATCATGCTAAGACATATAGTAGCGGAGCGCCAATGAAGAATGTTTCAAAATCGGGGGGTTTTGAAAACAAATTCCACGCGGGCGACGTCGCGGGCACAGCTAGTAGGTACTATATATTATAGTACGTTTAGGCAAACTAACTTCGCTAGTAATGTAGTATTTATGTAAGTTTTTATTTCAATTATCGTGATCTACCACTTTAGTTGAGTATAAAATGTCTTTCATGTCCTTCATGTTTAGGGTTATATCCATTCTTTATGAAATAGTTTATTATATTTCCGGGCCCGGGAGGAGGGTACCGGAGGGCGTGTTGGACTCCTAACTTTCATTCACTCTGTGTACAAAATTTTGCATTACCACAAGCGAATCTGCGGGCAAAAGCTAGTAGTTTATAAGTGTATTATTTAAGTAACGGAGTATTTGAAAGCAAATACATAAGAGCAACATTCACTTCACGTGTCTTGTACTTTAAGACTTGTTTGCCTACTTATTTGTAAAACATAACTGTTTCGGCAAACTATATACATATTAAATAGTAATTACAAGAAATCATTTACGCAAATATCCTTTTGCTCAAAAGCCGTGGTGACTATTGCTTAGATTACTTGCGTCCCTAACTCAAAGGGCGTGAGTTCGAATTCTAATCCTAAACATGTAACACAGGCAGTGTTCTGACCTAATCATTATACGTGAAGCAAAAACTTTGTACCCGTTTTTACGCAAATTACGTAGACAGAGGAGTATGAAATTTCGCACACTTATAGTTTACATAGAGGAGTGCAGAATGCTTATATTTAAAAAAAAATTAAGCATAAACAATACATTTACATCAAGAAAAAAACATTACAAACAGTGTGATCGGTCAAAAACAAACAACAGAAGGTGTTTGAGAGTTAAGGGCCATTCATATTGAGAGAGTTTCTTGCCTCGAAGATACTCTGTCGAAAGCAATTTCATCCGTGCAGGTACGGAGAAAGAATACATATTTCTGCGGCCTATCGTAAGAGGCGACAAATCAACCCACAGCCAGGTGTTAGGGTATTTTCCTAACTGGACGGCTACCGCCCCTGGTCTAAAGCATGCCGCCATAACAACCTTGACTTGTGTTCCGGCATTAGTGACCAGGTTCCAGCCACTAATTAGAGACCGGGAGCACATTGAAAGCACCTTTGGTGTTACAAATGTCCATAGGCGATGGTAACCACTTTCCATCATGTGGGCCGTCTGTCTGTTTGCTGAACTCACGCAAAAAAAATGTTATCATGTAAACTAAACATACGATATGGCACGTACAAGGGCGATTGTCGCCTAGTCATTGAATATTGTCTTTCTCTTGTGTATGTGTAATCGAAACACAAAATACCTTGCTTATCACCGAGCTTTAACAACAAGTCTCGCATTCGCATCGATTCAAACAGATTTGTACGATACTCGCATGAACTTGAAAAAAATGTTATACGAGTTCTAGCTTAGAAAAGATTTAGATGCGATTTTTGTCGTAGTGTAAAAAAACTCGGTGATCATTACCTTACAATTATCGTATGACATACTCGTAGGCGAGTTTTTGTTTTTTTTAATGTAAACATGTCAATGCGATTATTGTCTAAAGAGTATCGCCTACGAAAATAGTATACGATTCCTCGCCCTAATACGTGCGATAAACTCTCTCCATGTAAATGGCCCTTATGCTTCTGGTTCTTACCTTGGACAACGAATAAATATGGCGAGTCTTCTAGGCCCCTTACCCATTGACTTCGATAACTTAGGGTCAGTATTCTACTTATGGTCTAAAGCTATTATAGATAGAATAAAATATAAGTCTAGTTAGGAAACAAAAAAGGATTTTTGTACAGCCTGTTTTTCTTTTCATAAGTTTAATTATAATTATTAATTATGATTTATGGCACATTTAGTACGCAATTAGTTATTCTATGCACTTTAAATAATTTACCTATTATAGGTCTTCAAGTATTAATTAGAAAACATATCAATCTAGGTAAAGTTTATTTTTATGTGACAAATTAAATAATTACCTTTGAAATAATTCACAAAAAACAATTATATTTTCTAGCACAAACGTGTATCTTTCACAAACTCGAAATCACAACTAAGGAAATAAACTAAATACAGTACAGAGTTAAATAAATCTAATTTACAAGATGTAACACGGATTATTTAGAAAGTTGTTGGATAGCTTTGTGGATTACATGTTTGAGTGCTGGTTGCATTTAGACGGTTTATAGCATAGAGATAATGTAAAATTGCAGAATGGACAAGTTGCGCAAGGGTGCCACTATTTTCACGCAAATTTGTAAGTAAGAAAGAAAAACTTTATTTGAAGAAATAGCGACGTAATTACATTCGTTATACATTATTATTCACAGAGCATATTTTGAAAATATGTACGCCGCATGTTCAGTAAACAAGGTTTACACTCATCATATTGCTGTGTCGGATTTATATCCGACACAACGTTGACTTTCTGTGCAAGCATTCCTTTTGGCGTAATACCAAAACGACCTAATTTTCATTTTAGATATATTGATGTATCCACTGCGACAACCCAATCTACAGTGACATGTGCCGAGCGGTAAGACGACAGCCCCGACTCGTCTTGGCTTGAACGGCGCCTTTCCTCCACTGCTTCTCGGATGACGACCACTTGGACGCGAGCGGGGCGTCGAACTATAAGGGAATTCCGCCCTATAGCCATATAGATAGCCACTTCCTGCCGCCACCTTTTAGTGGGTAAGGCAAGGTAACTCTTTATTGTACACCAAAGCATAGACAAACAGAAGTAGAAAATTTCAAAAGATAGTACAACGGGCGGCTTTTGTTACGGAATTCAGAGATATAGTCATAATTACGTAACCCAAATATGAACCTTATACAGAAATCTTGAAGGCGCTCAAGTTTATTCAGTAGTTCTTGGCTTATGTCCAGATAGCTGGCATCAGCATAATCAAGAATGGGGAGTAATAGGGATTCCGCAAGCTTAACTTTAGTGGAAGTAGGTAAAAAGTTTCTCACCCTCCTCAGTGACCTAAGCCATTTATACTCAGTTCGATGATACAGGGCAGCCAAGATAGCTCGCAGTCAATGAATACGCTGAGGTTTTTGACTGTTTCGTTGAAAGGAATGTGAGTTCCAGTAAATATAACTCTAGGTAAGGCAAGCCAATCAATATTGTTTCGCATCCTAGAGCTACCGGTGACAATCACTTGCGTTTGAGGTTTTGGGTATTCCCTCAGCAGGCCAGTAAGTATACACACACCTTCACCGTGGTACCCAAACGGCAAGATGTCTGTAAGTGGACTTGTTTTCATTAAAAAAAGGGTGCCACCATTGCTAGACCGACGACGAGGACACGGCGCTGCCCAACCACCTTGGCGAAGCAGCGTCGTGAACTTGTCACCACCACTAGAGTGACCTCTTGCTCCCGGACGTGGCTCGTCCTATGACGGGAGCTCCACTGGGTGGAACAACGTCACCTTCTTTTGCAAGCGCGTCATGCTCGCTAAGAAGAAAGAATTTTGCTTTATTTATTGCGAAGCTAGCAACAGGTAGAGAGCCCAAGCTCATGGAAAGTGGTTACCGTTGCTTATAGGCTTCTGCAACACCAATGGCGGAGCCAACGGGTTGCCAGCCCTTAGAATAGGATAAGATGAGAGAGGGGGACGGAGATAGGGCTATGGGAACTTTCACTTATCGCACGAAACACGAGGGGCTCAAGGCTTAACCGTTTCACGCCTATAGTCTGTGTTATCACACTGATTGGTTAGGCACCTTATATTCCTACCTATTCCCTCTTCTTTCCGCAAATCCGCACACTGAATAGAGACAGGTGGTGACACCTGTCGGCTAGCCATGATTCGTGCCGGCGGGCGGCCCAGTACGTCGACGACCTCGCGATCACCGCACACGCACAAGTGACTTGCACAGAACGCCTTTTACCTATAAAACCGCTCCTTTTGTTGGTGTGAATAATACGCAACCCCTGAAGACGTGCTAAGGAGTCTAAGGAACGAGGATCGGGGATCCGCAGGTGAGTGCCGCTTCATATTACCTGGCTGTGGATTTTGCCCTCCATCCACCACCAACAACTTTTACCTTTGCCACCCGCACCACCACTGATCAAGCCGGCCGATGACAAGACAGTAAAAATCAATACTGCAGCATATCTCTTGAAATTTTTTATATGTAGTTTTAATTGTCCCGTCTGCGATTTTTTATCTCTTCTCAGTCATTGGTACATTCGTCTTTAATGGCCATTAAAACCTGGGTCAATTACATGTCTAGTACTACAAACGAAAATACCTTCATGAAGTAGAAATACTTATCAATAAATAATATTTGTTCGCGCCGCTTATTTAAAATCCTGTCCCATCCAATTATTTTTTACAACTACCCGCTTTCCTAACCGCGTTATCCAATCACATTTTCCCAGCCGCCATCTTCCCTTCCATACGACTATCCTTGTCGTACTTACCGCTGCTACTAATACTGCTCGTCTTTACGAGTCAGTCTGCTGTTGACCCTCGTCAAACGTAGGCTGCTGTCGCGTCTCATACGACAACCCGCACATCCTTTCCGCTACAACTTGCATATGCAATTATACCGCGCCGCGTGTGTACATTTTATCGAAGGCCGCAAGAAGGAGACAAGCCAGAAGATTAGCTGCAAGGCTCACAACTTGGTGATCAGCACGCGTAGTTAGTGCAGCCCAGAGGCACGCAGGTTAGTCTCCTTTCTCATCCATACCAGCATTCCTACCACCGCCATTTTGGATACGCGTTCAGCACCTATTACTGGGCTGCCGCGTTGACAATATTTGTGGCACTGGACGGAATGTCGTTGGTACCTTGGAAGATGGGACGTAACGTGTGTCGATAAGTTGGCGGCTTCCCATCTTCCAAATACAGCCGTCATCGCCGGAGGAGTTGCCACACTTCAAGGGACCCTGAAACTCCGCAAATATGCATCTACTGGTAACGGCTTTCGAGATTGGGACTTTGGGGCGATGGGGACGTGACGCTTATCAACTTTATTGACACCTTTCAAGGCGATTGAAAGAAGTCTCACCTGACGAAAGAACTGGCCTATATTTAGGGCAACTGATGAACAATTTGATGAACTCATTTAATACGTCAAATAATACGTATGATACGTTAAGTAATTTTTTTTCTGTGACATTCTACTAACCATTATTTATTTTGTCATTGTTGATAGTAAATATTTAGCTCAGATTTGTGTAAATTAAATAAAAATTTAGTACAATAATTTAGTAAAAAGAATATTTTTATAAGTATGAAATCATGTTATAAAATTATTGATATGTTTTAATTACAATTTTATGCCACTATTTAACAGAGGCTATATAAAAGTCAGAGGTTTCAATTTTTTTGACAGCAGAGAAAATCATTTCCCAGTGACAAACAATTCTTTTCGAATTGTTTTCATCTCTATGAACTTCAAGCGTGCTTTCAGGGCTACAACACACTAGCAAAAGTAGCTAGTGTGCTGTGGCCCTCAGAGTATGAGAAATGAAAAAGTAATAAAATAAATTCGCATCCACAAGGTATTACAGTTTATAGTATTGACGTGTAGATGATAATCGCAATACACAGCAAGTCCCACGTTCAATAAGTTGATTACACGAGCTTTGTTATTTGCAAGATTCGGCCATGTTTACATGGCGTCTAATTGATTTTCCATGGCACCATATGTTGTATTAGATGACTTGATTACTTCGAGTAACATGCATGGAGGCGGTTTATTTTACGGATAATATACTTATCAAAATTTCTAATGAATTGCCTGCTAAATTAAAAGATATAGAAGACGACACTAAATTCATAAAGGATTTAAAAATATTTTGACAAATGCTTATTATATCACATCTTCGACGAATTAATTACAGATCATTTTTAAATTGTATATTAATGACATTTATTATTTTTTAATATTGAATTTAATTATTCAAATTGTTTTTATAGATCTGTGTGTCTGAAAATAAATAAATAATTATTCTACAAGTTACTATTGAATACAATGTAAGAAAACTTAACTTATTTGTGTTGTATTCTACCCATAGTCCCTCAAGACTATAAGTAGAATACTGATTTTCTACAAGTTATTCACATTTAACTTTTTTTAAACTATACATTTTTTTTATAAAAAATATCGACGGGTGCAATGTAAATAAAGTTATCTACAAAATGATGATTTTTAGTTTATTGTACAATCGTTTTAATAAAACAATTCTTTACAATATGACATTATTTGTTTTGCATATATCACATTATTTCAATAAATTTTCGTACGTAAAAAAGCCAGCTACGTATGTTCTTTCAAATACTAGGTACAAAGTTAATACGACCATCTTTTCGCTATCCTGTAAAGTAGCTATTTTGCAGATATCTCTTTTTACTTTGCACCCGTCGATATGTAATAGATTATATTCTTTGAAAAAAAAACCCATCAAAAATACATTTAAAAAAATATAAAATCTCCTAGTCGGTCGGCAGCGGGGACTGGGGTCCAAATTATGGGTGGTTAGGGCTTCACACATAGGAACTGCTTCACAATTCGTGCCGTGTCCAAGAGTGCTGCTTTCTATATCTGACCCTTCACTTAGCTTCTCTTCTTCTTCTAGCTCTTTGCTATAAGACCCTTGATGGTGACAAGCACTATGATCGTTGACTCCGGATTACTAATAACTAGCTCTCTCCTTATTCATTCATATCACTCATGGTAAGTACAACACCTTTTCCCTCCATACTCCTATATTTTGGCATACCTCCTCTGTCACACCCCAGTTTAGACTATACAAGCTACTTTCAAACTAAATGGTCAAAGTGGCCATAAACGCGTTAAAGTAACTAATATTTTAACACCTTTTAAAATGCTCAAAGTTTAATAATAACGTGTATTTTTATCAACAACAATATTTTGGTTTAGGTACAATGTAATCATTTTAATTACGTTTGTTGCGATAAAAACAAACATGTACTAAATGTGTCAAATTAAAATTTAACAATTTAGGTACTTATTCATGTAGTATGAACAAACACAAGTATCTGCGTCATGGTGTGACAGGTTTAATCTGATAATATCATTTCCCGTCGTTCTTTTGTATGGGAAACCATGAAAAGAATGCTCTAATGGCGGATGAATGTTATTGTTCTAATGAAGTAGTAAAATGTGCCTATTTTTGGTTTCATAGGCATTGCCAAAAACAGGTTCAACGAAAATCGATGTAGAGAACCATGCTGGAATTATTTTATCTTGATTATGTCTCTTAGTTAGGGTTGCCACCTATTTTTGTTCTGTAACCGTAAAATATAGTTACAAAATATTTTCTTAAGTTTTCGCGACTTGTACACATAATAAAACTACGTTTTAACGGTTTTAAGCGCGGTAAACCACGGCCACTGAAAAGCGGCCGAAACGTCGGATAAACCTAAATCAAATAAATTACCGCGTTTAAAACCGTTAAAACGTAGTTTTATTATATAGTTACAAGTTTAGCGGGACTCGAATCAATATGCCGTTAAAATTACTATAGAGTTTATTAGAACTATACAAACACGTTTAACACAGATACAAATATAACCGAACACAACAAATCCAAATGCAATGCAGAAGGTCGTAATTCAATAAAACAGGTAAAGTCCGTCCCTATTAGTTTCCCTAATGTACACACGTCACGCCCGTATCGTAGTCGTAGCTTGACTGCCCCCTCTCCATCAGGCCATCGTTTTATACTTCACAAATACAAATGTGTCCGAATCGTAACGTCGACACAATCAGCTTGTCATAGTAATCCGAAACACCTTGCTAACGATGCTAATGAGCGAGTACAATAGGACAATATGCAATTCTCCACAATAATTAGAAACGTATCCCAATAAATAAGTGAACAAAAGAAGGCGATCATGAAAGGATTAGAATTAGTTCAAATGTCGATAGGTAACAAAAATGTGCTTTTAGAGATTTGTACGTGAAATTTGCCTTTGTAGGAGCCTAGGTTGTAACAATATAGTACTTTTGGGACAATTTATAACATTTAAATATTATGTTTGTTTTGATTTATCGTCAACATCATTGTTATTTTCGTAAGTTTGTTATGTGTGGTAACCCTACGGTTTTCCACACATATGAGGCAAGCCTGTTGTTTCTCACAGCAATTTCAAGGAAAATACCTCATGCAAGCCACCTGTGGGTGACTCATGCATACACGTGGGAAAGTGCTGTGTAGAGAAATTCCTCCGAAGCCTCGGAGCCTCCATGCGGACCGACGAACGACACAGACCGGCTCCAATCGCGGTATAATTAATTTAATTAAAGTATAGTAATTTGGGTTTTTTTAAACTCCCTCCGACGGCCATCTCACATAACTAGTTTCACCTCATGTTATGTTTTTAGTCATTTGTTTATTGTTTTCCTTTTGTTATATAACAAATAAATGAGTCATTAGTAGGCAGCCTACATGTAATTAAGTACAAATAAAATTTGAGAAACAGTTTTTTCTTTGTTTACACTTTGTCTCGTGCGAAGATTGGTATATAGAATCTCACTTCTCAAGTCCGTAAATAAATAAATTAAACATAGGAATATTCCACACAATCTGATTCACAACGCGACGTAAGCAGTATGAGTGTTGATAACCTAGATGTCACTACGAGTAGTTTACCAGAGTTATCTATGGACAACAGCGATACAATACATAAATTATTACAACATAATGATGATTTAAAAACGCAACTAAATAGTGCACACAATGAAATTGAGCGACTCTCATTGGAAACTAGAGACCTGATGAGAATAAATGCTGAATTAATCAGAAAAAATGACCTATTTAAAAAGGTTACCAATAGCCCCATTAAATTATGTTCAACACCCCAAAAAAGGATCAAAGCACAACTTAAAGTACACAAAGAAACACAGACAGAAAATCATATTTCCTGGGAAAAAGAGTGTACTAACATAAATCAACAAACACAAACAGAATTAATTTGTGACATATATAAAGACCCCTCCTCTACCACCACCAAAGCAGTTAAACTGCAACATATAAAACCTAAAACAAGGCAGTCAAAACCTAAGCTACATATAATAAGTAATAAGAAAGAAAATAAAGTTTTATCGAATATAGAAAGCGCAGCAGGAGACATGTACGATCTTTGTCATTATTTAACACCGAACAGCGGAATTATACAACTAATCAAAGGACTAGATCTGAAATTATTAGATTTTACAAATGAAGATTACTGCATTATTCTCTTAGGTAACGAAGATTTTCTGACAACAAACCATAATGAACAACTCGTTATACTTTTAAAAGACACCTTAAAACGGATTACTCACACAAATATTATACTATGTACACCATGCTACCAATATGGTTACTATAAGGATATTATAAATTCTAGAATACAGGACTTCAATAATAAATTATACAAGGACATACAAACGCACAAATATGCATACCTCTTCGATTCAAATTTACCACTGAATTATGACTATACTATGTTCCATAAACGATCAGGACAAATAAATAATTACGGTCTTCGCATGATCTTTAATCAAATTATGGGCATAATTGAAAATTACAAGAATAATATTGCAAATAATATACAGCATAATTCTAATATTAAGGAGATTAAGTTGAATTCCGACGACCGAAAAAAAGATTTTTTTCGTGAATGAAGACTTATATATTTTACATCAAAATATTGCAGGATTGTTAAACAAATCGGACTTATTGACCATATGCTTAAATGAATTATCAGAGCGCAATATAGTTATTGATATTATATGTATAACAGAGCATTTTATAATGGAAGACTATGAAGAATACCTTACAATACCCAACTACACACTTGCATCATGCTACTGTCGAAAAAATATAAAAAGGGGTGGATCTTGCATTTTGGTACGAAATGGACATAAATGGATTGAACATAAAAAAATAAAAACATTCTCGATTACAGGTATAATTGAATGCTGTGCAATAGAGCTACCTACGTATAATATGGCTATTCTATGTGTGTATAGAATACCTAAACAAGAAAATTTTAATATATTTATGGAAGTTTTTGAAAAAGCTTTGAGTGAACTAACAAAAAAATCTTATGAAAGTATTGTAGTTGCTGGAGATTTCAATGTTGACATTTTAAAAAGAAATAATTTGACATTAGATTTTGAATATTTACTTTTAAGTCACGATCTTAAATTGGCAATAAAGCAACCTACAAGAATTAAGAGTCAAACTTGTCTAGATAATTTTGCGCACAATTTCAAAAAACTATGTGAGACAGAAATAATTGATTTTGCCCTTTCGGACCACACGGCACAATTAATCAGGTGTCCAATTAAACATATAGCTATTTTTAATCGTTGGCGTGTTAAGCGAAGGGATTACTGTGACGAAAACGTTTTAAAGTTTCAAAAATGTCTTAAAAACATAGCATTCACCGAAATATACAATGAAAATAATCCGGATGTTGCATATAACATTTTTATTGAGATTTTTAACCTGTTTTACAACTTATGCTTTCCCTGGAAATTAGTTAAGCTTAATTCTACTAAAGCCTCAAAATGGATCTCGCGAGGAATAAAACTATGTAGTAAGAAAAAAAGGAAGCTTCTATGGATATTTAGAAAACATCCATCAGAAGCTAATAAATCAAAATATAAAACATACGCAAAAATTCTGAAGAAAATAATCAATCTAACCCAAAAAGCTCAAAATAATTATAAAATTAAACAGGCAACAAATAAATCTAAAGCTACTTGGAACATTATTAACAGTAGAAAGCAAACTATAACCAAAGACCCTATTACAACAATTAAATTTGACAATAAGATATTAACAAATCCCACTGACATTGTAAATGCATTTAATGATCACTTCGTTGATAAAATTATCCCAATAAATAATACAGCACATAATAACACTTCACTTATTCTAAATGAAACACATTCAATATTCATAAAGCCCTCTACACCTATTGACATTTTAAAAATCATATTGTCACTCAACAACACATTAAGTGTTGGCCACGATGGGATATGCACAAAAATAATCAAATCGGTTGCTCCAATCATCAGTGATCCCATTTCTCATATAATTAACTTAAGCATAAGTACTGGTATATACCCCGAAGAATTAAAAATATCAATCGTTAAACCACTTCATAAAAAACTATCTAAAGAAAACATCGATAATTATAGACCCATCTCTCTCATTCCGGTATTAGCAAAAGTATTTGAAAAATACCTATTCAGAGCTCTTTCCAATTACTTTGAAAGAAAAAAATTACTTTGCAATGAACAAAAAGGATTTAGAGAAGGAAGAACTATAAATATGGCAATTTATGATTTTTTATACAATGTAACACATAAAGTTGACAAAAACATACCAGTTTGTTCAATTTTTTGTGATATGACTCAAGCATTCGACTATGTCTGTCACAAAACTCTACTTAAAAAACTTGAAGCATATGGGGTACGAGGAAACATACTACAACTAATTAATTCCTACTTAGTAAATAGAACCCAGTACACAATGATGACAAAATTAAATAATAAAACTGGTATTGAAGAGGTCTACATATCAAATAAGCGAATCGTAAAATATGGTGTCCCTCAGGGCAGTGTGATGGGCCCTCTGCTCTTTATTATTTATATAAATGATTTGCCACGTTGCACCTGCAAACCAATATCACTATTTGCTGATGATAGCGCCGTCACAATAGCATATGAAAAAACTAATATACAGACATACACAACGGACATACATTCAACATTATTTTCCATAGTCTCGTGGTTAAATAATAATAATCTAAAAATTAATTTAAATAAAACTAATGTAATGAATTTTAGACAACGCGATATTGCTGCTACAGGAAATTTTGACATTAAATACAAGGACATTAAAATTGAAGAAATAAATTTTACCAAATTTCTAGGATTAACAATAGATAAAAGACTAAATTGGAAGGAACACATAAACACTCTATGTAAAAAAATTAGTAAACTTAATTATGTTCTGTATAAGCTGGCTCCGGTAGTCAATTTGGAATCTCTTATGACGGCTTACCACGGTCTTATTGTATCAAATATAAGATACGGAATAATATTTTGGGGCAACTCTACAGATGTAGATAAAGTGTTTAAACAGCAAAAACGATGCATAAGGACCATGTTTCATCTTAAATCAACAGACTCGTGCAAACCTTTCTTTAAAAAATATAAGATCCTAACTTTACCGTCTTTATATATTTTTGAAACTGCGGTATTCGTCAAGAGTAACCCGAACTTATTTCCGAAGGTCTCCGATGTAGTTATTCGGAACAGACGAGATCAGCATAGAGTCTGTGTTTGCTCTTCAAAAACGACCATGATGCGCAAAAGTATCTTTTGTATGGCTCCTAACATATTTAATAAACTCCCAGAAATGCTACGAGTGCAGCCTTTAAATTTGTTTAAAAAGTCACTTAAGAAAATTTTAATGGAAAAAATTTATTACACGGTAAATGATTATGAAAATGATAAAGACATGACTAATGATTTTTGTAACATATAATTTTGTATAATTGTAAAATTTTATATATATTATTTAATGTAAAATGTAAATTAGTATAATTAGTATGACATGTATTTAAACATTGCATGCCTAATAAGGCAAAATGTATTGAAACAACGCATATTCTAACATCTTGTGTACATACATTTTGGCAATAAATCATTCATTCATTCATTCATTCATTCATTCATTCATTCATTCATTCATTCCATAAATGATATTTATTACAGCCTTATTTTCAAACATTCATCGTTATTTCTTTCTAAGAATTGTAAAAGCTGGTCCAATGTAAACGAATGCGTAACCACGTCTGTTCCAGTGAGGTCATGGATCTCATAAGTGGGGGGAGAATCCAAGATGGACTTGCCACAAACCACTATGGTAGGATAACCCATCCTGGAAAGAAAACAATAATTATAATTTTAAATTTTAACATTGTATTACAGACGCTCCACATTCTCGCGTGACAATTTCAAGTAATACTGGAAAATCTATTCTACTTACGAAAATTACTTGCGAAAATGTGGAGAGGTCATTAATTTTTTTTTAATTTATGACACCTAGATATAGATAATCTATAATACTATAAAATTCTAAACATGTCGGGATTTTTTGGCGGGAACTGAAAGGAGACGTTGTGCTGTGCAGTTTTATATTCCAAAAATGTATAAAAATACTCTGAAATGAACAATAGTTGTAGGGTATTGATAGTTTTTGAGTAGTAATTATGTGTTTTTGTATGAAATGTGAACTATATAGTCAAATGTGGCCTTTTGAGTTGTCACAAGAACTCCGTTGAATAGCACCAGCTGATAACCTACAGTTCAGCTGTGCTACACATAGACTTAAGAAAATGAAGAGAATATATTGTAAACTAAGATTTGGCCTAAAGGCCTAGCTGCCAAGCCATAAACCTAAATAAATAACTAAACATGTCGCGTCTGTACATTAAACCCAATAAAAAAACAAATAGAATAGACTATATGGATAGAGAACACGATGCACTTTTTTAGATTTCTTGCCTTTTTGTTCGGGGTTAACGTAAAAACTACTGGGCCGATTACGATGCGTTGTCCCCTGATTGACAGCCAATTCTTATTGTTATTATGTATTTACCCCTTGTTATCCTACGGGATACTATTCATCCCATGTTATCCCTTGCGATACTTTGTTATATCTTGGGATACTATTTATCCGATGTTATCTCTAGGAATACCATGTATTCACACATTCATCACAACATATTAGCCACTTTGTTTACCAACTACTGCCGACATCATTATATTAATACGTGAAGCAAAAACTTTGTACCAATATTTACGCAAATTGCGCAGACGGAGGAGTAAGAAATTATGCACATACTATGCTATTTTTTTTATATTATTATGCATAAAAAATACATTAAATCAATTTAAAAAAAACATTACACACTACCATGTATTTAACACACAGACGCGTTTCATATACTCTTTTATTTATTGTTAAAGTCAAATAAACAGTGTAGCCTTGGCGAAATCTGTGATTATACAAGTATAGTCTTTGACAACAGAACCTTGATAATGTTCAAACTTATAATTTAAATTAATTATGGTCGAATTTCGACCACTAGGCGAGCACTAGTACTAACTATTATCTGTATCTCTGCAAATTAAGA
This sequence comes from Dendrolimus pini, assembly GCA_949752895.1. Taxonomy (NCBI): domain Eukaryota; kingdom Metazoa; phylum Arthropoda; class Insecta; order Lepidoptera; family Lasiocampidae; genus Dendrolimus; species Dendrolimus pini. The sequence continues at coordinate 9,669,821 of OX457153.1, forward strand.
TTTATTCTTTGTTATCCCTTGGGATATGATTTATCCCATGGGATACTAGAACATTATGTTTTTAATATCACAAAAATTGAAAAAAATATACCTTTCCGCCATCATGAGTCGTTTTCCGATAGTCATATTGTGTCTATCGTCCACCAATACATCGTTCATCAGATTCGGTATATTAGTTATTGAGTCGTATAGTTTTGCTATCTTATCCCAGCCGTGGGATTGCCACTCCTTCGAGCCTTCCTATTTACACATGGACTTAAATTAAGTAACTGATTTTAAGATTTTCATTTTTTAATATATTTCTTTAATATATATAAAAATATAATTCTTTAAATGTAGTCGCCGAATAAAAATATTCGTCACCTTATAGTTGACTTTTGCTTGCGAGTACAAGAAACAATGCCAACATTTTAATAAATGTTACATTTGTAAAATATAGAAATATGAAAAAATAAAAAAAAAACTTCGTTTAAAAAACCGACTACAAAAACTAAAAAGTATAAAATAACTTATTTCTAAGGCGATTTTTAATTATAATATTTTATTTGTAATTAGTAAAGCTTAGTAATTTTCAAAATATAGTAATTTTTATGTTTTACTTTGCACCGACTTCAAGATGTTTTAGATAATATATATTAAAAATAGGACATCATAATTTACATCATAATTAGAAATAAGTTATTTTATACTTTTTAGTTTTTGAAGTAGGTTTTTTTAAACGAAGTTTTTTTTATTTTATTTGTTACTTTCTAGTGACTAGCTTTGTATGGGTAGATCTACGAAAGGTGCCGCGTTCCTTAAAAATATAGGTCCCAAGAAACGGGAACAACAAAATGTTCGTAAAATGGAAACTACTGGGCCAAACTATGTTAAATGTTTAGGGGATCAAATGGCAACTATTCCGCGTCGAACTAAAGAAGAATCACGTAAATCGGATCATAAATCTCAGAGTAATCGGTGAACATATATAAAAAAAAATATTCCGACGAATTGAGAACCTCTTTTTTTTTAAGTCGGTTAAAAAAGAAAATTGCAGTGTTGACAATGACAAAAGCTGAGATTGTTTAACATGTATAACTGACTTCACCTTAGGTCCTATAATAACTACGCTATACGGTGCAATGGCTTTCGGCCACCTCATCGATTTTTCATTGGACAACGCTTCCAGGCTTGCCGCTAATAGTCTGTTAATTAGAAAAAGTAAATTACACTCTATCTCGTGTAAATAGGAGGGTAGAGGTAAGGAGAACCATCTCAGTATATTAAAAGTGTCCACTGAAGGGCAGCAAATTAAGATGGCGCCACAATAGCAAGTGGAAAGTATTTAAAAAGAGCGCCACAAATAATTAGAGTAGGATGCTAGATTAAAGAAGGAAAGAAATACTTCCTCTTTGTCGCCGCGCATTTTAGGAAAATGTAATTATTGCATTTATATACATACATCTCAATACGAGCAAGTCTCAATACTTTTCCAAATTACAATTATTAAATTTTTCAACCGAGCACACTTATACATAAGGCACACACTGCACATGCACCCTCTCACAACACCAGCTTGTAACAGATACACTCTACATTAGTATAAGTTTTTAATACAATTTCCTGCGGCCGGGTGGCCTGTCGTAAGAGGCGACAAAACAACCCACAGCCCGGTGGTAGGGCATTTGCCCGACTGGATGGCTACCACCCCTGGTCTAAAGTATGTCGCCATAACAACCTTGAGTTGTGTTCCGGCATTGGTGACCAGGTTCCAGTCTCCCTTAAGAGAGCATCAGCGCATTTGTAGCACCTTTAGTGTTGCAAACGTTCATAGGCGATGGTAACCGCTTTCCATCAAGTGGGCCGTCTGCCTGTCTGCTGAACTCCCGCAATAAAAAATAAAAAAAAAGTTTAGTATTACAATTTGAATAAATTAATATAAGTTATTCTTAAGATACACAACACCACATAAAAACCACAAAATCAATGTCACACACTATAACAAAAGATAATAAATAATAATCATGTTGTAAAACTCACTCACTTCGTTTATAACTGCTAAATTCATGTCATTTCCTTTTCCTACACTAGCGCTATTTTGACTAGTTTTCGAACCATAATTTGCTGTTTACAGGCGGACGGACACTTTTTCAACTGATCCCCCAAACTAGATGGTCCTTACCTCTGCCCTCCATACATGTAACAAGTCCTACAGTCGCTCGACGGAATGTTGTTAATTAGTGCTACACATTGGTTTAAAAAAAAAAGATTTTTTAGTCCGAAAAATCGATTCTTCGACTAATCTATCTAAGGGCGCGTTCCCACTTTGTCGTGACGACAGATAATCGTGTAGTTTTAAGTGTCGTGGCTTATATGTTTAAATGGAGGTGTTCACATATAGAACGACACGATTTACTGTCGTCTACGACATTTTTTGCAGTGACGACAGATTGTCATGACAGTGGGAACGGCTAGCACGACAGTCATAAAACGATAAAAAATCGTGACGACAAATCTACGGTAGCCGCGATATATTCTTTTCAAAAAGTAATATATTATTAAAATTTCGTCTTCGTCCATTGAAGCGACTGTAGATTTGTAGCTTGCTAATGATGTGTAAACGACAAAGCGACTGCCGTGAAAGGATAAAATGTCGTCGCGATCCAATGGGAACAGCTAGATACGATAGTCGCTAAACGATAAACATTTTTGACGACAAACAATCGTTATAATGGGAACAGCTAGAGACGACAGTCGTCCAACGATAAATTAATTGTTACGACATATTGGGAACGCGCCCTTAGGACCGCCATTTCTAACTCCATCTCAATCCTCCAACCATTAGTATCATCCCTAAAGTTCTATACGAAATACCTTTGGCTAAACATCTTCTGTCAAAATACTCTTTCTATAGTTCATGTATACGTTTTCTATATCAATGTTACGAGCCACAGGACTCGAATTAAAATGCCGTTGGAATTACTATAGAATTTATTAGAACTATACAAACACGTATAACACAGGTACAAATATAAACGGACACAATAAGTCCAAAAGTAATGCACAATTCAATAGCACGCGCAAAGTCCGTCACTAAAATGGACACACGTCTCGTCTCTTGTGACTGTCCCACCCCTCCGTTCGGGCATTGCTTTATACTAAACTGCATAATATCGACAAAGGGGCCGCGTTCACTGAGTTAATCCGCACATCTGGCAAGCTTCGACGTAATACAATAACAACTTCGTTTAAAAAAACCGACTTCAAAAACTGAAAAGAATAACTTATTTCTAAAGCTATTATTAATTATAATATCTTATTTTTAATATATATTATCTTATTACGGAAATCGGATCATAATTCTCGGAGTAATCGGTGAACGTACATAAAAAATAAAGATTCCGACGAATTGAGAACCTCCTCCTTTTTTTGAAGTCGGTTATAAAACAACAACAAAATTGTAAATGCACCGACTACAAGGTATTGTAGATTTTTTTAAAATTAGTTTTATATTTTTGTTAAAAAACCATTTTTGATTCAATACATATATATATATATATAGATCGACTGAGAGATATTCAATTTTTTATCCAAAAAAAGTTACCTTGTCAATCCGATTCCGTAGCAAGACATCAAAATCGGTTGAGCAGTTCCGTTGTTTGGTACGAAATGAGCGTTCAACGCTTCACTGTATTTTGTGCCTAATATGAAAGTATGACCAACCTGAAAAAGAGAGAAAGAGAAAAAAGAAAAATGTATATATTTAATGGCTGACACATGCCATAGAACGAACGTATAGCAATATTTTATTGTATAGTCCAATATTGTATGGAGTTGTATGTGAACCATTTTTTCACTTTTGGCATAAATTATAGTATTATATTGTTACGAGCTACAGGACTCGGAATTAAAATAAATGCCGTTGGAATTACTATACAGTTTATTAGAACTGTACAAAAACGTATAAAACAAGTACAAAACGAAACTGTATACAACCAGTACAAACTGCACGTCACTGTTACGATGACGATTACGACACGTCTTGCTCTTATCGTAATCGTCGCTTGACTGCCGATCTGTCCTTTGGGCCATTGGTGCACCGATACAATATGGCTGCCAGCCCGCATAGATTGGATTTCTTAGAATCAGTTCGACACACCTGCCTAATGACTGCCATAAAACAAGTACAATAACAATAGAATGGTTTTCTTAATTACAAATTTTAAACACAAAGTAAACAAAGTTATGTTTTTACAGGTATGCAGGTGCGAATTTGATTTTAATAATATATAATATAATAATTTTTTATTTTTATTTTTTTTAAACAAAAAAAGGAAAATAAAATAAAAAAATATTTTTTTTTTGTCAGGACCAGAGTCGTAACTATATGTAAGTTTTTTAAACTCATTTTTTCCGTCTTTCCCTTTAATCCAATTTAAAACGAGTTAAAACTCATCAGTACCATCTAATGGCATTTATAGAATTATCGATTTTAGCGCCATCTAGTGGTTTATATCCTACTAATATTATAAACGCGAAAGTTTATAAGAATGTATGGATGTATGTTCGTTACTCTTTCACGCAAAAACTACTGAATGGAATTTGATGAAACTTTACAATAACATAACTTACACATAGAGTAACACATAGGCTATAATTTATAAAAATACTAGCTGTACCCGGCAGACGTTGTCCTGCCTTTGAAAAATAAAAATGTAGAACCCGATTCCAGCGTCATCTATCGGGACCAAATGTTAATCTAAACTATTCTTAAATCCACTTGAACAAACAAAAAATGTCATCAAAATCACGCCCAGCGTTTAGGAGTATCGGGGCGCCACCTACTGGGTCCAATCGTTTATTTAAACCATTCCGGGACAAACTTCAACACACATATAACAACGAAAAGAACACTTAAATTCTAGTACCCGATTGCAGCGCCATCTATCGGGCAGGGTAAATGATGTTTTGATATTTTATTCCAGACAGATCTATGTGGCGGTGGCTCTTCAATTGGTCATCAACTCTACCTATGTGGGGGCAGAGCTGGTAGGGGCCTCGAGCTAATGCTCTTTGCCCCGGAATAATTTTTCGCAGGGGGACAACTACCCCCTGGTAACGGGGTTCGGGAGCCGCCAGACACATAGGGGTGTGTCGGCTGGCTCGCGTTGGCCAATCAGCGGCTTTCGGTGGCCATCACGGGCTTCGCGTTGGCTCCGTCTGCGGCATGGTTGGCCAGTCTTCGGCTTTCGATGGCCATCTCGGGCTTTAGGTGGCCATCTGCGGCGTCTGGTGGCCTATCAGCGGCATTGGAGATTTTCGCGTCCTCAGCATCGCCCTAGTCCCGGCGGATGAGGTCACGGGGGGTCGGTAGCCATCTTGTGGTCTCGTGATCGGGTGGTCGCGCGTGTAGGGGAGCAATCCCGTGGAGGTGCGTGTGGCGGCCGTTGTCGGCGCGGTCGAATAACCGACGCGCCGACATCACCACGAATTCCTCGACACTGGGAATGCTCAGATCGCGGGCGATCACGTCGTTCCTTACGAACCGACCCGCGCCCGTGCACACCCGCAAGGCGATGTTCTGCTGCGCCTGCAGCAGCTTCTTTCTAGAAGCCGAACACAGCGCATACCACGCCGGAGCTGCGTAGGTCAGCCTCGAGCGGAGATAGGTCTTATAGACCCCGATCTTCGTCCTCAGAGGCAAGTTGGAAGAGAGCACAGGTCGGAGTAGGGCCCTGGCTGTGCGAGTCTGGTTGACCGCCTGGTCCACCTGGGGGCCCATACTCAACGACCTGTCTATGTGCACTCCGAGGTACTTGACCGAGGTCTTCCACTCGATCTCCTGACCCCGAAGCTGAAGTGGCTCAGGCATGATGCGCCGGCGGGCGACTAGTAGCGCGGCAGTCTTCCCCACGTTGACCGCCATGCGCCACTTGTCAAGCCACGCCGGTAAGATGTCCATCATGCGCTGCATTCGGCGAGCTGCTATATCTGGGCTGCGAGAGGACGCGAAAAAGGCGCTGTCGTCTGCGTACAACGCCAGCGTGACGCCCCTCTCTCCGGGGGCTAGGGAACCCTCGAGCGTTGGGACGTCATCTGTGTACAACCCGTACAACGCTGGCGACAGACAGCTGCCTTGGGGAACACCAGCAGATATGGTACGCTTTTGCGAGGTCGTCTGCTCGACCGAAACGTAGAAGTCCCGGCCACGGAGGAATGACGCCACGAGCTGCACTATCGCAGGCGGCGTCTCGGTGGAAAGGAGTTTGGCAATGAGGCCTTCGTGCCAAACCCTATCGAAAGCCTTTTCAACGTCCAGGAACACTGCGATAGTGCACCTGTCCTGGTTTGACTCGTGGGCCAGGTGATGCAGCACTCGCGTCAGCTGGAGCGTGGTGGAGTGGCTGCTGCGGAATCCGAACTGCTCCGCGCGTGGCTCGATGCGCGGAGCTAGTCGTCGCAGCAGCAGACGCTCAAACAGCTTCGCTAGGTGGGACAGCAGAGTGATTGGCCGGTAACTTGCGGGCAGGCGCCGATCCTTGCCCGGTTTCGGGAGCATGACGACCTTACCTGTCTTCCAGGCGTCGGGGAAGTGGCTGGTCCTGAGGATCCCATTAAAGAGGCGCGCGAGTGCCGCGCAGCCCCTTCTCGGGAGGTGCCTCAGGGCTTCCGTAGGTATCCCGTCGCAGCCCGGTGCCTTCCGTCTGGGGAGACAGAGCACCGCCTTTCGAACCTCGGCAGGGGAGATGAAGTCCTCCCCGCCCAGAGGCTCGTGTGGGCGCGACAGGAACTCGGTGACCGTCGACACGACGCTCTGGTGGTGTTCCCTTATCTCCTGCGAGACTCCTGCTGGGATCGGGTGCGGTGTGAATTGCTCCTCCAGGTGCGCTGCGAACAACTCCGCGCGCTCCCCGGGAGCAAAACACCGCCTCCCCTGTGCGTCCAGCAGGGGGTAAGTGGGGATGGACGTCCTCTGTAGAGCTCGGTTTAGGGCATAGAGATCCGTGGCGTGTTCGGAGGCCCGGTCTATTGCACTCTCCCAGGTCTCCCCTCGCCAGGTCTTCACTGCATCCGAAACCTGGGCTGTTAAGGCATTCAGCCTAGACTTAAGCACCGGACATCTGGTTCTGGCCCACAAGCGCCTGAGTGCGCGCTTGCGGCTGATGTCCTGGCTGATCCGGGCTGGGAGCTCTGGACGTCTGCTCCGCGGTGTGAACATCGTAGTTACTGAGGCCCGGGCGGTCTCAATCCGCTCCATGATGAGCCTGGTGGCGGCTTCCACCTCTTCTGGAGCGGAGAGCCTGCCCAGGGGAATGTTTTCCATTTGATCGGCGTACGCTGCCCAGTTTGTCCTCGCGCTCAGCGACCTTCGCGGCACGGCGTTACGAGGATGGGGAGGTGCTGCGTGTCGAGGTCATACAGCACCTCCATGTTGACTGGGCAGCTGATGCGTTGGTGCACTACGATGTCCAGGACGTCCGCACTGAGGCGAGGGTTTGTCGGGATATGTGTCGGCGAGTCCGGGCCGAGCACGGTAAGACCACTGTCCTCGGCGATCTCCAGCAGTCCCCTGCCGGCCGGATTGACGACCCTTGACCCCCACGATTGGTGCTTGGCGTTAAGGTCTGCCGCCAGCAGGGTGGGGGTGGTCCCGTCGAAGATAAGGTCGAAGTCGGTGCGGACGAGTCGGGGGCCCGGCGGCCGGTATCCGGCGAATATTTTCACCTCTTTGCCGGCCGCCTTGACCAGCACCCCGATGGTGCGGAGCTCTTCAAAATTTAGCAGAGGAACTTCGTCGTGCACGATATCCCTCCTCACCAGGACTGCCGTTCCCCTATACGGCACGCCCCGGGGAGAGATTTCGTCACGCCTGTACACGACGAAGTTCGGTATGCGGAAGTTGGTAGTTGGCCGTAGCTTGGTCTCGCCCAGGAGGATGATATGCACATCCTGCGACTGGGCGAGTAGACGAAGGGGCTGCGTTTTGTCGGCCGCCCCCCCAGGATTCCAGTAAAGAATTCGTAACTGGCCCGCTTGTTGACTATCCATGTCAGACAGATTCTAGGCGGGCCAAGTTACGCATCGCGACCATCTTGAGATCTCCCCCGGTCGCGATGGTGGAGATCAGGTCCGTCAGGGCCCCACAGAATACCTCCATCCGGTCCAGACGTTGGAGGATTATCTGCAGTGGGTCCCTGGCGCTGGTCTCCTCTGCGTTGGTAGGGGCAGGGGGGGCGGGTGTACGCCTTGTCCTGCTTCTTGGTGTTCTTTGTGGCTGGCTGGTTAAATTGGTTAAATTGCTTCCGGGTTGTGTCCCCCTGTCCGGCTCCTGGTTGCCACAGTGGGGGCATCCCTTGGTTGCTGGCGTTGGTTGAGTAGGGGGAACCGTTTCTCGTGGGAGAGTAGCCGGTTTCCGAGGTACGGTAGAATGACCGGCCTGTTCTGCTTCTCCTCTATGGTCCGGTTTGGGACCCTTGCGATGTTTCCGCCCCCCTCTATGCGGCTTCCGCTTCCTAGGGGGGGCGTTTCTAGGTGTTGGGTCATTTGCAGGGGGCGCAAGCGTTGTATGAGCCCTCATATGTGGTGCCACCCCTTGGGGTCTTGGGGTGGTTTGAGTATCACAGCCCCTGTCCGGGGCAGGACTCGGTTCTGGGGGGAGGGGGGCCTGAGCCCGCCTTCTTTCAGCCCTGGTTGGCCGTTGCGGGCGGTTACCGGCCGGTTGGCCGCTTCTGGCAGTTGGTGGGGGGGGAGGGTGTAGTGCCCTCTTCTTCCTTTGTTCCTTTAGTAGGACAGGGCATCGTCGAAAACTAGCCGCGTGCGCTCTTCCGCAGTTGGCGCATTTTTGATGTTCGCGTGGGTGGGGGCAGTCGGCGACCAGGTGCTCCCCCGCGCACCTGAGGCATCTCGCCGGCCTGAAGCAGTTTTTGGAAGCGTGTCCAAACTTCAGGCATCTATGGCATTGCGCCACGATGTGTTGTCCTCTCCAGGCTTCTATGACTACGCCCGGCATATATAGCAACTGATTGGTTGCGTATAGCCGGGCGAGTTCTTCTTGGTTGAGGTGGCCAAGTGTGACATGAAAGAGGCAGCCAGGTCTGCCTCTAGTTCCAGGAATATGTCGCACATTTAGTACTTGAAAATTGAGGGCTTCCAGGGCTCTCCCAATCTCTTCCGGATCAGTGTCCGGTGGGAGGCCTCTGACTGCCACTTTTGTGGGCTTTTCGGCGGGCGCGCTGTAGCAGTACCATTGTACCGTGGCATCTGCTTGGGTGGCTTCTATAAGGTACCTCTGAATGATACGGTACTCTTCTGGGCTCTGGGGTATAAATCTTACCCCTTGGCCAAATGGACGGCCGTTTGGGGCGAAACCCAAGCATTTGTGAAGTTTTTCAAAATGCTTGGTCCAGTTTGGTAACTTGTCCACTATCAGTGGAGGGTAGCCTTTCGCCCTGGGGGGGGCGGTGGGGGGATGTTGCTCGTCGTGGCCAGGCGTTGAAGTAGCCGTCGGTACAGGAGAGGTCCGACTCGTACGAGGCCGCGGGGTCGGACTCGTACGTGGCGATGAGGCAATCTGGGCGAATGTGACGTTAGTAGGAAGAGTCCTACCTTGGGTTGCTGTTGTTGTGGTGGGGTCGAGATGCACGGCGGCGGCAGTGACGCCGTACGCGGCGTCCATGACGCCATACGCGGCGTCTGTGACGCCGTACGCGGCGTCCGTGGCGCCATGCGTTACACCCTTGACGCCGTAAGCGGCGTCCGTGACGCCGTACGCGGCGTCCGTGACGCCATACGCGGCGTCAGCTTTTTCGGCGGTGGCGGTGTCTCGTAGGCTCTCCAGCTCCACATATGATGTGGAGCGCGAAGGTGGCGTGGAGTCCGCTGAGGCTTGGTCGCTTGAAGTGGATGAGGTGGCGCTGGAGGAGGATGCCATCTCTTCCCCGCCTCCCTCTTCTGGCACGATGGGTGATGGTGATTTTGCCGTGTCCCGGCGTTTCCTGGGCTCGTTGTCTTCTTCAGACGACGATGCCCTTCTGGCTTTCTCCCCAGCCTGGCGCGGGCCTCTTTCGCCCCCGATCGGATAATAAGATCCGGGGGGTGCGAGCGGAGCCCCGCCTAAGGTGGGGGGAACGGTGGTAGTCGATGATGTAGTAGAGGTGGTCACTATAGCCCTAAACGCGAGCCGCGGGTCGCGGCTCGAGGGCGTGGGTTTCCTAGGCTGTTCCGCCATAGGAGCACTAAGTCAAGGTTACACTAACATAACACAAAACAACACATGAGTCACTGTCTCTTAATAGTTCTGTTGCCCACCGGTACCCTTCTCCATGAAGGGGTGGTGGGCGAACAAACACACACTGGCCGTTGGCGGCGGGGGTCCGCACAGCCAACGGCAGTATCGCTCCGGGAACGCGAGAGAAGGTCCCCCGGGAGTCTCAACGCGAACGGAGTCCTCGACCGGGGAACGTTTCCGCGAACGGGAAGAGCGCGAGAGTAGGACACACGTATTCTTTTTCGCAAGTGCGAAAGAGACGGATAGATGGACTGGCGGTGGCTTGCACCGCACTCGCTAAGGTACTACTTTTAAGCAGACGCTTAGCTGCTAATGGAGCGAGCTACATATTCGCGGTAAGCGGGGCGCGGGGGTTCGGGTGTTTCAGGGGGTGATTCTGTCCGCAACACTTATACTTCACCTTTGAATTGAATTCACCTAGATACAATTTTTAATTATATAAAAATAAATCAATGCTACTGTTTAAAAATGACATTTATTATTTACCTGGTGTTTTAAGGTTACGCACTAAGGGCATTGAGAGGTGTGCAAAGTATGCCCTTAGTAAGAAACTTTAACACATCGTATAATAAATAAAATGAGAAGTATAAAAAACTGAACTTAATTTTTTTTAGTTATTTACTCCCCACAAAAACGAAAGCTATAGAATATAAAATAGTATTAAAATAAATTTTCCAAAATGGCTACAAAATTCCGAAACTAGAAGCTTATACTATGCATTTCATTAAAGTATCAATGTCATGCAATGAGGCTTCAAAACTATTCAAAATATTTACCTCTATACTATTAAAAGTGTCCATGTCTGTACCGCACGTCTTGCATCTCCCTCCCTCCGCGCCGGCCAGCGATGCGTGCGAGCAGGACGGACATATGTCTATCGAGTCCTCCCCCACGTCCGCTTTCAACTGCCACTCGTGCGAGAGAGAGCCACCCATATCGCCTGTCGGCGCTTCCACTGGAATCAATTTTAATTATGCAATTAAATCGATTAATTAATTTTAATTATTAAATGAAAATTAATTATGATTGCCTCAAAAAGTGCATTTATGAAGCCTGAATAAATTGTTTGAAAGTTAAAAATTACGCACCACATACACATATAACGAAATTTGCGGTAAAATATATTATACTAGAGTTTACCCCGGGTCAAACTCTAGTGCGTGCCTCTTGTTTAAACAGCCGGCGTTAAAACAGGTTAAATTGTTTTGTTTTGTATATTGGTCCTAATTGCCCTCATAAGATTTACTTTTTTTAAATTTATTTATATCGCAAACTATCCGTCTCCCGGGAAGAAAAGTATCTATGTCTATTTTCGGTATTCAGACAGACAGATCGAGTTACTATCGCACTTTTTTATATAGATTATGAATTTTTATATCTATAAACTTGAGAAACGATTAGTCTGTCACTCAAACTTTCATCTATTTTTGCGATAAAAAGTATAACCAAAATGGTCAAAATGACCGACATGGCCAAAATGACCAAAAAGGCTAAAATGGCCAAACTGACCAAAAAGGCCAAAATTACTGAAATACCAAAAATGACCACAAAGGCCAAAATGATCAAAATGGTCATAATGACCAAAAAGGCCGGAATGACCGACATGGCCAAAATGACGGAATAGACAAAAACGACCAAAAAGGCCAAAATGATCAAAAAGGCCAAAATGATCAAAATGGTCAAAATGACCAAAAAGGCCAAAATGACCAAATAGGCCAAAATAACCAACATGGCCAAAATGATCGAAAAGGCCAAAATGAAAAGTATCCCTTGTCCACCCTCGGTATTTAATTTACATACGTACCGAATTTCAGCCAATACGGCCCATTAGTTTTTCCGTAAAAGCATAACAAACAGAAAGACAAATATATTTTTATCCCGGAAACTATCCCATTTTTCGGGATAAAAAGTATCCTATGTTCATTCTCGGCATCGAAAATATATATATACTGAGTTTCAGCCAAATCGGTCCAGTAGTTTCTACGTGAAAACGGAACAGACAGACAGACAGACAGACAAAGTTACTTTCACATTTATAATATTAATAGGGATAGTGATATACAACGGGCCGCTCTGAGGGCGATCCCAGACACCCAGACCATAGTAAATAACAGACAGATCGTTTGCGAAATTCACTATACCGGGATTCGAACCCGGACCCTTTGCGATCCAGCAAGTTCCGCCGGCTAAGACAGCCCGCTCAACCAAAGAGCTCGTCAAAACTCTCACCTAAGTACAAATAGGTATTTAGGTAAAAAAAACTTATATTAAATAATCTGAATAATCGAACCTCCTTGGAAGCGCTTTTAATCAATACATTTGTCTCACTCTAATACTACCGAGAAAATGAGACGAAAGATTTAATTCTAATTTTTACCATGTGCACTGTCGCGTAGCGAAGCGGTGTACATAGAATAGGAAGTGGACCTTCAAAAAGTGTTCTCTTTTTTTTTTCTTCATGATATGGCTAGGCACGGTTTGTGCATTCGGCCAGAAGTGTTCTCTTAAAGTGGAACTTGTTTTGAATAAAAACTTTTGAATTTGAATTTGAACAAGCATAAATAACTATGATGTGTTTCCGTACCTCTGTATACTGGCAGCTCCAGTACGTGGAATATTCTCCTATAAGCCGTTGTGACGCTTTCGTAGAGTGCGAGCGCGCAAGCGGCCGCCGCGTGCGCGCCGTACGCGTCCAGCATGGCGAACTCGCGGGAACGCAACACGCCGTGCTTGGGCCGGTGCTCATCGCGATATTTCTCGCCTATCTTAAAACAGATTAAAACAAACACACGTACAAGAACGTAACATATGTAACGGGCTAACGGCAAAATATTTGAGGGATTACTTTTTGAAGTGAAACTTCTTTATCGGAGTTGGAAAAAAAAATTCTGACACATTTTTCAGTTACGCATCACGTCACATTTTTCCACAATCGCTACGCAACGAGTTGTTGATAGATTGATTGTGATACGAGGATTGTAATATTTCTTTACTTTATCGTGTTTTAATTAATATATATATATATATATATATATATATATATATATATATATATATATGTGTGTTATAAAGAAATTTCACTTACATGTGTAAACTAGTACACGCACAAGGTTTTTAGATTTTGTACGGGACAAATGTACCGGCTCGTGCGTGTCCGACGCCACTCTTGACACTACACAAGCAGGTTGAACGTGCAATGCGCGAACTTACCCCCACTAAGCCAATTGTATGTATAAATACTATAAACCCGCCGTGTATCGGTCATTCTTCGTTCTGAATTAAAATAATACAGTTCTCAATGTTCTATGTTCGATTAGGGCCTCAAAACTACCACGTTCACGACCGAGATTTTTCACACGCGTCAAAATCGTAAACCCAAGTGGAACCCACTTCTTAACATGGGTCGTTGTGTGATAGAAAATGATGGTGTCATTAGAAACGTTTTCGCCACGACCACGACCGTGGTCGCCTTGTGGAACTGTCTGTCACAGAGCATTTTGAGCGTTGTGAGCTACTGATGGAACGCGCTGTATGTCTCACGTTATACAAATCCCGCACTAACAGTAATAGTTATGTAACAAGGGAAAAATTGCTTTTTAGGAGGGAATCCCAACAGTGCCGCCTTTCGATTTAAATAAAAATGTCACTATGATACATCATTATAATTATTCAAGACAAATATTACCTGATAGAGGAGCAATGGAAGCTGTTTGTATGACAACGGACCAACATCAGCTAACAGATCCGCTATTGACTCCTCATGCGTCTGAAATGTTATGAGAAATAACAAATTTAAATCTATAATATTGTAAAGGTTTTATCCGTGCAGAAAGCAAGAAAGAATACTAACTCCTGAGGCCTGTCGTAAGAGGCGACAAAACAACCCACAGCCAGGTGGTAGGGTGTTTGCCTGACTGGATGGCTACCACCCCTGCTCTAGAGTATGCCGCCATAACAACAACAAACGTTTTAGTCCCATCTACGAGTCTGGCAGCACATTAGTAGCACCTTTAGTCTTGCAAATGTTCATAGTCGATGGTAACCGCTTTCCATCACAGTTCGGCCGTCAGCTTGTCTGCTTTACTCCAGCAATCCAAAAAAAGGTGTAGCCTTTTGTTTTTTGATTTTTTTGTGTTTGTCTGCTGGTTCGGGTTTCATGTAAAAACTATTGTGAAGATTGCGATGCGGTTTTACACTGATCGATAGTAAATCTGCATGTCCTTTATAACCCGCCAAGTCTACAGAAATTTTCTTGGGAGCGGTTTAAAATGGCCCGGTTGAGAAAAGAATCTAATTCCAGTGTAATATTTTCACTGACCAAGTGCAAAGTCTCTGTTATAAAATCTGCGATACTTCATATCCCGGGAATATCCGAGGGTTAAACCATCATGAAACTCATGTGACACCCTTATTCATAAGCCGAAATGGCATTGTTGTTTGCTATGGAATATTATACATTCTTAGCTCTGTTCCACTTGATGATTCTTACATTGTTGTGTGCTACTAAAATTGGTCTACATTTTGTGGAATTATTACTTATGTAAAAGTGACTGACTGTAAAACACAACAAGTCCAAATGTAATGCAGAAGGTCGTAATTCCATAAAACGCACAAAGTCCGTCACTAAAAGATTGCCGATTGAGTACACACATCTTGCTTCGCTCGTGGTTATCGCTTGACTCCCTCGTCCCTCAATTGGGGCATTGCTTTACACTGCACAGATGCAATATGTCTGCTCGGCCGCGTGGACCGAATTTCCTAGAATCAGATTGTACTTTAAATCTATTGTACTGGCTAATGACTGTCATAAAATATTACAATACAAAAACTTACTGTTCTCTAGAATAATTAGTAAACGCATGCCAATAAATAAGTAAATGAAAGAAGTCCAAATGCCGAAAAGTAATAAAATGTGTTTTTACAGGTATGCAGGTGTGAATTTGTTTTTGTCGTAACAATATAAAAACTTACAGGTGCTAATAAATATTTCTTCCCATGTCTATCCTCGACCTTCAGCAGTTCAGGACCAATTTCTATTCTGCCTGTCTTCTCCCATAAACCTGCACTTGTCAGTTTTGGTAATACTAGTCTCTGTGCTCCAGTACTTTCTATACAAGTTGTAATTATATTTTCTAATTTTTTTAGACTGCGGTGTGCCAATGGTAGGAGGGTGAATAGACCAGAACTGGTTGGACGGACTAGACCACATTCCAGGAGATGCTGAAAACGGGATTTGAAAATTTACTAACATAGCTAACCAATATATGGGAAGACAGTCCAGGCTGTCTCAAAAGTTATAGGGCATATTTATTTACTATTTGAGATATAAGGTGTAATTTGGGTGGTTATACAAAGACATAACCACAAAGGCTAAGACAAGAGCTCCGCATCGCTTCACTCCCGCTATAGCCTACTAACCTATATTAAAAAAGTTCTATTATTTATTCTTTAAAAGTTGTGTTTCTGAATTATACTCCACCTGAGCTAACTAACATCACAAATTAACTAGTTTGTAGCTTTCACTGTTACTGACCAGATTGTGAATTAAAAACATGGGATGCTAAAGAATGTGCATGAAGAAAGTGCATAGTGGAGAAGAAAAATTGAATTCAAAAGTTTTTATTTACAATAAGTTCCCCTGGAGAACACTTTTTGAAGGTCATACATATAGGTTAAAATTTAATTTTACTTCCTAGTCTATGTACACCGATTCGCAATGTGTTATTGCTGTTAAGGAGAAGAAGCGGCAACAAACTCCCCAGTAACACATCTAAAATAAGTTTTATACAGTAGTATGTTAAAGAATGACTTTTGAAGAATTAATTGAGTTGTAGCAAATATTGCATATTCAATAAGACAGAGACAATAAAAGGATAGAAAAAATATTATTATAGTTATAAATATAAAGACATGACATACTAAATTTTCTTTTTTTTTGCAATATATCTCCATATATTCCTTACAAGAATTATATTAAGAAATCGGACTCCGACACTGCAAACGCAACTTGCGTTTAAAGCTTCGATGTGATGATGACAAGTTAGCTATTAGATTTCAATTTTGATCATTAACATTACGCCGAACTTGGTTACATAAAGTTTAAGCTTACCAAGTGTTCCCAGAAGATAAACATAGTAACTTATTATTCAACACTATTTTTAGATCCTAATTATTGAGATAATTTATATTTGTTACACGAATAAAACTCAAAATTTGGACGTACAAAATACATCAAAAGGTTCACGTACCTTTTGGCTTTTACAAATTATTTCTGTATTTTTTATCTTCGCATTCTTCGGTATTGTGATTAAAGGTTGAAACAGTTGAGAAACACGTCTCATTGTGTCATAAATTAGCCTATTTTTATTAAAAATATATTTGTTTCATTTTTCAATTTTTAGGTTAAGTAAGTAGAATTCGCCACTAAGGCAGGCAAAGGAATCTTAGTCCATACAGCCAAGTCTGATGTGTAAATCTTCGTATAGCGCAGTTGTATTGTAGGCTACAACCAACGCCATTCAACGGAGTTCTTGTGAAAACTCGAAAGGCCACATTTGACTATACAGTTCACATTTCTCACAAAAACACATAATTATTACTCAAAAACTATCAACATCCTACAACTATTGTTCGTTTTAGAGTATTTTTACACATTTTTAGAAAATAAAACTGCACAGCGCAACGTCCCCTTTCAGTTCCCGCCAAAAACTCGGTTAAGTAATAAGTGAATCAGCTGTCCACTTTTGACGTTACGTTTTGCTATTTTTGTTCCGCTTTGCGTTGACTCAATATAATTTTATATCTATTGTATATACTATAAATAACATTTGATGCATTTGTACAAAAATATAAAACTAAATAATTTTATGCTGTATATCATTTTATTTACCTATTAATATCGACCAAGTTGTGATATAAAAGGAGAAAGCAAAATTAAAACGTAAGAATTAAGAGGCCCATTCACTATCCGGCATTGGAAATTCGGTGGTGGGCGGAGCTTACAGGACTCAAGAGGCGTTTTCCTCGGTGTTGCCGGACGTATTACAGGCTGCAAGAACATTCACATAACTGCATTACACAGCGGACTGCTATGCAGGTTAGTGAATTGGCCCCTTTAAATATTTTAAATGGCATTTTAGCGAGATATTTAAGGGTGGCATTAAGCATTGCTGTACTTCTAGTATAAGTTTGCGAAGTTTTTAACCCCATTTTGATTACATAAACAGTAATTAGGTATTTATGTAGCGAGCTAAGCCACGGGAAAAGCTAGTAACCCTACCTTGAAAAACCATCTAACTGATGGTGAAAACCATTTAAGAATCCGTTATGTAGTTAAGAAGGAGTTAGCACTATATAGACAGACAGACGCGGCAAGCGACTTTGTTTTAGACCAGGGGTCGGCAACCTTTTGAATCGGAAGAGTCAAAAATACAATTTACGAAATTTCAAAGTTTTTAAAGAGCCACAATTTTTTTCAATTCAATCAATAAATATTACTTGCATAAATTAAGTGTTTGATAATAATAAGTTCATATCGAGGGGTGAAAGGCTATTTGGTTTAAGCGACATTTTTGCAACTTTACAGGAGAGCCATCTAAAGTTTAAAATTTTGGAAAAAAAATCATAACGAAAAAACTTCTTCAGCTATTTGAATGGAGTAAACTTTATTTAAATTCAATTAAAAGCATCGTGTTGATGATGCTCATACCAAATAAAACGGATCTTTAATTACAAAGATAAATGTCGCTTTATACAATTTGCCTTAAGCCCTTATTTTTCAGAGTATGGAAAAAAGATTTAAGTGACTTCATAACTACAATTGAATACAGGGAAAAAGAATTAAGCGACACTGCAGTATATTTTCAGGGTAAGCCAAAAAGTATGAAGTGACGTAGCCCAAAAATAATAGTAGCAAGCTATTTATCTCAATTACCGATTTAGATTAAAATGACTGGAAGCCTAATTTACTTATGTGACTTTATAGTACTGAAAATGTAACGTTTGATATTACATTTTTTTTACGTCTTATACTATCAAAGGCTCTTAAAACAACCTGGATATATCGTTATAGGCTATACAACATGACACTATATAACCACGGAAACCGCGCCGGGCCGCTAGTATTGAATAAATAAAGGAATACATACATCAGTAAAAGTATTTATGTAGAATAATAATTAAGTAGAACAGTCTCGATGTGGGAACATCAAATTTTTATTATTATTATTTATTCAGTATCACTTAAGATTACATACATACATACATAACTTCACGCCAGGTCCCTTGCGGGGTAGGCACGAACAACAGAGCGCCATACAGGCTTATTTTTACACACCTCACTTGCTTCTTTGACATTCATAGCTCTTGTCATGCACGCTCGTCTGTTCTTAAGGCTCCTGACATCACCTTCTGCTAATACACGATCAATTTGATCATGGAAGGTGTGTCGTGGCCTTCCGCGACTTCTGCATCCATCCACTTTTGCATTGTATATCTGTTTAATCATTCTTTCATCAAACATTCTTTCCACATGCCCGAACCACCGGAGCATTCCTTTCCTTACCTTCACCCCGACACTCTCTTTCAGACCAACTCTCTTTCTTACTTCGGTATTACGAACGCGGTCCGCGAGCGTCACTCCGCAGATTTTGCGCAGTGCTCGCATCTCGACTGCGTTTACTCTACTTTCATGCTCTCTGTTCCATACCCAACTCTCGCTTCCATACGTGAGCGTAGGTACCAGCACCGCGTTGTGTATAACAAGCTGGGCTTTCTGGCTGAGGTTCTTAGCGCCTAGAAGTTTACCTAACGCTCCATTCACACTATTCCCCAAATTTACTCTTCTTTCTATGTCAGCGGTGTACCTTCCATCCCTGCTAAAAGCACATCCAAGATATACAAACTCATTCACTTGTTCCAGCATAACATCATCGACCATTATCCTTGCATTCGTTCTGGTTTCTTCTCTTTCAAACACCATAACCTTTGTTTTCTTCGCATTCAAGTGTAAGCCTCTCGCCTGACAGTCATCTTTCATCATTGTGACTAGTGTTTGCAGTTCTGATGGCGATTCGGCTAAAAGCACGGCATCATCCGCATAAAGCAAAGTGCTAACAACTAGATCACCCATCCGCACCCCAACATCCATCAATCTTAATCTCTGGAGACAGTTGTCCAGATATAGGATGAACAGCAAAGCCGACAGCATGCAGCCCTGCCGGATGCCAATATTGACGTCAAACCAGGGCGACAGGCTGCCGTCCACCCGCACGCATGCCATACAGTCCTCGTAAGTGGACTGCACAGCACGCAGCAATTGGCCATTGATCCCATATCCGGGCAATATGTCCCAGAGGTCTTCCGCACAACCCTGTCAAATGCTTTCTCTAGATCCACAAAACCGCAGAAAACCTTCCGGCCCATAGCCAGCTGCTTCTCCACGATATTGCGGAGCGAGAAAACTTGATCCATACATTCCATTTCTGAAGCCCCCTTGTGCATCCCACAGTAATCCATCGGATACCACTCTCATTCTCCTTTCAATAATCTTCGCATACACTTTAGATGCTGTGCTGATCAAATTGATGGCCCTGTAGCTGGCGCACTCCATACGTGACCCCTTGCCTTTATACAAGGGCACGATGACAGCGCGCCTCCAGTCCTTGGGAACCTTTCCCGTCCTCCAGCACAAGTTGCATAAGGACAGGAAAGCGTCCCGGACGCAGGTTCCACCATATTTGATCATCTCAGCAGACACACTATCGATTCCTGCTGCCTTTCCATTTTTCAGACTTCTTATCGACTATTCGATCTCTTCCAAAGTGATCTCGGATGCTGACTCCTCGAAGTCGGTCACAGACTCAGTCGTGGTGCCAGCATCCGAGATATTATCATACATTTCTCTAAAATATTCACTCCATCGCGCTAAAACCTCTTGTGGGTTAGCAAGAATGTCCCCTGCTTAAAATAAAAATCAAGAAAGAAAATTTGTAGTAACTATAAAACAGTCAATGCTTTGATAATAATCATAACGCAGTTGATAATAACGTATTTATTTATCATTTTCTTCGACTGTATCCTCCAACACGTGACATCCAATTAAAAAAATAATAGCAGCAAAATGTTTCAACAACTAAACAAAATATGTGGAAACAAAACGACTATTTGGTTTAAGTAGCACCCTGCGTGGTAAATAGATGCAGCTGAAAGAGCTTAAGCGACGCTCCGTGTCGTATTTGGGTGACGGACAAATGGTTTAAGTAACATCACACCGTGTAATTAGTGGAAGTCAAATTGATTCAAGTTACACCTTAATAAAAATTTAAAATAGGAAGAACGCTTTAACTCTTATTGAATTATTTATCTGACGAAGGGTAATTGGTTCATGTCTCGGTTCTTTATATAATTGTATGGTTCAAGTATATTACAAAAAAAAAATATGTATAATACACTGCTACTTTGGAAACAACAGAAAAATAGTATTGTTTCAAACGCCAAAAAAATGCTCTGGTTTTAATGAATCCGGCATCATTCGACGGAGAAAAATTCGCTGATTCCGAATATGTATATAACTCAATATCGCCCTAGATGTCGCTTAAACCAAATAGCCTTTCACCCCTCGTATATAAGTAGTGCTTTTCACAACAAAAAGATAATATTTATGTGACATTATTAGATAATTACTTATTATTAAATAAAAAAATGAAAACTATTAACTTACAAGACTAACTTGCGCTTCAATAACAAACAATTGGGCAACCAAATTCAATGAAAGCCATGTATTTTTTTACATGTAGAGAGCTTCATAACATATAGGGGTATACGCGAAAATACAATTTTTTGTTTACAAAAAATATGCATGTTACAATTTAGGAGGTCTTACCAGTATGTAAGTGTACCTAAGAAGAAGCGTATTCCGGATATCAGCCTAGTTTTGTTTTATTCACAACTCTTGTGCGTAGTGTAAAACTGCACTTTTGTCTGTACGCCCATTTGGTAGGAAGCCCGCGATGTATAACTAAAGAGCCGCAGCTCTACATCCAAAGAGCCACGTGTGGCTCGCGAGCCGCAGGTTGCCGACCCCTGTTTTAGCCTATATAAAATTAGAGTCTCTTTCTTGTTTCGTGGTTGGGGTAGTCGGAATAGACAATCCTATTAATCTATAATATTATAAAAAATAATATTCTAAAAATAACCGTGTCTTTTCATTGTTGTCATGTAAAAAAAAATGAATCTATAATAATATAACAATCTAAACACGCTGTGTCTTTACATTGAAGCTATTAAAAAAACCAACTGGAATAGACTCTACAAACGATGGAGATAGTCTTATTATCTGTTTGTCTGCTGTCTATTTGTATGTTTGTCGGTTTATTCAGTATAAATTGTCGGTTTATTCACGTAAAAACGATTGAACCGATTTCGATGCGGTTTTCGCTGATCGACAGCCAACTATTAGATTTAAAATCTGCGCTACATTTATTTATTCTGGAAATGCCGCGGGAGTCCAGATTATAAAAAAAAAGTGTGTGTGTGTGAGTGTACTTATGTACACGCGTTAGAAGTTATACTTCTTTAAATTGGTACAATAAATAAAGGGCTTTATTTATTTAACCGACCGTATTGAAAAATACAATCAAAACTGAGGTTAACTCTAAATAACTTAGAAAAATAAATACCACAATCACAAGTATTAGAAAAGGCGATATAATTACTTACTTTTTTTAGAAATTCACTAGAAATAGAATTAAAATAAATCCTTTGATTTTGCTGATCACTGTAATATATATATGTCGGAGGGAAGTTATAGTTGGATGGATTATTATTTGGATGTATAACGCACAATATCATTTGTTTACATTTTAATTACTTCTAAAATTCTTAATGTAATTTAATTAGATTTGTTAAATGTTTCTATAACTTAAAGATCGTTCTAACCTAATAAAAGTTATGAATATTGGAATTTAATAAACGACCAATGAGAGCAGAGCATGTCTTGAGCGGGGTCAGCGCCCTCTATACTTTGAGTAATATCTACTTGGGTAGACTGAGGAGTTTTTGTGGCACATTTGGTTGGTGGCTACAGGTCGAGTTGGACCTTTGAGAGTTTTAAAGAAAGTATTGAAGCTGAAAGTATGAGCGGGTGCCCTGAACCCGCTGCTCGGTCTAAACTATGTCATAATGTTGATCAAATCTAAATTAAAAGTGTATAAACCGTGGCTATTGTGTTTTATGCTCGCATTTTATCCTGATGACGCCCACTAAACCTGCAATAACTAAAGATGATGTCGTGAGAACGAGGCCGTTCTGCGACATATATATACCTATATATATATATGTATGTGTGTATGTGTGTGTGTGTGTGTGTGTGTGTGTGTGTGTGTGTGAGTGTGTGTAGGATACTAAATAAATGATTTATAAATCATCAAACTCGTATATTAATTAAAACACAATAAAGTAAAGAAATATTACAATGCTCGTCTCACAAATTCACAATCCATTTATCAACAACTCGTTGCTACGCAACCACCATACTACACTCGGCCATCCTGAAAAACTAAAATGTTGACTATAGCTAACTTCAGGGTGTCGGTTGACTATAGCTAACTTCATGGTGTAGGTTTCTCGTGTGACGGTGTGCGCGCACATCGTAAAAATTTCATCATTTTTCCCTAACGCGCCTACAGAAGTATAACTTCAAAAATCGAATTCCAATGTAATTTTTTTCACTGATCGATAGCAAATGTTATGTAATAAAATGTGTAATGTTTTTATCCCGGTAATCCCGTGGGAATTTTACTCGGGAGCGGTTTTAAGTTTTTCGGATGCATAAAAATTAGACTATTCCGACGTAGTTTCCACTAAAACAACGGCATACATTCTTTTTTTAAATTGTACGATACTTTGTGTCCCGGGAATTTCAAGTCAAGCATGGACGAAGTCGCGAGCATATCTAGTAGACTATTATTATTATTTTTGTTCATGTGGATTCGAGAATGGTTCAGATGGCGTCAAGATGGCACAAAACGGTGGTTTAGTTGGTAGGTCCGAGCATGCCATTGGGAGTCCAACACTACCCTACCGTGCTCCGAAGACTAGTGTGTCCATGACGGATTACACATCGTAAAAAAAAATGGTGGCACTGCAAACGGGTTGCAGAATTTTGACTATTTTTGAAGTGAAACTTCTTTATCGGCGTTGGAAAAAATTACCGTCACATTTTTCGGTTACGCGTCACATTTTTTCTGTTACGCGCCATCTTTTTCTTGCCCCTACCACGATCGATTCGAACGAAGAGTAATTACAATTAATGAAATGCTGTAATAATCTTAGTAACAATAAGGTATAAAGAATTAATTCGGTAGTTGACAGTATGAAAAATATAGGCTGATTTTAATATATATCGTAGATTACGATATAAATATGACGAAAATAAATTGTTTTAACTAAAATATTTAATATTAATTGATATTTTTGAGAAATCAAATTGTTATATAATGCAGCCATTAGCCCCGTGACAATGAACGCCGATCAGAGCGCGTGACGTCATAGTGTGCAAAACACAAGAAGTTATCAATGACTTCTCAGATAACACTTCAATGAAACAGTGTTTGTTTTGCACACTGTGACGTCATGCGAGACGCCATGACAGCTTGACGCGTTTTTGTGACGAAATGTCAAAATATTTATAAAATTACTAAATTAAATATGTTTATGTTGTTTTTTTGCTGAAATATTAATATTTTGGCTAAAATAAACCTGTTTCTCAAAAATTGACAACTGACAACAACAAACCGTATTGTATTATTTGTTTTCATGTCTATGCTAATAAAAGCCTTTTGTTTAAACTTTATCTAATTTAACTTTATTTAACCAATTTCTGTAAAGTTGCATATAGTAGATCATTTTTCGAAAAATAAGTTCATAAAGAAGTTTCACTTCTTACGTGTGTACACTAGTACACGCACACATTTTTTTGTTTTTTTTTGTGTGGATCCTGGTATAGTTCAGGTTCACATTTAAACCAGATAGGTGAGCGCTACAATTGCGTTCTAGATTTTTACTTTTTAAAGGCAGTACAACGTCTGCCAGGTACAGCAAGTTTAATATAATTATGGCAAATGACGTTTGAATTATATAAACTCAAACTAATACGTAAGTATACGATTCATTACACTACTTTCTCTACATTGTTTTTATTTAAATAAATAAAAATTACAAAATCAGTGAACATCTTTAATTTCGACGAAACTCTTCGTTCTACGTGACATTGACACGCACTTGGTCGGTTTTAATTATCTAAAGAATATTGGAAACCACTTGGAACTCCACGAATTTTGGAAATCTTGCACTTTCTCCCCCAAAATATAGTGTGTATTAGCCAGTCATGGTGCTTTTATCTGTTTTGTATGGCGTTTAACCCGAGATAATGAGTGTATGAAGTCACTGAATCGCTCATCCCTACTCCCGAAGCGGTGTTAGCGGAAAGCCGCGGACACATTGCAAAAGAGATAGCGGGCACTTACTACACTCTGACACAATCAGTTACGCGAGATATACACTTCATAACCTATTGTTACAATTTGGGCCACCTACATAATATCTGTAAACAAAGCACATTTATTACCCGTAGGCATATTAGCTAATAACATTGAAACTCTTTTATGACCGTCTTCTTTTGTTTGCTTTGTTTAAAAATTTTGATTATGTATTGTATTGTTTTATGATAGTCATTAGCCAGGTGTGATTCTTGGAAATTCAGTCCACGCGGTCGAGCAGACATATTGTATTTGTACAGTATATAGCAATGCCCCAAGGGAGGGATAAGCAGTCTAGCGATAGCTACAAGCGAAGCAAGACGTCAGTGACGGACTTTGCGCGTGTGATTGAATTGTGCATTACGGTTGTACTGGTTGTGTACCTGTATTTGTACCTGTGTTATACGTGTTTGTATAGTTCTAATAATTTCTATAATAATTCCAACGGCATTTTAATTCGAGTCCTGCAACTCGTAACACTATAAAGTTTTCAGTTCTGTGACTTTCAACCAAGCCGTCATATATAACCATTATAAATAGTGGGTATGTCATAGAAGACTATAGTAGACGACAAATACAATGTTGAAGTGAAACGTCTATATAGAGGGGGTCTTACGATTTTTCGCTCACGAAAAGGTGTCACAGTCACGTGGTCACCGTCACTAATTCTTACATTTTTAAACTCGTGATATCTTTTGAATGGAATGTCCAAATTGAATAATTCAAAAAGTTGTATAAAGGTATTGAAGCAGTCTTGAATATGAATTGTTAATGTACTTGTCCAATTTGAAAACCTGCCCGTAAAACTTCAAGTTAAAATTTTGTTGCGATTCATTTTGTCATTTGTCAGTTGAAGTTTTTCCACTTGAACGTTTCTATGCGTTTTTCCACTTGTCCGTTGTGATGCGTTTTTCCACTTTTCTGTTGCGATTCATTTTTCTACTTATCCGTTGCCATTCGTTTTTCCACTTGTCCGTTGCGATTCGTTTTTCCACTTGTCCGTTGAAGTTTTACTTCTAATATGTGTCCCAGCACACATTTCGATTTTTTTTTAATAGAGCAGCTTTTCATGTTATCTATATAATCATACGTGAAGCAAAAACACAGCATAAACTTTGTACCCCTTTTTACGAAAATGGCGCAGTCGGAGGAGTATGGAGGAATGCATAAAGCTAATATTTTTTAAAGTTATGAATAAAAAATACATTAAATCAACAAAAAATATATATTGCACACATGTATTTGACACACACGAGCATATTTGAATGGAACAATAAACAAAAGAGTATTGTGATAGATAGATAGATAGATAGATAACACTTTATTGTACACCAATACAATCATGAACTTAAAGTTAACATTAAACTTAAAAATTGTGTTTATTGTTCAAATCAAATTAACAGTGTAGCCTTGGCGAAATCTGTCTTTGACAACAGAATCTTAATAATGTTCAAACTTATGATTTAAATTAATTACTATGGTACAATTTAGACCACGGCCGACCACTAGTAATTTTTTGGCACATTGCTCATAGATTTCTAATCTTTACCATATTATACATAACTTTACGAATAATGCATATTTTCGGTACGTTACAATAAAAAAAGTTAAATACGTAAATTATTACTCTGCCTGGAAGAGACTGCTTTAAGCAATAAGGCCGCCCATTATACTACTATCTTCTAATCTTAAGACAAGAAAATGTAATACTATTTTTGTGTGTGTGTGCTTGTGTTTTTTTTATTGTTTGAGCACGATATCGCCCTATGTGGAGCGAAGATATGGTCTAGGATGGAGCACGCTTACCCAGAAGGTACCATTCACACGGGACTTAAAGATACCCAGGTTTTAAGTATCGGGAAAGACAGACTCCAGCAAAAAGTTGTGTTGTGTATAATAAAGAGTATTGGTGTCAAATAATGTTTAGCTATAGTATTTCCGGGAGTATTCTGTAGGAAGTAGCCTTAATTATATTACTTAACAGCTGCACGGACAGAATTCGTTCTGTCAAAAGTGAATAGTATTATTATTTATGTATTAAAACTTTCCGTGTGCCTTAAGGAACATATGAAAAATAATTTAGCCGAAACGGTCGAGTTTGGACCTTAGCAACATTCACCTATATATATGATTTTCTAAAATGTTCTCGAGTGGAGCGTAGTTTGAATAAAAACTAGGAATTTGTTCCCTTATAAATCGCTTACGCTTCCGCTCGCTTATGGAACATATCACAACACTCCCAGTTATCATGTTTACAGGTCATTTAATCGCGCGTCCATTTTGTTGCGCACCACAAAATGGCGTTTGATAATGGAAAATAGCGGGAAACGGACAAAAACCGGATAATTATGGTGTTTATTGTGTTTTTGTTCATATTGGATGTGTTAAGCGATTAAGATATGATACCCTGTTTATTATGCTTTGTTTGAAGGGTTATGGGATGTTTTGAGGGTATTTAGGCTGGAAGGTTGGTGTTTTTGTGTAGTTCAGTAACTGAATGGAACGCTTGTAATTACTGAGTTTGGATTCCTGGTAATTTGCTCTATTGAATATAAAAAAAATTGTCTTGTAAACTATACTTTTAAGGAAATCTATTATTATAATAAAAAATTTCCTAACCTAACGTTCCGTTAGGGACTCACAAAGACCACGTTCACGACCGCGAGTTTTCCCGTTGCACTTGCTTGCCGGCGTTACAATCGTAAATCCAAGTGGGACTGGTATTCGACCCACCTCTTGACATGGGTCGTTGTGAGCTTTGTGTGATCGAAAATGATGACGTCATTAGTGACATTTTCACCACGACCACAACGACCGCGGTCGCCTAGTGGAACGGCTACGGAGCATTTTGAGCGTTATGAGCTACTAATGGAACGCCCTGTAAGAAGTTAAAATGGCCTAAATGCATTTCTCCACAATCCAAACTTATTATACTTTTCTTTGGAGCCTCAACTTGAAGGTAATTTGTTACGGTCATCCATCATGATGGCGTTTGCAAGGATGACCTGTGATTAATGGTTCGAATGGACGGCCCACCTGCGACCCGAAGACGCCAGCTTTACCGTAATTAATGTGTGGTTAGTGTTATTAATTTGCATATAATTTTAGCCGCTACTAAACTCCTTAGTTAAGTCCTGGACTAACGTAGAGTTACAATAATTAGAGAAGCATGTCGCGTAAGAATGATAAACTCGGAGATAACT